>JAPSGF010000012.1:12461195-12674750 GCA_035772895.1 Perdix hodgsoniae | reverse complement strand
TCCCTTCCCTTCCCTTCCCTTCCCTTCCCTTCCCTTCCCTTCCCTTCTCATCTTCAAACCTACCCACTTTTTTATTCCAGAAACTCTGATATTCTTTCTGTAGTTAATCATTAAAAATCCCACTGAAAGCAATTATTTCTCCCCAGATTCTCTTTCAATAAGAAAACATTTAAGCTGAAATTCTTCATCAGAACTTCCCACCCCCAGTGCCAAGTGGATGGACAGTTGTAAAGGGACAGGAGAGTGGTAGCCATGGCATGCAACAACCAGGCAGGAGGAAGAATTTCAACATAATTCAGGAGAATTTTTGGTAGAAGCTGCCAAGAGGAGACTGCAGGCTCACTAGGGAAGAGATGCTCACATGACTCCCAGCCCACCCAGGGCAAAGAAGGCTTCCCCATGTGTACCTGCATTTAGACATCCCCCAGCTAGTGGTGGTCACTGTGACCTGCTGAACAGACATACGTCCACCAGTGATAAGATCAACAGCTCTGTGTACTCTCAGATATTTAGCAACATCTTAGACGAAAAACTGTTGGAGGAGGCTACGAACATCTGCGGTTTAACATGTGCAGGTCCCAAAGTGCCAAAACATGGACTGGAAATGGGCAGCTGACTGTGTCCCTCAGGAGTTCAACCCATTCTTCACACATCAGCACTCCAGCACAGAGGGAGCTATTAATGTGACTCGATCCTCACTAGCAAGGCCATTACAGCTGAGGTTGCACCTTCAACATGGAGCCATTGCCAATAGAGATTATTTACTTGCCTGAAGCTGATAGCTTGTGCAGTCAGGTACATTGATCTGCATTAAATTCAGCACCTTCAAGCTGGATATCAGTCTGAGCTGGTTGTGCTTTGGTAGTCCAGCAGAAGTGGTGGAGGATGAGATGCCCATCTGGAAGTGGCACCTAGGTATCTAACACAGGGGCATTCACAGCATTCGAGGTGCAGACCTCTCTCCATGGACTCCACCAGGAGTCCCACGAGACACCTAAGCAGTAGGCTTAAGATACACTCGTGATGTGTGTACAAAACCCATAAGAAACTGTGCTTTGGGCTTCTGTAGCAATTAGTTAAGCATGGGCTGAACTACCTGGCTGGGCAGAAAGGGTCTGGGAGTCAGCTGAATAGGTCAGTGACCAACCTGCTCCTCTGTATTGATGGAGTTTGTAGTGGCTGTGTGCTGAGAGGAAATGTGAGTGAAAATCTCACTTTCCTTATTGTCCCGCTCAGTGACCTCACCTCAAGCACTGTGAATAGTTTGTGCACCACAAAACAGGGACATCAATCTATCAGAGAGCATCCAATAGTGTGGCCACAAAGATGGGGAAGGGTTCCCAGGGCAGTGAGCACAGCCCCAAGGTGATGGAGTTTATGGGGCATTCCCTATGTAAAGATAGTAGTTGGTCCTGGTCCTCAGCCAAACTGATTGGGAAATCCAAATTAATGACCCGATGCCTTTGTCAGCAGCTGAACAAGACAAAGTGCATAGTGCTTCATTCATATGGTTGTTGAATGTCTGTGCCAAGCAGTGAAGTTTCCTTGTCCAGCCTGTGTACCTGCAGCAGGCAATTATTTACATCTGGAATCATTGCTCAAAAGGCTGAGCCATCAGAAATTAATCACAGCACACTGCTAGAGACTCTGGGTTTGGGATTCCTCCCTGCTTGACAGCCCACCTGTTGTGCCCAGCCACAGCCCCCTGGGATGTCTTTTTCAGAGGGAGTTGTAAAAAATATAGATGAGTGTAAGACCATGGAACACAGCTAGGGAGGGTATAGGATGGGCTGCCAGCAGAGGGGTTAATGTTGACCTGCAGGATCTCCAGTGCCCTCACTGATCTGAGACACAGCTGGGACCTCATTCCAACTCCATCCCCATGAACATGCCCACCATTATGTCCAACACTCTGTAGAGCATCCCTTCATCACCAACTTTGACCAAAATCCACAGCTGTAAATGACCCCCTGCACACAGTGATCCCCAGCATTAATTCCAGGTATAAAACGAGCTTTTCAGGGGGAGGATTTCATTTGTTTGCAATCACATTTGTGCTCAGTGGCTGGAATAGCTCAGCACCACCTGCAAAGCAGCCCCCTCTGTGCCTCTGTGCGTCATTTTTCCAAAGCCCAAAGCCATCCCTGCGGGGGGAGGATGGTGGCCTGGAGCCCAGCCCAGCTCTGCATCTGCACAAACAGGACGAGGTTTGATGGGGCTCAGCCGTTCCCTAAAATAACATCCCTACCCTGTGTTTTAATCTCTTGGAAAACAAAACCCCAGTCGTTTCCAGACAGCAAGGGAGAAATTGCAGGCTCGGGTCGTTCTCTGTGGCTCGGGGGAGTTTATTTTCTCTGGGGCTGCATTTTCCAGGATGGCGCTTCCTGAGAAAGCCGCTTGTCTGGGAGCTGTCGGCATTAGCTCAGCTCGCAGTAATCTGGAGACCCGGGGTCAGCAGGGAAACCAGTTGTGCCAGGAGTCTGTGGGACCTGTCCCTGCTGCAGGATGAGGAACAGAGGTAATTTAGGGCATCTCAGACAGAGGCAGCCTCGTTAGCTGGAGCACACCTTGCAAACTTACAGTGTAGCTGAATTGTGGAGTGGGGACAGTGAGGGAAAAAGATAAATAATCCAGAATAAATAATTCTATCTTAAGGCTGAGCCTAGAGCTTTGACCTCTGTGTGGGCTGGGATTAGTGCTCATGCTTTTGAGCTAAGTCTGGGCTGGCAGGTCCGGATTGCTCTGATGTAGCCCAAGCATCCAGGAATGGGCATCAATGGCCTTTATCACCTGTGCCACGATGTGTGCAAGGGTTTAGGTGCTGATGTTCAGGAGCTGGAGGGCACACACAGCAAATCGCTGGGAAGAAAAACACTCTAACTGGTGGTAGGAACTCGTGAGTATGACCCTAGCCCTGCCCTCATATTTGCAGAAGAGCTCCCACCCACTCAGTGCTCAGCACTTCTCCCCAGCTGTCTCACTATCATTTGGAGGTTTCCTGCCTGAAACCATCCCTGGTAGGCATAGGTACAGCTAATATGGGCTGGGAGGGGAAGAACAGAAGTTCCTGCTGTGGGACAGGAACTACACCCTGGTGTTCTCCTAAGCAAGGTTTTGCTGCTGAGAAACCTGGTCTAGATGAAATGAGCAGACGCTGCTGGAGCAGCAAGCGGGATGTCTGCCTGCAGACCAGCTGCAATCAATATTGTCATTAGCAGCTCTGCTGGTGGCAGGGACAGTACCTGTGTACAATGCATGGGATGCACTGAGCTGCCCAAAAGGAACAGGATAGGAATTCACCAGAGAAGCTGAGAAAACGTCAGTCACTCAGGTGTAAAACAGGGCAAAACCAAGCAGAAAGCAGAGCTGAGAAAAGGCTTATGCTTTGTTTAGCATGCATCAGGGGGTGAGATTTGGCAGAAAAAATGCATGCCAGATAGCAATATGTTTGCAGGAGCCTTGATGGTGGGGGACATGGGTACATTGTTCTCCTCAGCCTGGCACTGGGACTGGAACATACTGCCCACCAGAGTAGGAAGGATGTTGACAAGCTGGAGGAAGTCCAGAGAAGTACAAGTGATGAGGTCTAGTAACCATAGCTTATTAGGAAATGATAAAGAAGTGGGGTTTGTTTAGTCTAGAAAGAAGATGATGAGAAAACAGTTCAGCATCAGGCTAAGTTTAATTATAAAATGGATGGCAATCAGTTGTACTGTAAGGTCAGGGGAAGAAGGGCTGAGAATGGAAACACCAAGGTCGCCACAGAGAAGTGACTGGGCGTTACTAACACCTCCTATCAGCTGCAGCAGCACCAGAGGCATGTCCCAGGGGAGGCTGGTGTCTCCTCTGGACAAATTTGGACAAGCATCTGCCAGCGGTGCTCCCCTAGAGCACACCCACATGTGATGAGAAAAGAGCAATGAATCCATCCATCCACCCTCATTTCTCAGCAGCTCCAGAGCTGCTGGGGGAACACAGGGATGCTCTCTCCTGCAGCCTGGCTGGGGTAGACCACTAGAAGCCCCATGAGTGTCACTGACAAGAGGATGTTGCGCTCTCATTTCCGTCTCAGCTGTATCTTTCATCTTGCTGTTTTACATCCCCCTCACTTCCTCTGCTCTGCCAGCACCTGCCTGCTTACCCCATGCCACTGTTGCCTATGTCTTCTGCTTAACCCCACCTGTGCCCACAGCCCTATCTGAGCTTGCATCTCCTTGGTGCCTGCAGGAAATGAGATACAGGTGGGGAACATGCACAGATTTCAAAATACATAATAAACAGAGGTTGAAAGGCTCTAGCAGGAAACTGGCAGCACCCAAATGTGGCTCATGGTGCCTGTCTATGAACACAGATAACTCAAAGGGAACATGTTTCCATGAGCTCCTCAAAGAGTTCCAGGCTGTCCTGGCTTTCCTGCCACCACAACCCACAGCTTGCTCTGCAGTCACTGAACCACGCGTGCTGGTGCTGGCATTCGCTTCTCCTACAGCCCAGCAACTGGGCAGCAGTGACCCTTCACGTCCATGGGATGCAGTGGCAGAACTCCAGTTATGACCCAGACCATCTCTCCTCCGGGTCTTTACAAAGTACTGCTGGTTTTCTCTGCCTGGACACCTTTTTCAAAGGAGAAGCCATAGCTCACCATAGAGCCACCAAAAGCACATCATCTGAAAGGCTAACAGTTCTTTTTTTTGTTTGTTTTGCTTTGTTTTACCCCTCACCTGCCCAGCACTGCCAGAGAGAAGGCTAAAATCAGCCTTGGAGACTGTGGCAGGCATGTCTTTACTCTGGGCAACCCCACCTGTGTTTACCAATCTTTTCTGGCTTTTCCCCGCAGGGAGGGCACCTACCTGCATAGCCAGCAGGAGATGTAAACCAGTAAAGTTGTGATTTTCCATTTATACCATTTCACGTCTGAAAAAAAAATAATCCAGTGTTTTGGGTTTGGTTTTTGTTTGGTTGTTTCTTCTAAGGACTAGAAACAAACAAATTTTTTAAAATATCAAGCCATTATTTAAATAATCAGTGGCTGGGATCACAGTGACACTGATTTAAAGGGATTAAGCTCCAACCTTAAAGCTCAGTGTGGCTGCATTTTTCTGATTGATTCTTCTACAGACAGTGGCGGGGGGGAGTCACCCTGGCTTTGCCCCTTTATAAAGTCTGGGTCCAGAATCACCAACACCTGGGGATGGGTGCTTGGGGAATGTTGTCCCTTCTGTAAATAAAGCAGGATGCTCTCTGCGGGCACTGGGGTTGGTGTCAGAGATCAACTTTTCCACATGCGGGAGCTCTGAGTGCAGGATGCGGGGTTAAAGAATTATTTGCACCAAGTAAATCTTGATGGTGGAACAGACCTGGGAGCTACTGCTTGTGCTTTAAGAATACAGGGGAAAAAAATAATAATAATAAAAAAAAATATATATATATATATATATATATATTATATATATATATTATATATTATATATTATATATTATATATATATATATATATATATAATAGCAGTAGGGTTCTAAAGTGGTGTTGGCTTTTCCATCCATCTCCTGCCCTTTCTCAGCTCCCCTGAGCACCTCCATCCTTTGCACCACCTTCACAGAATTCCCACTCCTGTCCCAGAGGACGTATTCTGTAATCACATCAGCTCCAAAGGATGTTAAGGGAAAACTGAAAAGCTTTCTAATAATGAATAAACCTAGAGGGATTACGTGCCCTGACCCATCTAGAAATGATACGTGAGCAGACTGAAAATGCAAACTAATACATTAGAGAGAAAGACTGGCAGAGGATTTATCAGCCCAGCCTCTGTGTCCTGCCCTTGGCTGTGCCTGGCAGAGATGTTTCAGGTTGAGGTGAAAGAAACCCCATGAAAAATCCCTATGCTTTGTGTTAGCCCTGCTCTGGGAAGATCCCTTTAATCTTGGCTCGTGGTGATGCCCAGCACCCCTTAGCATCTTGGCTTCGGTCTCTTATCGTGTCAGTTTGTATCTAACCTAATTTGGGGATGGAGAGCCTCCTTAAAGGGCTTTCCCATTAAAAGCCATGTGTTTTTATGATTATAGCAATTCCCCCATCAACTCCCTCCTTACTTTTTTTCTCATGCCCCTCCTAACTCACCCTCCCAAGTGTAAAAACCCCTATGTGCCTTTCACAACCAGCTTTGGGCAGACACTAATCCTGTCTGTCTGTCCCGAGGGGAAGTGGCCAGCACCAAAATTAGAGCCCAGCTCTAGTCCCTGAGGGTATTTTTGCATAGATCTTCTGTGGTTTCTCATCTCCGCGCCCAACACAACCAGCTCAGAGCGCTGAGCCAGCATTTCCTCATCTGCCCAGCACAGCCCCGGGGTCTTGCTGTATTTTTTTAATTCAAAACCCACCGAAGTGCACGAAAATCTCAAGCTGCACCTTCTCACACGCATCGCTTTTCACTGCTCAGAGTTTCAATTAACCTGTCGGCAGGCTTTTCATTAGCGTGCCTTCGTTAAGTCCCCATGCAGCCTCCCTGGCCTCAGCCAGCAGATATTACTCTCTGCTCCCTGTAAAAATTTTCCACTTGACTGTTTGCCCTTTCCCCTGCATCGTTAACAAAAGATTTCATCCTAAAATGGACTCTCAGGGATGTCCTATTATTATATTATTTATATGTCGAGAATGAACTCTTGATTCCATTTCTTCATTTCTCCATCTTAATAAGCTTTTAATACACTGCGGAAGCCAGACAATCCCCCTTTGGCAATTGAGTTTTCTTAAAAGCCTCTTTGATGGCCTTTATCAAAAAGCACTCAGGAAAATGTATTAACTGTTCTCCATTATCCACTATTTTGTTGACTTATCATAAGATGAATATTTTTTCCCCCGTATATTAGGAGCATGCAGACAGTTTTTAACTCTGCCTCTAGTAATTATTTCAATTTGCTTGCTGTGTGCCACATCAGTTCCAGTTCCTGAATGAATTCTTGCAAACATGTTCAGCTGTTGAACCATGTATTTGCTGAAAAAATGCAGGTGTTAATTAAGACTAGTTGCAAGTACAGCAAAAATACAGGAAATAGCACTGAAAAAATACCTTCTCTGATGTGTGAAAATGTGTTTCTTTCTGCAGCTTTAAATGAAATACCATTTTTCTCTTCCCAAACAATATATCAAGATTAAGTGTAATTTTAACCTGATTCCCACACTGCATTAATGTGTTTCTAGGGAAAATTTCTTTCCAGCGGCAACCAGCTCAAGCTAGAGAGGGAGAGATGTCTCTTTTCAGTCTGATCTTCTGTGATGAAACCAAATGACACCATTTGGGGCTTTCCCATAGACACTGACCTTCACCTCAACAAGCACAGAAATGTCTGGTTGTACCCTCCTACAGCTTTTTAGGGATAAAACCATTGGCTGTTCTTCAGGGCTCTCTTGTAAGAAGGGGTTTTGGTGCTAATGTACCGGGAGGTCCCAAGAGGACTGGGTTGGAGGGATGTCCACCTGCTCAGAGATCTCCCTCATCCCATGGATGGCATGCAGTAGTCCATTGCCTTGTCCCTGTTACTATAGGATGCTTCTGACAAACATCTTCCCTTCAAAAATGTCCAGTTCAAGCTAGTGCAAGGGCATTTCTTCAAATGAAATAATAGGAGGGTGTTGAGCTAGTGGTCCTATTCCTTGGTAAAGGTAGGGTCTCATCTTAATCACTACTGCAAAATGATATGAAATGCTCAAGAGGGATGCATCAAATTACCTATCAGAGGCATTTCAAGACAAATCACGTAAAACCAGGCTGTGATCACAGTGCACATCCAAGGGAAATTCACTGGACATCATTTTTTATGTTATGGGTGCTCTTTCCTTTTCCTTGTACCCCTCCAAGGGATGTGTTTTTTGAAGGGAAGTCACCAAAGTTGTCATAGTGAAGCAGAGAGCCAGACCCATATCTTTTCCTTTTCTCCAGGTCCTGTCGTGCGAGGCCAACTCTCCAGGCAGCTCTCCAGGCACTTCAGCCTCCCAGGTAAAGGCACCCCAAAGGATGCGTCAGGGCAAGGCTGGGTGGTGAAGATGGTCTTGGAGGGGGTCTTGGAGGGCTCGAGGAGTGCAGATTCAGTAGTGTTGTTGTGCTGCTCCCGATTCCCAGGTGATTCGGTGCTTGGTGGCCATAGGCCCGTCATCCCCCTTGCAGGATGTCATCTAAACTGTTGTATTGTTGAATAAACTGGTTTTGAGACCGAAAGTGGAGCCAAGTCAACACATTTCAATGAGAACTTCAAAATCTTCACAAATACTGGGCTTTAATCTTTGAAGGCTGATTAGAACAAGGATGGCTGGAGGGGATGCAGAAGGGAGATGTAACCATCTCTCATTTGTTTAGTATATGAGTAGGGATCTTCAGTAAGACATTCTTGTGAGCACCTGTATAGATGGAGATGGAGACCAACAGGACAAGTTGAAAGACACTGTATCTCCCTTGAAAACACAGTCTCTCCATTGCACTGCATTGCTCAGCTCATACTTGACTCTTGACACTACGCAGGGAAGTGTTATTCCACACATTCCTTGGCTTTGGGGAAAGGCTGTAGGCCAGAACCACAGCCATTATCCAGAGGACTTGTGCTCCTAATTGGAAATGGAAAGGTGAAAATTTCAGAAGTAACATGGAAGAGAGGCTTCCCTAGGCTGGATCAGACTCTGGCAGATTTTCCAATGTATTATGTCTTGGTCTCAAACACTCTTTGAGTAGGCACAAAGAGTGAGAAAAAGGTAAAGTAGGCAGAAGACTCTGCAATTTCAAGACTTCATCTCAGTTTTGGGGTGAAGTGGTTTCTGTTCTCTGAAAATTTATTCACCCCTCTATGATTCACACTTGGAAAGAGATAATGATGCTCCTGCTGTCCACTCTGGCTGGACATGCACCTGAGCATACGAGTTGGACCCATGGCATAAGGGTCTGCCTACTGCATTTCTGTGTATTGGGATAGGATTTAGCTCAGATAATTGTAGAGCTGCAGTGATTTTGGTGACCCTCAGCTCCCCATACTGGCATTAGAAGAAAAGGAAAAAACAGGAAATCTGGTGGAAAACTCCAAGAAAAAGGGGTGAAAGAAAACTGGGAGTAAATTGCTGTTTTGGCTGACACATATGGGTCAGGCTGGACAGAGCTTCTGCAAAACAGGAGAAGAACTTCTGTATGAAGGAAAAAGAGAAGACATTTTTCCCTTTCTTGTTGCCCAGAAGCTGAGACTCTGCTTGGATGATAGAAACACAGATCTGTGCTACATGGCCAAGGCGTCTGCCAGAGTGGGTGACCCAGATCCTCATCCCCTGCTCTGTATGAACTCTGTATGAAGGCCCTTTGGGATTGAGCAGAACATTTGATTTGGCTTGAAGAAAGGACTCCTACTGTTATTTCTCCCAGTATATTAAGGGTTGCAATCATTCCCACCTTCTCCTTTTGCTTTCCTGCCTCTGATGTCCCCAGCTTGGTCAGCACACTGAGCAGTCTCCTAGTCTTGGCTGGGATCTCCCTGTGAGACCATCAGTGTGTAGAATTTCTTCTTGGCAAAAGTAACAAGAGAGGAAGTGAGCACTGTGTGGAAATCGCCTGTGGGTCTGCTTTCTGAAAGGTGACTCCTGGAAACGATACAGAAAAGCACATTCTGGTGTAAAGAAAAACAGCTGGAGCCACTTTTGTGCTGGACACACTGCCAGGGAACAGCACGTTCACATGTACAGTCTTTCTGGAAACTGGGAAAGATCTTTCCCAATCTTTCCTCACTGCTTCCTTATAAGTGATGCCCTGATGCTCTTGGAGGAACCCTCCACTTTGCACCATGACTGAGATAGTTATCCGTAAAATGGTGGAAGAACAAGAAGGATTTGGGTGGGGAGATGTTTTCCATACAAAAGGGCAAACAATAGCTGAACTTTGGCAGGAAATGGAAAGTAACAAGGCCAGACAAGCTGAGCTTTCCTAAGAGATAGCAAACAGCCTAGGTAGGTGGAAAACCTGAGCCAGGACAGTGCAGTCCTTTCTGCTACCTTCTCACTGCTGGAGCGAAATTTTCAGAGCTCACAGCTGAGGCTGTGCTTTGATGAGGGTTGGGAAGTTCATGAGTTCATGAAGTTTTAGCTCAGGAGAGGTGTTGTTAATGGACCTGAGGCTTTGGCACCAACAGACACAGGTGACTCTGCTCTGGTGGCCACATTCTGCACCAGTGTCAGTGAAAGCAGGGGGACTTCTGCTTTCTCTGCTGGAGTCATTTGCCTCCTTGTGGAAGGAGATTGGCAGGGAACAAGTAATAAATGCGTATTTCTTTAATAAGTACATCCTCATGAATCAGTCCTGGCAGATGTACAAGGCAGGCTCTGGGTTTCCTCAAACTCTGGCTGACTCCAGGGGAGAATTCATTTCCTACATTTTCTCTCCATCTCTTCTGCTGTCCTGCTTCACCCATTGCCAAAGAAGGCTTTAACCCAGGGCCAGCACCACGAGCTCCAGCCACTCGCTGTGTCTTAAGCATGGGAGGCAGAAAGCAGCACATGAATTACCATGACTTCAACTACTGTGGTATGGCTTCAGAACCATCACTTTCAATCAAGACATAAACTGCCTGCTATATACAGCCCATCTATATGTTGTGTGTACGGCACTGATGAAAGAGTGAGCTGAGCTAATTGGTGTCGGAGTCATTGCTATTAACACACAAAACCCCTCCTATGCCTGGAGCACTCCGCAGTACAGTGACTCCCAGGGCACTGAGTTGTATGTCATCATTCTGAGGTTGGGTTTTTCTTCCATCAGGAGATCTGAGTTCTGACCTGACTGCTTCCACATCTCTGTGTGCTTGCTGGCTGAAATCTTGGATGCTGCAGATAGGGCAGCTCTCTCCATGGAAATTCCTCATCCAGACTGACACAAGGGGTTTCAGTGGGATGCCATGAAGGACACAAAGGAGGATTCTAGGGACACAGGGCAGAAGGTTCAGTAGAGTCCTTACTGACCTCTTGCAACAACAACAAAAAGCATATATAATTATGAAGAAGTCATGAAGATGCTACCTCCTCTTTGCCTCCAGTCAATAAAGAAAAATTAGAAAGATCTACTCAGGTGTGCAAAGCCTCTGCACAGAGAAGCACTCACCCTCTGCTGGCCAGCACGCTGCCCCTTTTCCTCCTCCCTCAAATCCTATTAGTATTAGAGAAGGATAGAGCTATAACAGGAAAAGCCACCTCTTAGCAGCACTGCTGACAGCTTGCCTTTTAAATCTTTAATAAGAGCTGGCTTGCACAGCTGCTCTCATCTGCTGCATGACAGCACAGGGAACCACAACTCCATGGCATGCTCTGATGTTGCATCCTGGGGTCACTAAAGCACACCAAGGAGCCTCAGCCTTGCAGGTCTGACTCCATCAGAAATTCCTTCCTCTCTACGTATGTGCCAGGACCTGAATTCAAGACTGTGTTCCCTTGTCTCATACGGGGGGCAGCAGATGCTCTTCCCCATGTCCTACGCTCCTCTAACCCAGAGAAGAGGGGACAAATCTGCCAGCAAAGGACGTGATCCACCATGACAGCTCAGGAGCTGAGTTCTGCCCTCAACCCACACAGCACCCAGAAGTGTTTGCAAGGCCCCCTGGCACAGAGTTCAGCACAGACTTCCTCCTCCACATCTCGACTTGGGACCTCAGACCGTTCCTGCAATGAGAAGGGTGCAAAAATAGCTACTGTGGGACGTTAATTAGAACCGTTTATAGGCCTGCTGGAATATGGAGACCACAAAAAATTTCTAGAATGTCTGGGTGAAGAATATTGCCATAGGGAGTAAAAGGCTGCGTTTACAGCTCAGGAAAGGGTTTGTGACTATAATTCAGGAGTGACTGAGGGCAAGGAGCTTGCTGGGATTCTGCTGCCCTCTCCTGGATGCAGCATCTTATTTTGCCCCACGAGTTGATGGGCTGTGGTTCATGGAAGTTGTGTGTGGACAGGTTGTCTGCAAAGCCAGCATCCATATAGAGTAAAAAGGGGATACATGGATGAGAGTGTGTGGTGGGCCATACACACGTGTGTCCCACTGTGTGCTCACATATTCAGTGCACATCACAGCCTCTGGATGTGTACGTGAGCTCAGAGTTGTCAATCCCAAGTGATTTGGGTGGGGATTTCTACTAGATGTGTCCCCATAGGCATATCCTGCAGAGACACAGCCACTGTCACAGGCAGAGCAGGATCAGCCCGTGGAAATGATGCAGTCTGGACTGTGGGATGATCCAGTTCTGAGACCTGGTCACGGAGAGGGTGGGCTATGACCATCAGGAGGGATCTGGGAGGCATTAAAGCAGATACTGCCCAGACCCCTTTTCACCATGTGCACACAGTGGGGTTCTCTGGAAGGTCATTCAGGCCCTGGTGATGGTCATGTGTGGAGTGCAGCCACTGTTACCTTCCTTGCTCTCTGTACATCATTCACTTTCTTTGAGTTTCTTTTCTTGATCTTGATTTTTTTAGGTAGCTCTTGGCTCAGTCTGCCTGTTCCCCAGCCTTCAGAAACAGAGCAGAGCCCTAAAAAACACATGTCTTCTTCTGAGCCCATCCTGGACCTCAAGACAGACACAACAGAAGCACTTCCAGGTGAGAAATGTGCTGTTTGATGTGCTGGGTGCCTGCAGTCACACACAGAGCCACCTTGGTGTATTGGCCACCTTGATGGACCTGCACTAAGCAGCAGACTCTGAATAGAGATATGTATTCCTACTAGTCCCTTGTATCGTTTCTTCTTCTTCCTGCTATATCCCATGCCTCCACTTCACACACTTCACACACCCTATTCTCTCCCAGCTCTTTTTGTACCATATCGAGCTGCCACAGAGTACAAGAAGTCCCACTGGCTTACAGTTGACTTGGCAGGGACACCAACCTGGAGCTAGTGATGGGCAGCTAGCTCTCAGTGAGTCCCAAGGCCATTTCTGGAAGGAATGCCTCCTCTGGAGCAACTATGATTAGGGCTGCACTGCTAATGAAGCCTCTTCCCACTAGTAGGAGAGGGTGGGATGTTCATTTGAGGGTCATTGTATGTAGGCTTCATAGGTTTCTTCTCACCATGTTTTCAATCACTGTGAATCTGGGGTGCTCTGGTTTAGCCTCTGTGACCATGAAGCTTAGTTTTGTCCCCAGAAGGGGTCTTCTGGGCCAAACAGTGTGAGATCTCCACTCAGAAATGTCAATCTGAGTGAGACTAGCCTATGTAATCCCACATCCCAGACATACCTGTACTGTTGTGTGCTTACTATGTCATAAGTCAATACTGCTACAAGTTATAAATCATGTCTGTACTCTTTCCCATGCTCATAATACTTCCCATGCTGAGCTGTTTCCAGGAAGAGGTTTCCCTATGCACATGCCATGGCAGAGATCAGATGGAAAGGCTGAATCATGTATCCTGGGTTGTAAGCATTCAGACAATTCCAAAATCAGGATGGCTCATCCAAAATCAGCGATCACTCATCTCCCAGTCACACATGAGTGCCCCTGATGTCCTGAGAAACTGCAAAGCAATCCCTGCTGTCTGCTGACAGGCAGCAGTACCCATTTGGTGGAGGCTTCCAGCAAGAGACATAGAGATGCAAGTCCCAGCATGAGGTCTTACTGCTTTGCCAGATTCTCCTGCCTTTCCTTAGCTCATTTATAGAGAACCCAGTGACGCTGATACCCAGTTAGTAGGAATACACTTCTAGCTGTAAAAGACTTAATATTCTATTGTTGGTATTTTATAGCCAAAAAAAAAGCACAAGAGTAAGAATCCTTTTCTCTTACCAATCTCAACTACATAGAATATCATTGCTTCATTTTTTCCCTTTGCACATTCTATTTCCTCCATCATCTTTCCACCATCCCACCTGGGAGCACATACAGTGATAATTTCCCATGGCTGGGGATAAATTCTGCCCAGGACCAGTGCAGTAACACGCATCCACTTCTCTGAAACCTCTTCTTGCTGGGTTCCTAATGCAGCAGCTAGTGATGGTTTGCTCCATGTAGACATTCCCCAGGCCAGTCTATGCCCTTGGAAAAATCTCCTGGCCCCTTCCAGCTTGCAAATCTCTCCACAGGAAGAGCAGCTCCTCATGGTGGGGCAGCATCTCTTGCAAAGCATTTACAATGTGTAATATTGGTGACTGATTCCTGCCAAGGAACTGGAAAGCTTTACCTGCAGAGATTGGCTTGGCAAGAAGTGCACAGTGAAGGCTGCACTTCCCCAGAGCAGATGTTTGTTGGTGTGAGTCAGCATGGACCCACTGGCTGCCGCTGCAGCAGCTTGCAACATCTGCCACTGTAATTTGACCTCTCATATCTGAATTCATCCCGTTTCGCCAAAACAAAACTTGTTGCAAGTCATGTCCCTGCCATAAAGCTGCAGTCACTGACTCAAAAAGTACGAGGAAACACAGCAATTCTGCCAAGTCTCTGTCTGACAGAACTGCTGGCCATCAGGTAGGGGTTCCCACCTCTGCTGGTGTGCTTCAGGAGGCATCTCTCAGCTCCTCCAGAAATCTGCAGGCAGACATTATTCTCAGAAAAGATTTTCCCTGCAGCTGGGACATCTCACAGCATCAGCACCAGCAGGTCCTGCCGATCAGCTTTGCCCCTTGAGAGCCAAACCTTGCCTCCAGGAGGAG
This sequence comes from Perdix hodgsoniae, assembly GCA_035772895.1. Taxonomy (NCBI): domain Eukaryota; kingdom Metazoa; phylum Chordata; class Aves; order Galliformes; family Phasianidae; genus Perdix; species Perdix hodgsoniae. The sequence continues at coordinate 12,660,098 of JAPSGF010000012.1, read as the reverse complement.
TTGCTCATCCTGCAGCCAGCCCTCAGAAGCACATGTGAAATCCTGCACCCACCCAACCTCCTCCTGATGGCAAAGTCCAACCTGAGTGACAAAGGAAAATCTGAATTATTGTTTCAAGGCTGGAGAATTGGATCCGTCAAGGGATCCACACTGGGTAGCTTGGGTTTTCTTCTCGCTGCAGTGCTGCAGCTGCAGGAACTAACCTTAACTGCAGGGGCAATATATGTTTAGTGCCCCATGGGGAATAGGAGGGAAGTTCAGCTGGGAAGTTTAAAGCCAAACGCTGTTTGTTCTGGTCCTACTGGTGTTACCATAGCAGTTAATCCATGCACAGTGTCACCAGAGCTGCAGATTTAGCGCAGCCTTGCTGGCACAACCAGGCTAATTGAGGCTCTTGAGAATGCAGAGGCTACTGCTGCGGGCAGATGGGGTCAGAGCCATTTATTTACACAGAGTCTTGTCCTTCTTTGATGAAATAAGGGGGATTAGAGACAAACAGGAGTGCAGACATCAGTTTTCAGGATCAGCTTGATTTTTCAATAATCACTTTGGGCAGAGGCGAGACCTGAAATTCACAGGGATAAGGAGCTGGCAGAGCAGCAGCTATTCTGCATCCAGCATGAGTAGGCTGCAGATACACCCATCACCATCAGATTTCACGAGAAATATTTGGGGGGGAGAGGAAAAAAAAGCATCAATCTGTTTTCTGAATGCACTTTTAGTACTAGCAAAGCTTTGGTTGAAACAAATGGTTCAGGTCCGTGCCCACATCCTTCAGGCTCAAACAGGGATGCAAACTGAGTGAGCTCCTCCAGCTCATTTTGAAACTTTCTTCCATCTCCGTGTCACAACAAACTACATCCATGAGGCTAGGAAGGAGTTGAATAAGATTGTGCAGAAAGCAGGACATGATTTTTTGACCCCAAGCAGTGTGGTGATGGTGTTTTTCATTTAAAATCTGGAAAGGAAAAAAAAATCTGGAAGGAAAGAACCGATGAAATACAACCACGGAACAAAAACAATCAGAGATGCACAGAGCTCTGCTTCTGCCCGTGGGGAGGGCTTCCCTCTGAAACCCATCTCTCTGTCTGACTGTCTGGTAGGGGCACAGAGCGCTTTTGTTTGGGACAAAAGAAGTTCCTCCTTTTCTGTGAGACATAGGTATCTGCAGAAAGTAGTAGAGGGGGAAGAGCCATCTTTGAGGCCAATCTGGTCTGAGCTGAAAATCCCTCATTGGCACAGGGAAGCAATGTAGGAATGAATTGCTTTTCACTCATAAACACACAGATCCCTCCTAAAAGCCCAGCAACATCCCTCTGGCATCAACCACTTTCCTTTTCTAGAAAGGAAACTAGGAATGCTTCATTCAGAGCCACAGGGCTATGCTGGACCTTTGGGCTCAGGTCTCTTCTGGAGCTGGAGGCACTGACACAGAGCAAAGCAAATAATGTGAGCTTGGGACCTGGCACATGGTGAGTTCATCTCCTTGTCAAGTGCTAAGAAAACAGTGCTATCCACAAGAGGAGCAAGGAGCTGGGACAGCGTGTTCTTCCTCTGCAACGTATGAGCTTGCCACGTGCAGGAGCCCGTTAATTGCACTCAGCAGGATTTCCAGCAGCACCATGGGGCTGCCTTGGAAGTGTCACTTCCGTGCTCTAATTGATGCTCTACAGCAGACAAAAGTGTCACACAGGAAGAAAAGTCTGAGAAAATTAAAAAAGGGATGATGCAATCTGCCAGTGTAACAGATCCTTTCTCCCAGCTGAGTGTGAGGAGCACTCAGGAAGAGTGGCGAGGTGTGCTGGGGTCATCTCAGGAGCTGTACCCACATATTGTCAGACACAGGGGTTCATATTGCTATAGACAAGAAATACAACGTGAGGGAAGTTCAGCCCAGGAGAAAATGAAATTATTTGTCCAGAGCTATAGAACCATAGAATAGGCTTAGGTTGGAAGGGACCTTAAAGCCCATCCAGTCCCAAACCCCTGCACGGGCTGGTTGCCACCCACTATGTCAGACTGCCTAGGATCCCATCCAACCTAGCCCTGAGCAATTCCAGGGATAGGACATTCACAACTTAGAGATGGTCAATGGCAAGGCAATATCTAGGAAGATGGAACTGCCTCAGTGTTAGGTTATGCACAGGTCAGATTCCAGTTGGAGAGGTCCCCATGCTCCTGAAAGCACTGGTACACAAAACTCTTAACTGTGGTCAGAAGGACTGATACCACGGCTTGGGCACAGATTCATGGATATGAGTGCCCTGTAACAGTCACAGGAAAACTGCTGGTGACCAGTGCAGAAGAGTGGGCTGGATGAACATCTGTTCCTTGTCATCTGCCTCTTGCTGGATCCTGCAAATTCCAGCATGGATCTGATTTTCTTTGGAGAGCCCCTGCAGATCTGCATGGCCCTTGGGTCCCCTCCAGCCCTTAGCAGTTTGGGAGCGTGTGCTCATGCAGGTGGATGCTTAGGCTGCAGAACTTGGCCAAGACGCTGAGCCAGGAGGAAGCTTGTGTTTCAGCGTCGTGTGGGGAGAAAATAAAATCCTGCTGAGATCTGCATTTCTCAGTGTGTGCAGGACTGTCTGTGCAGATGTGAGCGTGAGAACATACCAGAGCAGGCTATGGTGTTTGCGATAAAACAAAGCTAAGTAAATTGCTTATGGGCAGTTAATAAGTATTTCCGAAGAGCAGTCATTAGAAGTCACCAGTCCATTTATGCAAAGTGCCTCAGCCACCTAGAAACAGCCCAAATTATGTTATGATACCTAAACTAACAGAATTAGGCTGCTCGTATTTGCAGAAGGTTGTGACTGAGCTGTGTACTGACACAGGGAGAGAAATTGCAATGCCAAGTTTGCTATCGTCATTGGATGGCCTGGGAGCTAAGATGTTTGGGAATGGAAGAGATGTGAGTTCAGCCTGCTGCTAAGCTATAGGCTCCTTATATGAATTTGAGTGCATCAGCTTATGCTGCCCTTGCCTCAGTTCCCCATTTCACAAAGGCAGTTGTGAGGCTTGCAGATAAGGTGATTAAAGCAGTCTAAGAACTTAGAGACTTTATTCCATCACTCAAAGAATTTGGGGCTAAGATACATCCCTGTAACTTCCTGGTGAGATGTGACAAAGAAAATCCAGCCTTCAAGGCTGCTCCTCAGTGACGGATGACATTTCAGCTTTCCACCTCTGGTAAATGTTGTGCTGAAGCTGTTCAAGTAAATGTCAAAATAAAAAAAAAAAAAAGAAGAGGAAAAGAGAAAGGAAGAGGGGAAAAAATAACCCTTGAGAAAAGTTTTCAGGGAAAAATAAAGTCTGCCTTGGCATTTAGTGACAGAACAAGGCAAAATGGTTTTAAATTGAAGGAGGGGAGATTTAGATTAGATATTAGGAGAAAATTCTTTACTCGGAGGGCAGTGAGGCCCTGCTGCCAGAGAGCTGTGGGTGCCCCATCCCTGGAGGTGCTCAAGGCCAGGTGGGATGGGGCCAAGGGCAGCCTCAGCTGGTGGGGGCAGTCAGCCCATGGGTTGGGACTGGGTGGTGTTTGAGGTTCCTTCCAACCCGAGATATCCTGTGATCTTATGTTTTTCTGTTTCCAGGGGTAGCAAAGTTTAGACTGAGAGATTTTAAATGGAAATATTTTATACTCTGTTTTGTAGCTCAAAACCTTCCCACTCCTCCCCCCCCCAAAAAAAACAAAACAAAACAAAAAAAAAACATGACAACACCACCAGTAGGTTACGAATTTAGGCATTTTAGAGGAAAATGCCCAATGAAGCCACACTACTCACACACTTACATGTCTGCTCTTCCACTTTGCCCCATGGCATCACAGGCCGTCCTTCTGCTCTCTCTCAGCTCTCTGCTTTTCCCCCAGCCTCCAGTGACCCCGAGGAGCCCAGACCAGACCTGGGGACGAGGCAGGACCCCGCCAGCTCCCTGTGTGGGTGTGATGCTGCAGCCTCCAGCACCAGCAATCACAGTGAGCCCAGCCCTGCTCCATCCACAGGCGAGAGCATCTCAGGCACAGACCCCCAGCCAGAGCAGGGGAACCCCGGCCCTGCAGACTCCATGGCAGGTCCAGAAGCCCCTGAACAGTGCCCGCCTCGCCCCAACACCTTGGACTTGTCCAAGTCGCTGAAGAAGCTGGAGGAAGTGAAGCAGATGGGGCAGAGGCGTAACAGTGACCACACGGCAGTGAAGGAGAATGGGGTCGGGAGCAGCCCTGTGGCCGCAGCGGTGAGCGAGGAGAGGAAGGCGCTGGAGTCCGAGCTGGGGAAGTGCATCGAGGACTTCCGAAAGATCAAGATCCCTCGTGCCTTTCCCAATAAGAAACGACAGTGGCAAAGCGAGCTGCTGAGGAAATATCAGTTGTGAGGGATGCGGTGAGGCTCTCTGGGGGCGCCCCCAGACGGTGGGTGGCACAGGGCATCGGCACACCTGGGGTGAGGAGTACAGGCTGCTCGTTCAACAAGTGTTGCAAGCCAAAAACTAGGGCAGCGTGCTCCTTACATGGCAGGAGGGATGCATGCTGTCCCAGACATTATGAACATAGGTGAAGGGATGTAAAGAAGGCAAGGGGGCCCAGAGAGAATTACCAGGGGAAAAGCTACCGTCCAGCAGGAGCCCTCATCTTTGTGCGAACGAATTTTCCTGGTGTTTCAAGTAATAAAATATAGTTGATGTCACAAAGGAATTCAAGTCTCCCCATCTCTTTGGCAAACATGTTTAGCTCAGCTGCTCAAAGCTGTACAAATAGTTTAGACGTTCCATTTCCTTTAAATTAATGGAAGTTCCGTATCTGACTCCCTTCTGTTCTTGGCAAAACTTCCCCATCTGTAATATCTGCAACTGGAGAGCTGGGATTCAACAGAACCTTCTTTTCGTGAGAGGTCATGATGTTTTGCAGATATTTTCCTGTTTTTACACAAATCCTTGAATGCTGCCCAGCCTCGCACTTGGGGCTCCAGCCAAAAAATGAGTAATTGAGAGGGGAGTGCATCTCCTGCAGAGCCGTAGTCAGGCCAATCAGAATCAAGTCCCCATCATTCTGGCTGGTTCTTGGCTGCTCCTTGTATCCAGGTGCTGTTGGATGGCTGAACCCAACCTCAAAAGGAGAATGGAAGAAACTCAGCTATGTGGGGCTCTTTGGCCGGATGGGGATTGGGTAAGAGCTTGTGGATAAGGACAAAGAAGGGGCCAGGTTGGGTGGCTTTGGGAGGAGGAATGTCACAACCACCCAGCAGGGAGGATGATGGGTTGGAATGCAAGTGGTCCTGGAGATCTCAGGAGGACTTCATGGATGTTCTTGTGATGGAGGTGCTGGATTGGCCAAGTGGATGCAATCTGAATCTGCTGCCCACCAACAGAGTAGACACCAGATGTGTCTATGGTAGTGGCTATGGCAAATGGCACCTTTGGCCCTAGTGATCAGAAACAGTGAGTTTCAGGATCCCGAGAGGAGCAGGGAAGATGAGCAGCAGAGCACAGACTCTGGCTGCCCTGAGGTGTCACCAGACCCCAGCGGAATCCCAAGGTCAGTCTCCCTCTCTCTGGACCTGTAGAAGCTCAGAGAGTCACCTTGAGCCCCAGCTGCGGCCTCCAAACCTCCCACTGATAAAGGATACGGGAGGAACCCCCAGCAGCAAGCACACTGCAGGGCATGCAGGGCAGCCCTCCCACCCCAGCAAAAGCCACAGAAGAATTTCAGTGGTTTGGCTTTTGTTTTGTTTTTTTTAATGAAACAAAAACAACTCAATTAAAAGCTCGAGGAGTGTTTGTTGAGGTTTTGTTGGGCTGAATTGCTTGACCTTTTTGGGGATGGATGTGGAGGCTGGATCCACATTCTTCTTCCTTTTATATACAGACACGCGATGACAGTGTTTACAGAAACTTGTAGAGACAGAGAGGTGCAAACTGCCTTGGGGAACCACCACGTGCTGGGCTTCAAAGATTTTGGGGACCTCCAGGCTTGCAAGCGGTGAACATGAGCTAATGGGTGAGCTTTTGGGGAGCTTTGGGGTCTTCTTCCCATGGATGGAGCAGGGTTTGCCAGCCCCACACCAGTGGGTCCCAGCAGAACTTATGTGTCTCAAAAGCCACACCGTGGGGCATGTTTACCCCTAATTAAGTATTGGCAGGGATCATTCTTCTGGGTATTGTGCAACCAGGTGGAGTAGGGCTTTCGAGTTATGTTTTACATAACCAGCTCTATTTTTAACTTAATCTCTAATTAATTAGAAAGTGGACTTTGCTGGAGCTGTAATTAGAGTTCACATTTCTGCATTACTTTCCATCCCAAAGGTCTCAGGAAGGTGTATATATCCCACTGTCTCTGCCCCATTCACTTCACTAAAAAAAAACAAAACAGAGTTCATTCACAGCATCCAAAAATACCAAGAGGTCAGTGAGCACAGGTGCACGTGGTGCTCATACACAGCTACAGCTGAAACATGTAACAGAATTAGATAGCAAAAATTAGTTATGCAGGAGTGCCAGAAAGTAATGAAAACAAAATGTGTGTAAGGAGCCAATGTAAAGAAACAGTAAATTATTAATAGTGTCATTACACTGCTGGGTTAAACAATTAGATCCAGCAGGCAATTCCTCTATAGGTGGCATCAGCAATCAGCCCATGAAAGTACAATTTGCATTTTCTCCCCCTTAATTGTTTTGTAGTTCTCGGCTGGAAGTGTGCACTCCCCCCCAAAAAAAAACGGCTTGGGGCTTTTTAGGAAAAACCTGCAAGCTGTTGGGGAATTGAAGCACTACAGCGTTTCACAATGTTCACTTTGCATCTCTCTGAGTACAGCTCAGAAGGGGAAACAGGGAGCTGTGAGGTTGTGCTGAGCTGTGGGCCCAGGGGAAGACACCATTCAGAGGGATGCCCACCTCCCTCATGGCCCTGTTATATCTCCATTCTGCTTGGAAGTAACCCAGTTCCCAAGGGGTGAAAGAAGAGCTGCATGGCCCACGGTGGGAAGGATGCCTGGGAAGCAAGAAGGGTCAGAAATGTTCATACCCACAGCACACACAGCATCACAGAGCATTTGTAAGCAAAGTGACTCACTCCTGTTTCTCCTTCAGTATTTGTCCCTCTTTATTCAAGATAGTTTGTCTTGAGAAATCCACTTTCATCTGTCTTCATGTCATAGGAAATTCAGTTTCTCTGTGCTCTGCTCCAAAGGCAAGAGGACACAAGGCCCATTTTCTACCAGATACCACAGTCCTTGATATCTGTGGGGGCAACAGTGAGTTTACATTCATCAGGGGAAAAGCCTGACTTGCCCTGTTCCCTGGATGAGGGGTGTGGGAATGGAGCCCTGTTGCTGTGGAGCTGCTGAAAGCACTGAGATGCCACCATCCATGCCGTGACCGTCCCTGCCAGTGGTGACACATCAGGATTGTTGTCAACAGAACCAACGACACAGCTTCTCCTCTCTATTTACTTTTCACAAATGCCTCAGATCTGCCTGAGCAGCAGGAAGCCATTCATTACCCAATGACAGCATTCCACAGGCATCCCTTAATTGAATGCCATTATCCCTTAATTAATTAAATACCAATTAATTACCAGGAACATTGCATGACACCTAACAAATGCCACCAACTAGTTGAGACAGAATAATTTAAAACCTGGGAAGCGTGGCCCAAATAATAATGATCAGAATTGGTCCAGCAGAGAAAACACAAGGAACTGAGCAGCAAGTCCTGCCAGGTGGGTTGGGATCAGCCTGGTGATGTGGGCAGAGTCGTTCAAACCAGAATCAGGCTGTGAAACTGGTGGGTTTTGCTGTTCCACCAGGTTTCGTCTGTGGGTTCATAACTGGTCCAATGCATCCTATTGGATGAGGTCTCCTACTACTGATGCTGATTCGATAGAATTGAATGGGCACACGGTAGTGAAATAAGTGGTCAGTAGTATCCAGTAGTAAACCTCACATTAGTTGTGTGGCATTTAGTTAGCAGGATTTTCATAGGGAAATGCAACATTTCATTTTTTCTTTCCAATATGGAGCACATGGAAAAGTCCATTTTCTTCTCATGGAGGAGAAACTATGGTTTTTAGCAGTGACCTCACAGGGAAGTACAGAAATGGGCACAGAAGGTACATGTCTTGCTGCCATTCCCAAGCTGCAGTCAACAAGGCCAGGTTCTTTGCACTGTACCACATCAAGTGCCCTCCAGCATCACTGGATTTATGACTGGAGTCACGCTCCATGCAAGGAAACCCACCTCTTTGCTCTTTTCTTAGCTGTAAAGTCAGAGCTATTTCCAATCAGAAGCATTTCATCTGGCCGCCAGCCAAGGATGCTCTCCCAAAGCAGTGCTTCAAGACAGCAGTGCGCTCCCAGGCAGGGGAGAGGAGCTCAGCTCACAAGCAAGGGGCTTGCAGGTGGCAGAGACACAGGAGCAGGAATTGGGTTCAGTTTAGCACAAGCCTTGGGAATGCCCTTCAGAAAGCACTGCAGTGAACATCTCGGCTTTGCAGAAACGATGCAGAGATTTGCCAGGCTGCCTCAGTAACTCAGGCATGTGTAATGTTACGTAAACCAATGTAATGAGATGCCACATTCCTCATGGAGATGGATATTGTAGAATGAGCTGCCATGGTGGCTCCTCAGCATCCCCCTACCTCTCAGTGCTGGAGCTGCTGCGGTCTCTGTAAGGCTGAGCTTGGAGAAATTGGGAATCAATAACCAAGTGCGCTGTAATTCAGTCCTTGCTAAGAATTTTCCAGACCTTTTTCCCATCCCAAATCTTCCAAAAATCCACTTCAGATGTTGGCCCCAACAGTGCTGCCTGCCCCATAATGACAGCAATGCGTTCAAAGGGGGCTGCTGTAATGTTCAGAACTTTGGGAGCTCAGAAATGCCCAATTTCACTTCAGGCACTGCAGTATCTGATCAAATAACTCACTGAGCAACCAGCAAGAAGAAAAGAAGTCTGCTTCAGTGTAACACATAGCATGATTTAATTGATATAATGATGCTCATGCTGTACCAAAGGAACATCACCGCCTGAGTTATGTCACATAAACTCATTTTTCCTCTTCTGCAATTAAAATGATCTATGTCTCTTTTCCAAGCACAAGGAGATTAAAATAGGGATCAATTAACTTTCCAGAAACCTCAAATCAGCCAGAAAACAATCTCGTACAGAAGGAAAAGCCCAGGCTTCACCCACTGGAGAGAGACATGGACAGGATCCATGCACGACGATGGATGGCCCTCATAGGCAGAGCGGGGGAGAGTGATCATCTTCTGCTCAGCTGAGACTAAATCACTCAGCTCTGGTTATACTAACACCTAGAAAACCCAATGGGACTTTGCTACACAAGGAAAACATATTACAGTCTATAACTAACCCCATCAGTTACAGGCAGCAGCAGCCCTAACACTGGAGGGAAATTAAGCCGCTCCTCTGTTTAATGCTTTTTGCCATGCTCTTTTATTAGAGACAACAGCTCAGGTCTTCTGGGACCCACCTCACCCATGGTCAATGCTTTCATCTATTTCTAGTGCTGGGTTTTGTTCCAACATCCGGGTTTTTCCTCAAGGTTACATATGGACATCCCAACCCCCCACAGCCATGGGGGCACCTTGCAGAAAGCCACTGGGAGGGGGGAAAACCAAATAAGTCTTCTGCCACCTCTGTTCTGCATCACTGGAGCCAAATACAATGTGAAATCAAACAGTTTGGGTTTGACCTTATCGTTTCTTTCACTGACTTGAAGCTTTACGTTGCAATGAGGCACGAGATTAACACCCATTGGCTGGATTGTGATAAAATCTTAGCATAATGCTGCACTATCACACAGATACGGCAATATAACACCCAGATGGCTGGCAGCTTTTGTCTTTCCTAAGGTGCAGCATCTCTCTTCCTATCCCTTAGTTGTGTTGTGCTGCAAGATGGGCTGAGGACCCGGGGGACAAAGGGGCCTGGGGGCTGCTAGCCCTCCCCACCTTCAGTCCCCTGCAGAAGCAGAGCTGGGAGCACAGCCAGCGGCAAGAGGGGGAATGCAGCAGTGCTCTCCAAGCATTCCAGAGAAAGATTTATAGGGAAAATGTACTGCTTACTTCTCACATGCTGATACGGCCCCTATAAAAGCCTGGCTGGCAGGTATTAGCACAGAGCTTAATGCGCATACAAAGCAGATGTGTGTCAGTGGGACCCATGGAGCAATACCTGGTGCTTTTCTACTGGTAAGAAGAGCTATGCAAAAAACATACAGAAGTATTTGTGGTGGTTTTCTGGCCAAGCTGCAAGGTTACAGCGGGGCTTGCTTTAAGCTGAGAAAACCACAGACAAGTTAGGACCAACGAAAGGAAATACAAGAATAAAAAGATTTTTCCGTGACTTCTTACAGTCACATCTGCCCCCGATCGTGGCTCAGAAAAATCAGATTAAACAGTCAGAGCCCAGGGAGGAGGCAGCTAGGGGCAGAGGGGAGGAGCACCGTCCCTCAAGCATTTCAACAAGCAGCCCAGAGGAGACAGACACAGTAAATATCTCCCTTGTTAGTAAGGAGTACTTAGAGGAATGCTTTTATTGCCAGGCGACATTTTGGTCTCCCGCACTACGGGTGGCTGCCACTCAACAGTGTTTTGGTTTTTTTCCCTTTTTGCGCAGCAAATTTTATCTGGATTTTCTCCAGGAAGCGACTGGGAGCAGGGCAGGGCGTGCTGTCAGGGGAGCAGTCACACACTGCTGTGCGTTGAGTCCCCATCTGACAGAAATTAATTTATTTTTCTTGCGACTAAATAGCTTCTGTGGCTTCACCTCAATCAACATTTACTTCTTAGGTCAGTAGATCACAATTACCACTTTGAAGGAAGGTTCAGTTCCTATTTATGCTTTCTGCTCGCTCTCTGGGGAGAAGTTCACCCGGGAAGTGATAAGTTCATAAGGCCCCAAAATCCTCCTGAAATGCCTTGGAAAGACCTCTCCATTACTAACATACAAACCATGCACACGTATCTATTTTGATATTTGATCAACTAAAAGGAGAGATACCAAAACTTTTTGCAAAACGAACTCCAAAGCTGCCCGCTCAATGCTGGAACAGAAACTGTCAGACTCACAGCTCTGCCCCAGGAGAAGCCCCCACGTACTGGAGATGGGAGCTGCTCCCAGTGCTCTTCATGGAGCAGGTGGTGGAGACTGAACAAAGTAGAGCCCCGAGGAGAAACCTTTGGGCAGCTGGGAGAAGACAGAGGGGGTTTTCTGTAAGGGAACAGAGGTGGGTTTTCCTGTAGGAATGACCCAGTCAGAGAGAAGGCTGATATGGGAAGATCAGCACCAGGAGGGTGCAGGGGTCGTGCTGGCATGCGTGATCACAGGATGCCTCAAATGTAAAATGGGCGGTGGGGAATGGAGCTGGGCAAGAGGGGGGCCTGGAGAACACAGGGGATGGGGACCATGGGGTGGTTGGATGTGTGACACCACCTGGGGCAGCAGAGAAAGCACCAGGCTGAAGCAGGGCCCCATGACCCAAAGGAGATCGGTAAGGACATCATGGAACATTCAGCCCAGCTGGAAGCCTCACACGGAGGGACTCCATCCCATTAAGCTCTCTTTATCAGCTCAGCCCATAGATGCCCTTCAGCGATGCTCGCACAGAGCAGGCGAGCAGCGGAGCCATTAATCTTTACAGCCCACGCTTGGGAAGCCGTTCGCAGTGAGCACTGCAAATCTTTAGCGGGAGATGGGAGCTGCTGGGGGCTGTAGTGCAGGGGATCGTGCGAGGAGCGCATTGCACGGGGCACCACCACCCAGGCACAGGGAAACACGAGCATGTTTTCATAGCGTTTCTTCTGACCACAGAGGAATGCCTTTGAAACTAAAAACTCCGGAAAAGGCAGTGCTCAGGAAATGGCGTGGGCACGATGTTGCTGAACTCGTGTGTTTGCAACAATGGAGCCCCGCTGAGAACAGGGAAGGGGAAGGTCTCTGTTCCCGACCTTTCAGACACCAATCACAACCCGAGGCAAAAGAAAATGAGGTAGAGAACACTGTGAGAAATGATTTTTTTAACCATGAGCTCCACCCCACTTAAGGAGGATATGTAAATCTGAGAATACATCTCACTGTAGCTATCAACATGAGCAGCAGGGAAAAAATTCTAAAAGGGCAGCACAGCTCATCTCAGAACTGATATACGCAGCAGCAGAAAAACAATAGGATCTGTAAGGCACCACGGTCAGGTCTCCCCTGGCCTCTCTCAGCTGGGGAAATCCTGGGCGTGGTGCTGCCCATGGTCGTAGCAGTGTAGCCTGAAGCTATCAGCAAAGTGAGGGGCCATGGTTTGAAGAAGGGTTGGGGATCTCAGGGCTGTGTTTCTGGGATACAGGACGTATGCTAGGCTCAGGACCTGTTATTCCTTCTTATTCCTTCTCCTCACGCATTTTCACAAAGCTGCCAGCATCTGGGAAATAGAAATTTAAATGGCTGATGCTTTGCAGCCCTGGCTCTTTAAATAGTGTATAAAGAAGAAAGAGGCTTTGCATAATTATTTATTTTATAGGTATTTATAAAACAGAAACGCTCCTTCCATACACTGAGTATCACCCACCTCTAAAACAAAGTGCCATGTCTCTGATGAGTGGCTGCAGGGCTGAACTGAAGGAGACCTATCCCCATCCTTTGGTCTTCAGCTTGTCCCGGCTAAATCTCACAGCTGGATCTGATACAGACTGTGCTGTTGGCACTTGAGTGCTAGAGACACTGACAGAAGGGCATCATCCTCTTCAGGCACTCTGCTGTAGCTGCCCCATTCTTTGGTGCCCTGTCCCTTGGGAAGATGTGCAGCTCCCTCCAAATGTGCAGGAAGGAATCATAGAGTCATAGAATCACAGAATCATAGAATCATTAAGGTTGGAAAAGACCTCTAAGACCATCTAGTCCAATTGTTGACCCATCTCCACCATGATCACTAAACCACATCCCTCAATGCCACATCTCCACATCTCTTGAACTCCTCCAGTGTCAGTGACTCCATCACTTCCCCAGGCAGCCTGTGCCAGTGCCTGACCACTCTTTTGGAGAATAAATTTTTCCTAACATCTAATCCGAACCTTCCCTGGTGCAGCTTAAAACCATCACCTCTCATGCTAAAGGAAGAGGGCAATGGCAGCAGTTCATGCTCCGGCCAGAGCCTGATGGGAAGATCCTGCAAAGCAGAGTCACAAAGAGCATCATGATGTTCTCCCCACCAGGCTGGCACATAAACCCAAGATCTGAAGGAGGCTGTGGGATATTTTAAAAAGAAGTTGGACAGATTTGACATTAGGAATAGTTTGGGCAGGGCTGCTTTGGTCCTGGGATGGGGATCTCAGAGTCCCTCAGCCCAGCTGTAATGTTGATTTTGGAGACCAGTCGCGGTGTCCAGCAGACCCTGTAGGCAGGGATATCCCTTTGGGGACGTGCAGGTAGGTAAGGGTCTGGTGGGTAGGCTGCATGAATGAGTCGGAAATGAGGCATGAGCAGAAGGACTGGAGGCACTGCCAGGACGGCTTCTTGAGGGCTCCTGGAAGAGAGGACGTGTGTGGGGGGAGGAGGGGGCCGTTCTCTCCTGCTGCTGCACGTCAAGCTGCCGCCTTGCATTTCACGCTTGCTGAAGCACAAGACAAATGGCTCTCAGTAGTGGCCAAAGGCAGGTGCCAACATCCCTGAGCTGCCGGAGAAGATGGGAGGGCAGGAGTCGTCCAGCATCGCTCACACTCTGCTCCGTCCTACACGGAGACTGGGCTAAGTTCCACAGCAGTACCTGAAGGATGAGGAGGCATGGAGAGGTCAGAGGTGAATATCTCTGTCACCCCAGAAAGTCTCATGGGAATGAATGGTGCTTGCAGAAGCAGTCTGTAAACCCTATCTTTAATTAATAAATATTAGTAATAATAAGGTAGCATGTCTGTGCGTGTTTCCCAGACTGTGAACTGCTGGAGTGCTGGGCTTCAGCTCCTGCCTGACCATGGGGTGGATCTCAGCCTGCAAGATGAGTTCCCAGCTTTGCCTTGGACTTCCATCATCACTGTGGTGTTGCCTTATACCTGGAGTCTAGATTGTGTTCCATCTTGGCTGGATGCTGAGGGTATAGGTCACACCTTGACTTCACCTTCCTATGAAAGAAGCCCTGATCTCACTGCTTCTCAATGGCTGGAAGCCCATGGGTGGCTACAAAGCTTCAGCTGCCTGGGGCAACCACAGCACAGAGCAGTCCTCTGATGCGAGCATAGAACAAGAAGAAGCTGCACAGAATTGAGCAGGTTTGTGCACAAGGTAATGAGGTTTTTTGTCCAGATTAAGGCAGAAGAAAAAAAAATATCCAAAAACACAACCAGTCACATCTCCTACTTTCTCATTAACCTTCCAGCTAAATCACAGCTCTTCCTCCTTGACGTGACACCTACCCATTAGGATGATGAGCTGGGTGGGAGTAACAGCTTGCAGCTACTACCCAAGGAAATCTATTTAGGGATTATCATAAACACTGGAGTTTTTATCCCCATGCTAATATGTTTTGATCCCTAGATAGCTGAAGAACTCTCTTTGTTGTAAAATAAATACGATGTCATTTGTCATATTTATCAGCCCCAGTATGGCAGGGGCCACTTCCCTGGTGAGAGATGAGAGCTGGCCATCACCTCTTAGCTCTCCAAGGAAGGATGTTATTAGACAGACAGAGGAAGGATACTGAGAGGCTACTCCGTGTTCTCCTCTCCCAGCCATTGCTGAGCCAAGGGAGGAACTAAAGACATTAAAGCTAAAGAGTCCTTGCCAAAACCCTTGAGGTCTATTCTTCATCAACTAGAGCATAAAAACCAATTAATGAATATAGATAGGTTTTATGAAAAATGCATGATGAATGTACATCTCATCTTAGAAAAATCACTCCTTATGGCTTAGAAACGCATCAATACCTTGAGGAAGGTACCCAAGTTCACTTGAATGACCTTGCTAATGTGTGGAAATGATTCTGCCCATTCAGCTCAGGACATGAGTGCTCTGACCCATCTGGCTGGCACAGTCGTGCTGGCTCAGTGCTGGCCTGCATGTAATAAACAACATGGTGGAGGGAATGACCTGGAGGAGAGCTTGCCCGAAGTTTGCAAATGGTATCAAACCATTGCAGGGGAGCAGCTGATGTTCTCAAGGGGAGAACTACTATTCAGAGGGCAGCACCACAGCCACTGAACACCTCAGCCCCAAAAAATCAAGAATTCAATTCACCTGGCAAGGAGTTTCTTTGCAGCTTTTTTATCTCTTCAAAGCTTCCTATCTTGGTCAGCACTCAGCTTCATTATGTCATTTTTGGTTTACTGAAAGAAGAAAATAATAACGCAATAACCCCCTTACCCCCCCCAGGAGACAGACAGCCACCTTTGTTGTAATGCCACATCCAGCTCAGGTTCGTGGGGATAAATGCAAGATCACAAATGTCATCGGGGCTCCCCAGGACCACCTCTTTGGTATTACCCTTCCCATCTAAGAAGCTGTGGGGCTTTCCTGCCCAGCTCAAGGAAAGCAGCTTGTCATCCTCAGGCTTCACCCAAGAGGCTGAGGAGTGTCAGCATGGCACTGGAAACCTTGTGTTCCTGTCAGCCCCCAGCGATTAGCGTTCCCAGATTAATAGATACAGCTCTCTTTAAAACCAGATCAATAGTTCTCACTCACTTTTTTGTTCCTGTTCCCTGAAGCGCAGGCATTCAGCTATTGCTCCCACAGATATATTGCACAAGGTGCAATTCTGCATGGAAATGAGCTTCCTAAGAAGAGCCAGTGGCTGGATAATAGCTCGTGCTTCTGACCATGCCTTATGGATGGCAGCTGCCTGGTCACAGGCAGGTATTATTTCAGGGCTGTGAATAATCTGGGCAGTAAGGAGGGCTTATGGCATGCGTTCCCCAAAAAGGAACAGTGCCACCAGGGGTAATGGCTCCCCTGCTGCAGCAGCACTGAGGTAAAGCCGAGCCAATTGCTTTCCAAGCATGAGATGCTCATCTTGTGGCAGAGCTTCTTGTCTAACGACACTAAATGATTGATGCTGCAGACGCAATCATTTGCTTGGCTGAACGTTGCGGGAGCAGTGGTGATACACAGGAAAATCCATTACTGCGCTGCTCCGTCCTCATTGACTCCCTCACACTCCACGCTTGTCTGAGCAGACATCGGCCCATCTATAAAACAGCCCCTCATCCAAAATGCATCTTGACTCCGTACCAGTACCTGACTGACCGAGTTTTATTTTATCTTTTAAAATGTTTTCCTCTCTGCTTTCCTTCTTTTTGCACTCCGACAAGCATCTCTTGGAAGGGACTGCTCCTTGTGCAGAGGCACTGCACAGAACAAGGCAGTAAGAGCCTTCCTGACCTGGGGGAGCAAAATGCCACCAGGAAACAATTGCTGCCATTTAATGTCAGCTGTGATGAACATTTTACCAGTGAGGCTCAAGTGCTGACGTTGTGAGGGCAAGCAGCTCCACATCCTCCATGGGGACTCTGGACTCAGTCCTACAAGAACTGCTGCTGACGTCCCATTACCTGTCAAAAACCCTTGGGATCTAATGCATTTCCATCCAGTATTTCTGGAATTGCTTTTATATAATTTCCAGCAAGCACAAAGCTTATTTTTAGTATAAAACAAGGTACGTGCCATCATCAGCACAGCACTGGGCTCCCATCAATACAAGATAATTGGGGAAGCAAATCCCCCTGGCAAAACAGCACAGGGTAGAAGCACTCTGCAGTCATTATGCAATTGGCCCAACTTTTTTGCTTTGCCATTTCAAGTGATCAGTGAGCCTGACACATCCTCGTAATTAGATTTTGTAGCCGATATCTGAGCTCATGCTAAATTAGGCTAATCTCCTGCTTTCAGAAGCAGATGTGAGTTATATGCCATTGATGTGCTCTAAACACAGAGGGACTAAAAGTTCCCAAAATGTTGATCTTGCGGTGCTGGTTTTGATTGAGTGGTTTCATTGCAGGGGACTTGCAGTGTTCCTCCTCCTGGAAACTCCCAGCTCTGCAATTCAAGAGCCAAGAACTCTTGGGAAGGTGCCAGATGTGGCACAAAACAATGTCATCATAGAATCATAAAACCATTTGAGTTGGAAGGGACCCCTAAAGGCCATCTGGTCCAGCTCCCCTGCAATGAGCAGGGACAGCTCCAGCTCCATCAGGTGCTCAGGGCCCCGTCCAGCCTGACCTTGAGCATCTCCAGGGATGGGGCACCACCACCTCTCTGGGCAACCTGTGCCAGTGCCTCACCAGTGTCCTTCCAGCTGTCCAGATAACACCACTCCTTGAATATAGATGTAGCTCAGAGATCTGCTGATGGTCTTGGACATGGAGAAAGCCAACACACCCTTCTTGTGATATATGACAGAGATATATAACAAAATACATGCTAACTGCCCTACCCCAGGCATCAGCTTCCCCAGTGCACCAACTCCGGGAGCTCCAGCAGTGAGATGGAGCGGAGCATCATGCAGAAGGTTTGCAACTGACCTTTCCCTGAGTACCACCAGCTCCAGCCAGGGGTGGGCACCTAGGGAACACGTGCTGGTTCACCGTTCCTTGGGGCTGGGTGGCATCTCCAGCTACTAGGATCTTTCTCCAGAAGGAGAGACCTAAGGACTTATAGAGAGGGTTCAGATCTGACTCACAGCTCTAGTCCAAAACATGAGGGGAAACCTTTCTGAAAGTACCAAGACATCTGCTGACATTTCTTAAAGTGCTTCCATTTGACCTTCTCTTAGAATAATTCAGGATTTCCTGGCTTTAGGGCAACATTTGCTGACATCCGCTCTTTTTTTTCATTTTAAAGGGTCCCTTGAAGTGCAGAACTCCAGTGACCCCAACACAATGCTTCACTTGTGTTGTAAGTAAAACCTGGTGAGGATACAATATTTTTTCCTTCTTTCACTGTTTCCAAATGACACCAGCACTGAATTTCTGCTCTAACTTCTGCTCTCTGCTTATGCTTTAGCTAAGAACCCTCTCAGTCTCCCAGGATGAACGATGCTTTGATTTCCCCTGGACAAATGCCAGCGTGGGACTAAATGCTCTTCCAGAGGAGCTGGACCCCTCCCTCACCCACCTCTGTCCACATAATTAGAAGAATGACTTTATTTTGGCAGGATATACATGATATAGGACACAAGGATCTAAGTTAGAGAAATACTGACTGAGGGAAAGGTGCTCCCACCCATCTGAGACAGGAAGAGTTGAGATGGATGGAGAGAGGGGACAGGATATGCTGAAATGCTCCAGGAGTCACTGTGGATGAAGGTCCCAGAGCATCCCCAAGCAGGATCTCCCCCCAGCAGCCTTGGCTCCTTGCTCTGTCCCCAGCACATTGTGCAATGCAGGGATGCAGCAGAGATGCTCCAGCAGGTTCAGAGCCAACCCACTGCCTGCTTCCTCCCCACTGAGACTGAACACTAATTACTGTGAGGATTGACTCCTCTGTTATTTATTACAGTAGTAGCACCCTAAATTTTGTGAGCAACATCTCGTGGCTGTTCTGGACCAAAAGCCAATTGAGATTGCACTGCAGGCGATATCTTAAATTGAAATCCTCCCAGGCACATCTGTTCGATGAGTAGAGCAGTATCTCTGGGTTGACCTGCTGTCCTCACCTTGTCCCCCTCGAGTCTTCCTGGGGCTTTTGGGGCTACTGCTTTTGGAGCTGCTCCAGCAGCAAATGCAGCAAATGCAGAGCAGTGCTGGGCAAACTGCAGTGCAGGCAGAAGCCGCTGCAGCTGCTGCAGAGGGCTGTGCCCTTCCTCTGTTTCCTACAGGCCAGCAAGAAGAGGGGGACACCTTTCCCACCTTGTCCCCTGTTTTCATCCCCAGGTCAGCTCCTTTCTGACGTTCCATTCACAGACCTTCCCACAATACAGCTCTCACCCTGCAGCCAAATCCCATGGGATGAGCTGAAGCAGGGGGCTGGCTGCTGACCCTGCAGACCTCCTGTTCCCAGGGCTAGGTGATGGATGGCTTGCTGGGTGCTGCTGGAGGGGAGGAAGAGTGGAGATAGTTTCCATCACCCCACTGAGATGACAGCCTACAAGGAGCCTGCCAGGAGCTGGGACAGGGTAGGTGGTTATTTATTTATTTATCACTTTCTTCCTTTCCGCAAGCCTAAAAATAAATCAATTGAAATGAATAGTGGGAGCCAACCAAGGCCAGCATAGGCTCGCAGCACCTCTGAACGCCACAGCAGCAGGAGCAAGCAGCAGGTTGAGATGCAAAGCTGCCTGGTGGGGCTGGCATTTGACTTCCAGCTTCCTTTCACACATGATGCAAAGGTCACTGCATCTGCTGCCTCTGTGTCTGCCTCTCCCTCTTCCTCCTGCCTGCTGGGATGAAGGTCTGTGGGTAGGCTTTGATCTTCAGCTGTTTCAAGCCAAAGCCTCAAGTGTCTCCTCTGGGATGTGAACAGCCCCAAGAGGAAAAAGCTGCCACCTGTGTGCAAGATCTCAGCACCCCAAAGCTCCTAGCCACTCCATCGCCCCCAGCACTTCCCAAATCCTACCCAGGAGCTGGAGCACTTGCCAATGGACTTGTACCTGGTCCTCCTCGTGCCAAAGCTCTGCTACGCTTCAACCTTGGTTTTTAAACATGACCTGAATTCATCATAAGCTTTTTGTAAGGGAATTGCCCTCCATCCCACAATATCTTGCTGGCAGAAATGCCCCAGGGTAACTGCAGGTTGGCCATAAGCCCCCTTGGGATGCTCAGATATGACTTAAGCAGTGCAGCAATTTGCTTGCTGAATCAGAATCAAAGTTCAAAAGCAGGCACAAGAGATTTAGACCTCTCCACTCCCCTGGCAGATAGGGATGTCAGGAGCTTCAGACAGAGGAATGTGATTTTGGCTTCTGCATCTATGGCCAGCAGTCCCACCAACCCCAGGCATGTGGCTCAAAGGCAGGAGCCCACCGGGGGAGAGAAACAAGTGTCTGCTGGAGTGTCTCCCCCTCTTGCTGCAGATAGAGGGGTACACAAAGATCACCAATAATGTTATACCCCTCTCTCATGACCAAAACTCCTTAAGGGACGCCAAAATTTCTCCTGACTTCTGCTGTGGTTGAGATTTCCAGGCACAGCAGTTCATTCCACAGAGGAAGCCAGAGTGGGACAAGGACTTAAGCAGTCCCCATCTGAGATGATGCTGAAGCACAGCCCCCTCTGCCTTCCCAAGGCAGTGGGAGAGGAGCACACTGTGCCCACCTGCCCTCTGCCCTAACTCCTCAGTCCCTCTTCTGTCCTTCCCCAGCACAGCAATTTGTTTTGGTGTCACAGCAGCACTCCCTGGCAGCCAATACAATGAATCTAATAAATATAAATATGACCTTGACGGTTCCTCCACTAGCAGAGAGGCTGGAAATAAAAGCAAAACATACATATATATTTAAAATTTCAGGAGCTCGGAGCTCAGAGGACATTCAGCAAGCAGCACTGCTACTGAAAAGCTGGCTTTTTAATCCAGGGCTCACCAGGAAATATAGGAAAGGTCTCTGATGGATGGATTGATTGACTGATAAACTGATAGAAAGCCGAAGTCTAAATCCATTCAGATAATGTGAAATGCTTCTATATTTTGATTGTTTTGATACAATTGTTTTTCTATCATACAAAAATCCAGCATCTCAAGTAGAAATAAGAATGCACTGAAGATTGTGAAGAGTTCTAGGAGTTATTTTTAGTGGGAATAGAATTGTTTCAGTCTCTTCTCTCCAGCCTCATGCTGTCCCTGTTCCAGCCAGTGTTGCAGAGACCTGCCATCTGCTGGGCTGCTCTCTGTGAGACTGCACAGCACAGACAGGCTCTGAATAATACACTGTTGTTGTCAGCATTGTAAAAAGGAGTGGGTCAAGGATGGGTGGATGATGGATGAGTGGGTGGGTGCATGGATGGATGGATGGATGGATGGAGAGAGGGAGGCTAAAAATTGTCTTTTCTACAGAAGTAGCCTCGTGTGACTGCAGCTAGGTTAATGCTTTGAGGGACTCATTTGGATGCTTTTTAATGGGAAGTTTAAAATAATCTATTTGTCTAGCTATTTTTACTGTACAGAAACCCATTCTGGTAGAATCACTGGGCTCAGTGCTCCTGAAGGCAAAGCTGCCGCAGAGAAGTGGTGAGAAAAGGAAGTTTCATATTGGTGGGTACTGGGTGGGGATGTAGGGCCAAGTCAGTGGGTTCAGACAGAGATCAGGAAGTTTTTCTGGCAGCTGAGTTGAGTGTGAAGCTGTTATAAAGCAAGGGATTGGGGCTGGGTGGTGCGGTAGCAAATAGCACCACAAAGGCAGTACACAGTTATTAGTTCTTAATGGTGATTAATGGCTCTAACAGCATTCTACCAAACCACCTCTTCTGTTTTCTGCTGTGTCTTTATGAGACCAGAATATTCAGAGAAAACTCTGAAATAAAGACCGCACTGCCTTGATATTTCAGCACTGTTACTAACAGCTGTCAGCCCAGGTTTCCTGACACTGTGAGCTCACACACCAATGCTACTCGCCTCTACACATGAGAGGAATGAGCGTCCTGCAGAGCCAGGCACTGCTCCCAGTCCCAAACCACATCCACCCCCTTGATGTGTCCCCCTGCCCAGCAGGCACTGCAAGCTCTGGTGTAGAAACCCATCCTTCTCCAGTGATTCCTGCTCCTTCAGACACTACGAAGCCCATCGCTTCCTCCCCAAAGCACACATTAATCTAATTTCATTGTACTTAGTGATACTGAGCATCCAGTCCTGGGTGAACTCCCAGTGTGTCCCCATAGCAGCACAGTGACAGGGATGCTTTGCAGAGCAGCTCCAGTTCCTTTGCAGGAGATAGTCACCTGCTGCCAGTAGAACAGCTCATTGAATGCCCATCTTCAGGCTGCTGGAGCTCTGGGAGGAACACCCCCCAGATGGAACCAGAGTAGTGTGGGAGCTTGTCTGTGTCAGTGCAGCAGTGCTCTGCACGTTAAACACCTGCTGAAGAACCTGGAGATGATACCAACAAGTGGGAGATTGGTGCTCTGAAGACTGATGCCCACCTATGCCCCCTCCAGCCCAATTAATTCCTGTTGCAATCTGTTGGGGTTTTTTTTTTTCCACAGTATTGGTCACTAATTGGCTTCTCTTGAGCTGTATGAGCAATGTGAACACAGCCCCTAAAAATGACCTTCCCAAATTCTGGCTGAGGCTCCCACAGGACTGCAGCTCGCTGCAGAAGAGGTTAATAGAAACCAGCTGCAGCCAGCAGCTCCTTGCCTGTATTTCAAAGCTGTCTGTGTCGTCCCCCAAAATGCCATCCAGGTAAGGTGAAGTCTAATTGATTCTCTCCCCATTCCCTGCTTTGTTCCATGTTATTGATGGTAGTCTGCCCTCCCTGTGGGCGCAATCTAGTGAGGATAGCTGTGCCCTTCACTCCATGGCAGAGATCATGAATCTTCCTAGTGGAGGAATAGGAAAACCCTGGGGGACTGTGAGCCCAAATGAGTTTCAAAGTTCAGGATGTTTTGCAAAACCTCCTATAGCTTTGGAGTAACCATAAAGCAATAGGATCAGACTGGAGTGGAATGCAAGCTTAGTGTTTGCAGATTAGGAGATTCTAAAGCACCCTAAAAATGGGGAGTGGGTCAAGTCTTTTTCCCTATCATGCCTTGAAAAGTGAGCTCTTCAAAGGCTCCCCTGCTAACAGTCCAGACAAGCTCTCATTGCTGTCTACTAATGTTGACATTTCTGAGCCCCCATGACCTCCAAGGCAGGCTCTGAACCTGTGGGACAACAGTGCTGGTGCAGGTGCCTCTGGGACCCCTTCTCCTAGCAAAATGCACCTCCTGCTTTCTCCCAGCAAATTTGTGAAAGCCCTGCAGAGAAGATCAGCCAGCTCTGAAAGGATTATCTGCTGGGCTTAGCTTTTCATTGATGCTTCAGATCTAATGATGGGGCTATTTTTCAAAAGGGACATCCCACACTTCCTAGGAGTAATGCAGTTTTCTAGTACAACCTAATCACACAGTTCCTGGTGGTGATGGATGGTGTTAATTACAGCATGCCCTCCAGGAGCCATGGCTCAGCACAGGGAAGGGCCCACCAACACACTGGGCAGGAATATATATGCCTCTTGCCACAAAGCTGAACCCACCAGCAACAAGAATGGCTGCCCTAAGAAGCTGTAGCAGCTGTATGCAGCCTCTTTGGCAAACTTCTGTTTGCTGGCAGAGCATTTCCTATTGCAGCTTGGAGGTTTTTCAGCAGGTCTTTCTCCCACAGGTGCCTGATTATATGGTGGAACAGGCTGGAAGTCTGTCTTCTGCCCAAAAGTTTGCCATTTGTCACAGCTTTAAGGAAGTTTATCCATCCTTGGAGCACCTTGTTATTAGGAAACCCTGAAATTGAAAGCTTTGAATGGCAGCATCTCACTTGAAGGAGATCTCCCCACAGACTTTCTCAGTTTTGAAGTGACTCCTCAAAGTTGAACTCCATCTGCTGTAGGTAAGAAAACCAATACATTGTCTTTTATTTCCAGGCTGTTAGCTGCCTCCAGCTGAAGTCCCAGCAGGCTGTAAGGAATCGCTGCCTCCCACCCAGCCCACAGGTCCCACATGGCCAACTCTTGCCCCATCTGAGGCATCTGGTTGGACCCTTGACTCTTGCCAGCTCCTTGCCTGAGTGCTGATCCCAGACTGGGAGCAGCCCCCAGCATTCCCCAGCCCCTCTGGGAAAGGTGCATGAGCAGGCAGGATTCCCCAGGCAGCATGCATTTTCTAGCAAACCATGCACAGATTTCTCTTGTATCTTGAGCAATTCAGCTTGTCCCAAGCCTTGTCTGAAACTGCAGATGTTCCTGCTGTAATGTGCCCCAGGTTTGCTCATCTTGGGTTTGGCATACACCCGAATAAGTGCCCTGGGGAAAGGGAAGGAGAGCTCCAGAAACAGACCTTTGGAGTGGACTCTGAAAGTAGATGCAATCAGTGAGAGTGTAACATTCCCATATTAAATGTGACTCCCCAGGCAGCTTTGGAAGCAGCCAGGTGATGGTGTTGGAGGCTTTTGAATGGTTTTCCCTGCTGTCCTGGGTGCACACACACAGCCCAAGATGAGGAGGACTGCACTCAGAGCATCCTGGTCCTGAAAGGAACCGGATCTTGTGTCCCCTTCCTCTGCTGAGGGGAAGGTGGGGTCCAAACAGCAAAAGGACAAGTGAGGCTGTGTACAATTCGGTTTTCCCCGAGTGCTTTGCAGTGGGCTGTGCTGGTGTCCCGCTAGGTGGCACATCAGGACAGGCAGGGGCACCACCTGCCCCTCCGCCAGCGCTGCCTCCAGACCTTAGGGCTCAAACCCGTCCCAGAGCAGCTCCAGCCTCTGCTTTCCCCAGGCGGAAAACAGCAAAGAGAATATCTCCAAAGCCCTCATCCCCCGGGTCCCTCCTGCTAGGGCTGTGCTCCCTTCTGCAGTGCTGCTTGCCCCAGCGTCTCCCTATACAACCCCATCCCATCCCACTGCCCCACGGCGTGGCCCAGTGCAGGGCAGGGGCAACGTGGAGCTCTGGGATGACGGTCCAGCTGTTTTCAATGCAGCTGGTGACAGGTGCCATCTGGGGCCCTGCTGTGAAGGAAGTGATCAGCTGAGATGAATGTAACTCCTGAGAATAATAATCAGTTCACTGGAGCATCAAGTTGTGAGGTCTCTCTGGTCCATCCCTGTCTGCGTGCTAATGGTGCCAGGAACTGATCTTCTAGCTCTGGGGCCCCTCTGCTTCCCGCAGCCCAGGTAGTGCCTGGGTCTCCTTGGTGACGGATTAGGGGATTAAAGGGCTCAGGTGAATGGTGGGCACACGGTTGGGTTTCTCCTGGAACGGCAACATTTAGCCATGCTGTGGGAAGCCATGTGCCTGGTATGGGAGGAGTAGGACACTGAAGGCTCTGTCCCACCACTGTGGACAGGAGTGGAGATGCTCAGGGTGAGCATCTGGGGCTGTGAAATCTGCCGACATGTCTGGGGCTCCCACCACCTTGCACAGTTCTCGTGGTCATCCGCTGTCCCCCAGTGTTTCCACGCTGGTCCTGCAGCCTGCGAGCTTTTACAGTTTGCTCTTTCCTTTCTACATCTCTTCTCTGCTCCTTTCGGTCCCTGAACATTTCCTTCGTTCTTCTGTTCTCCCACTTTTCCCAAAGCAGTCCCAGAGCTGGCTATTTCCCATCAGGACCTTTCCTCTGAGCAGGGAACTGCCTGGTATCCCTGAACAACCCCACCAGGCCATAAAGCCACCAGTGCCACAGTGGCACTGAGACCACAGCATCTCTGTGCACTATTGCAATTTCAGTAATAGGAACTGGGGTCACTTTTATCCTAAATTATTCAGCCATAGCAGCTCTGGGAAGATCCCTTTCTCAACTCCTGTGTGACATCTGGTGAGGTATGGGAACAGCCTGCCCAGGGAAGTGGTGGAGTCACCATCCCTGGAGGTGATAAAAGTGTCGATGTGGCACCGAGGGACGTGATTTAGTGGGTGTGCTGCGGGTATGTTGATGATCTTAATGGTCTTTTCCAACCTTGATGATTCTACAATTCTATGACCTGTGCCACCAATAGGGCAGAGAGTGGGACATCAGAATGTCCTGGTGGAGGCAGAACAAGGTGGGTGGTATATAACAAAATTCTGTGAAAACACGAGGGCAGGAACAGGAGTAACCAAGCAAGGCTGGAGTTTGGAGAGGGAGATGGAGAGATTTCTCCCACTTGGTGGGAGCACTGCAGCATGCCATGACAGTGGACATGAGTGCTTCCCTTCCAACCTCCCTCATCTCCTCCATCCTGAGGACCATAAACCCCACAAGTCTCCCTCTGATTCCCTATCACACAGCTGAAGCTGGGACAGAGCTATTAAAGTTAACTATTACCCAAAGTGAGTGTTTATTTGGGGTAATAGAGGCCCTGGGGAAAGTGAGGGAGGGGAGAAGGAAGGCTCTTGTTGCTTTTTTGCAAGATATGGCCAGCCCTGCAGCACCGGGGCAGCAGCCTGCCCTGAAGTGGTACTTGAACAAGACGAATGCTTAAATAATGGTGGGCAAACAACGGCTGGGTACTGGCTGGGAAAGCACGAGCCACAACCAGCCACTGAGCTACAGCCAGCCCCAGGATACAGTGATGGGGATGCCTTGGGGTTTCCCAGCGTAGGGTCTCTATCCTCTGCTCCCTGAAGGGCTGTCTTGTCCCATCACCTCATCCGTTTCCAGCCATGCCCTGCCTCCACTGGGAGGTGGAGGAGGTGTTGTCCCCTCCCTTCCCCATTGGCCACACAGGTCATAGAATCATTAAGTTTGGAAAAGACCTATAAGATCTAGTCCAATCATCAACCTGTCCCCATCATGCCCATTAACGCATGTCACTCAGTGTTATATCAACCCTTTTCTTGAACACCTCCAGGGACAGTGAATCCACTGCCTCCCTGAGGTGCGTCAGTGCCCCACCACTCTTTGAGGAGAAATTTTTCCTAATATCCAACCTGAGCCTGAACCAGGTGAGTGGAGGATGCTGAGCCTCTACAGAGGCTGTCTCCTGTCCCTGGGCTGTGTGAGACCATTCCCAGACTGGAGCAGCCTTTGCAATGCCCAGCAGCAGCCACTTCTCTGCAGTCCTTTGCTGTCTGCAGAGACACCTGAAGAACCTGCCTGGCAGCTCTTTCTCTCTTAATTGTGTTTTCCCAAGTCAATGGATAACTTTACAGCCTGGGACAAGAAAACATCAAACAGCATAACCTTGGAAGAGTAGCTATCAACAGTAGGGCAGACGCTACGTTAGTCACTGCGGGAGGACAATAAAGTTCAGAACCAAACCCATTCTGAAAGCCACTGCCACAGCTTTTGGGGTCCTCTGTGGCAGTGAGGTGGGCATCTGTGGAGTCTTCTCCAGATCTCCACCCTGCTGCCCACCTCAACCAAGGCCACCAGCCCCCTGTCTTGGTAGCTCCCATCACTTGCCTCTGATGCCAGGACAAGATATGCCACTGCACGCACATGTGGTATGCATGCCCAGGTTTGGGTGCAGGTCCAGGGCTACCTGCTGCCAATGCAGCTCAGCCAGGTAGCAGGACCCCCTCCTCCATGCTCTCACCTCAGCTTTTCATTCCTCCTCCCCACCTTCTCCTTCCCTCCCTGTCCTTGACCAGCCACGATCTTGGCATTCCTGCAGCTTTACAGCCCCATAACCACAGTGGGATTGAGGCAAAGTTTTACAGCGGTGTTGCCTCATCACTAGAGCACAAACAAGGCCAAGACAGCACCAGCAGCAGTGTGGAGGCTTGCAGGGGGAATGTCACAGGGGGACAAAGGGGTCTGCGAGCATGGTGAAGGGCTTTTGGCAGAATTAGACCCTTGTGTGCTGCCCAGCTCTCCTGAGAACCTCAGCAGGGATGAGCCTGATCTGAGCTGTGTCCCAGACTTGACAGCATTTGGAGAAAAGAGGTTTTTTCTTTTTTAATTGCTGCTTTCTCCTCTCAGAGGTGGAGAAAAGCCACTGGACCTGTCCAGGGCCTTGCATCCCTCTCAGGGATGCCCAACACAAAACAATGCTCCATTGCTTCATGGGGCTGTGCCCTCCCAGCAGATCCCAGCCTGCCTTAAGGATGGCCTCACCAGCCCAAACAATAACAGCTGGCCCTAACATGGTGGCAGGGCCTTCTCAGGGCCTCCAGCTGTGGGCTAGAGCAGAGCATCACCACCCCTTCGGTCTGACACTGGGCTTGGGGAGAGGAAAAGGGCAAGCATAGGGAGCTAGCCTCATGTAGCCTCATTCTGTGCTTCTCAGTGTCACAGTGGGGAAAGTCCCACTACTCATAACTGCTTGATGACCACAATATGCTCCAGCCAGCCTTACCCCTCAAGACTGGGCATGGAGGAATTTCCTCTTGACAATGAGGTTACAGGTGAACAAACAGAGAGACAGCCATGGATGGGCCTGAAAGGTTGTGGCTGTTAGGGTTCCCATTCCACATAGGAACAACACCATCAAGAGCCATCGGAGAGAAGCAGCCAAGGCAGCCCCATCCACACTCTCCTCTCATGCCCTCTGTGGGGGTTTCCCAGCCACAGCTCTGTTGAGGAAGGACGCTCTGGTTTCACATGCAATAAACAGCCACTCTCTGGACTTTCATGACATCACATTCCTCATATGCTCAATGATCTCGCCAAGAACAGTTTGTCTCTGCAGTAAGAACAAAGTGCGGGACTCAATGGTGGGCCAAAGGGCAAACTGAAATGTGTTGGGTGGAAGGAGGAGCTCAATGGGCATGTGATGCCTCACTACAGGAGCTGGGAAGGCACTTATCAAAGAGGAATAACAGTCTGGTTCTGTCTGTAAGAGCCAACATAAGACCATACGTCAAAATGAGTTCCTGCGAACACTTGTGTAGGAGATGGCTTCAAGAAGGAGGGTTGGACCCATCAGCCCATCCGTGACTGACTGGGACATCCACAAAGCTTTTCACAGTCCCCACACCTCCTCAGGGGCTCTAGGTGCTACTGCACATCCTCCTAATGCCTCACTCCACAGAAGAACCCATCTCCTCCACAGCCCCCAGCCACCTTCTTCATGCCACAGGTCCCCCGTCCCATGGCCAACATTATCCCCTCCTGCTCCCACCCCAGTTATGACATTACTTTGCAGACAGAAGACTTCAGAAAGGTAAATCTTAGGCTGTTCAGAAGTTGAAGCCAAGAGCAAATGCTACCCTTTGCCAGCTATGCAGTGAAGTAGTAGATCCCAATTCCCATGGGTCCTGACATCAATCATGGCATAGAGAACGGTGGCTCCCCAGGCACTGCTTCCATTTCTGTCCAGGTAATGTGAAGCAGAACTGCAGAGAAGTGACAACAGGTGTGTGGCTTGGTGTCCTGCTCTCACTGTCCCTTAACCAGGATAATCTGAGGGTGATAGTGAAGCCTGGAAACAAGAGAGGGAGGCAAAGAACTTGGAAAGAAAAACAGTGCCACACCTGGGGACTGTCTAAAAAAAGGATGTCAGACAACTCCT
The DNA here is from genome assembly GCA_035772895.1 of Perdix hodgsoniae. Classification (NCBI taxonomy): domain Eukaryota; kingdom Metazoa; phylum Chordata; class Aves; order Galliformes; family Phasianidae; genus Perdix; species Perdix hodgsoniae. The sequence goes on along the minus strand of JAPSGF010000012.1, from coordinate 12,631,055 downwards.
CAGCATCTTAATGGAGTTCCAGCTGGGGGAACCAAGACACTTAAAGAAAGAGGAGGATTTCTCTGGAAAATCTGATAGAAACATAAGACCTATAGAAAGCAATATGAAATTGTTGATTTTAATGTGGAATAAGGCAAGTGTAGGCAAAAGGCAAACACAGAGATGTTGGATAAGACACATGAGGTCCAAAAACAGTTTTTATAGAACTGTTTAGTTTAGCCTCTGTGCATACAGGGTAAATATATGTGTGTGTGTATGCCTACAAATACATATTTTTACTATATATGTACTTGCAGACGTTTGTGCAGGTGCACGCATGCAAAAGGCATGAGCTCAACAGCCCTGGCCGATGTGCAGCTGGCTGTTTGCATGTGTACAAAGGTGTATGTATACACACAGACTTAACACTGAAGGGGATTTTGCCTGCCTCTCCAGCCCAGCACTTCCTCATCCCTCCTCTTGTCTAAGCCCTTGGACAAGAGGATGCTCACATCCCTCAGGGCTGCTCCTTCTCCCATTCCAGGGCAAAAGGTGGGGAAACTCCATGAGCCTTCATGGACAGCAAAAACCCTCTCCTGCCCTTCTTCTCTGCACAGCATTGCAACATCAGCTGGAGGAAGGGCTCAGCATTCCTCTGAAGTGTCAGGCTAGGCCACAGAACTGCACTCACAGCACTGCCTGGTGCTGCAGGTTATCGTCAAACACCAGTCCTGCCCTGCTCGGATACCTGCTTTCCTAACCCAACCAAATAAAAACTCTTTTTTCTTTTATGAAGCTTATAAAACCAACACACACACACACACACATGAGTAGCAGGCCAAGGCAACAGGAGCACTACTTACAACGGGAGGGAAGAGAGACACCATCTCCATGAGATAAAATTTTATTACAAAATATTAGATAGATTAATAGTTGTAGGGGCTGTGTAACAAACAAAAAGCATCACCGGAAAAAAAAAAAAAACCTTCCACCCAAGTTTTCCAAGTCCAATTACTTTTTTTCTCTATGCTCATTCTGGGCAGTGAACGATCACGTTCAGCCCGCACAGACATGCCAAGCAATGCAGTGCTTCCCTATTTACAGCTGTTCTGCTGCTATGATACAGGCTGCCAAAGCTGGGTTTGTTCTGCACAAAGCACAGGAAACCTTGCAGGAAGAGCCCCCCAGGCTCCCAGATCCAATGTCTCCTATCTGCCCAGGGAAGGGACAGGGTACAGAGAGACCTTCCTCCGGCTCAGTTGCCTATCTCTCCCCTGGTGTTGGCTTTGCTCCTTCAGCATCCCCCCCCTCTTGCCCCAGCTGCTTCTGGGGCTCACAGACAAAGCTGCCTTCAGCCACCGAACACACAGCTGGAGACAGAAATAAAGGAATAAAAGCTGAGATGTGCTCTGGTTTTGTTGGGGATTCTTTCAGCGTTGCCTTTGCACTAGTAAAACATCTGTATGGCAACATTTTGCATACAGACCAGAGGTGCAAAGATGGACTGGAGTGGGTTATTCATTATGGCACATCTTCCCCAGACCCCCCATCAAAATAATCTCAAATGCAACAAAAATATAGATATGTGTCTATGTGAGGATGAGCAGGTGCATTTTTTTCTGTAGTGAAAAAAAAAAAAAAAAAAAAAGAGATAATCAGGTAAATTATTTCAAATTCCCCTAAGATTTAAAGCTGCCTGTTGCCTGGATCAGCATTTCTTGTTTGTCAGCATGTGGGTTTTGGGCCCCAGGAGATAGAAATGGGGGCAGCTGGAGGTTTTTGTCCCAAAATAAAAGGAGGGAGAAATGAAGTCCCTCTGGGAGAGTGACGGGTGAGGGGTGAGCCCACCACCAGCCCCATGGCACATGCAGTGAGCTGGTCACTCCAGTGCCCTGTAGTTTAACTCACATGTTTGGGAGGTTCAGCCCTTTTTGCCCTGATCCTGTCCTGAGGTCTCCAAAAGGAAGCAAGAGGAGAAACCAGCAGCATCTGCCCCGGTATGTTGGCTTCTACCACTTGCACACACCAGACTTCAACACACGCAGAGACCTCACAGCCAACAGGATGAAACGTGGATAAGTTCATTGGCCCCCACACCCAGTGCTCCCCACCAAGCCATGATGGAAGAGCTAAAGTAAGGACATGAAAATGTGACCATGACCAGAGCTTGGCGGCCATGGCTGCAGTTAGCAAAAGATCCTTTATGGGCCTGAAGATGCTGCAGTTCAGTTCCCGGAGAGGAGATGCATCCATCCACACGTTCCTTAATTTTGTTCAAGGAAGAATGAAAGAGAAGCTGGGGTGGTGGGAAATCAATATTCTGTTGAACGTACCAGGCCCATTATTTGTTCCTGATTTATTTATTACCTCCACAGCTGCTGGTTGAGCTGGCGCGGCCTGGTCCTTGTTCTGCCCACACCTAAGCCCTGGTAGGCTTTGAAGGGGAGCCAATGTGCCCAATGCGTCATGGCACTCAAGGAAGTGGGGGGAGGCACCTTGGGGCAGGAAACCAGTGAGGTAGGTAATATGATCACATTCTGAACAGCAGGATTTATCGGAATTTGTTTTAAAGATGCTTCTTTGGTTCTTCTTCCCCTTTGTCTAAAGGTGGTGAAACAGCAACAGCACAGACCCAGCGTGATGGGTGATTCTGGTTCCTCGTGCATGTGGTCAAGGCATAAGCAGAGCCTGCCCTTTAGAGAAAGGCATGGCATGTTCTGAGAAGCCAGAGCTCACAGGTGAGTTCCCTGCTGTCCCCAGGGTGGCTTTGAGACCCACTCTGGCCCCCTCAGATTCATCTGGAATCACATTTCATCTTGGAAGCAGAAATGCTACGGACGTAACCAGAAAATCTATCCAAGCAGGGCAAATGCCCAGGGTTCGACAGAATACAGCTTCTGCACTGTCCCTTCTGTGAGTATTTCATACTTTCTTCTGTGCCCCCACAGACTGGGGCTGTCAGCCCAAGCAGCCATGAGCTGCAATTCTCCATGTCACCAGTGCCAATCATGGCCATGAAATGAGGCAGTCCAAGAGGATTTCACAGCTGGTGGGACACCCTGGTCCACCAGCCTTCCCAGCCATCCTTTGACTCCCCAAAGGCACAACCTTGAGAGGGGCAAAACATCCCCAAGAGCTCAAGACACCAAGAGGAGCTGGTCCCAAGAGACAAATAAATAGCAGGTTTGCTGGAAGAAAGAGCTTGCCACCCAAGACCCATTGCCCTGGTGCTACAAGGAGCTTTGTCGCAAGATCAGTCCGTAATTATCATTCTTTTTTAATGGTATCTGTTTTAAAACCAGGAATGGTGGGGGTGGGATTCACCTTCTGTCCTGCCAGTTGATCACAGCATGGGGTTGTTCCTATGTACAAGTAGAGGAGAGGTCCCCTCGAAGAAGAGTCCCAGCTGCCCTTGGAGACACAGTAGTAGAGGTGGTCCCTAGTTCTGGTGCCGCTTCATGTGCAGTGCCAGGTGGTCAGAGCGAGAGAAGCACCGGCCACAGGCCAGACACTTGAAGGGCTTGGCACCTGTGTGCTTGCGGTAGTGCCGAGTCAGCTCGTCGGAGCGGGCGAAGCGCCAGTCACAGCCATCCCAGGTGCACTTGTAGGGCTTTTCACCTGCAGGAAGAGCCGCGGGTCACCATCAGAACGCAGAAGACAGCACGGCCACCCGCCTGCCCAGCTTGCCCTGCGCCCATCTCCTGCTCCAGTACGGCTAAAAGGCACTTGGGGCTGCCCCACTTCAGGACCACAGTGATGATCTGCACTAATAAAGGTCACTGCCATGGGAGGTCAGTACCTCAAGCCTGTTGGATATCAGAGCATTTCTGCGTACAAATCTTCCAGAGCTCTATTTCTATTTGACTAAAAAGCCAAAAATTGCTATTTTTGCTGTTAATGTGGGATAAGTGTGCACCATGAAAAAAAAGAGGCTCCTCAGAGCCTTGCATCTTGGAAGCCACCGCCCAGTTCTCCCAGCCCTGCATTAGCTGGACGTTGACTTTTCCTGGGATCATCAGGCATGACATAATGCCTCCTCCCCACACACACACCTATTCCCCAACTGAAATCAATGGCGTTGTGCAACCCCTTGCCAGCTGGAAACTGGGTTGGAGAAGCCCGTGCCCGCCAGCAGTTCCTGGCCACCGCACCGAACCCTAGCTGCAGCCCTCTCCCTGCTTGGGTGTGGTGCTCTCAAATATTAGCCCTCACTCTTAACAGCCTGAACAAGCAGGCAGAGTTCAGGGAATGTGCTGACTTTCCCGACCTCAAATATTTACTGTTTCATCGGCCAATTGCTGAGCGCACCATCGCGGCATGAAGGCACGCACGCACGCAGCGTGCATGCATGGGCATGTGCACAGTGCTCCGGCACGCTCACCAGCAAACGGCCTGTTCCTCCCCCAGCCCTGCTGCCAGACGGGCTGCAGATTTAGCTGGCAAACATAAAACACACGGCCGTAGCAAAAGCAGCAGCCTCCAACACACACCAGACCAAAATACTCTAGGGTTGAATGCACAGAGGTGGAGCTGGAGGAGATGGGACGCTAAGACGATATCCCGCTCCCCAAAAAGCTCAGCATGGTGTGTTTTTTGATGGGGGGTAAAGGCAGCACTTGCAGTCGTACTTGAAGGCAGGTGCAGGGGTCTGTCAGCAATCATGCTGGCATGTGAAAGTGAGATTTGCACTGTGCAACCACAGACATTGTCCCAGGCAGGTGACCTGGCTGGGTCAACCCCACCAAGGCCCTATAGCTTCAAACAATACCAGGTTGAGCTCCAGAATGGAGGGAAAATGCTTTCCATTGTCCCGTGAGCTGGCTCCATCTCCCAGGACAGCACGGCAGGGCAAGCTCAAACAAAGAGCCTGAGCTGGCATTCCCAGCCCTGGGGGGCGGGGAGCAGATTGGTTATATATTTAATCTCACAATGGCACCCAGGAAATGAATAGTGTCTCCAGGAGATGAATACAGCCCAGCCCATGGCAACGGACAAACTGCAAGAAAAGACCTGAGTAATGGTGTGCTCCCACGGTCTTAACCCCTCCTGGCAGAAAGATCTCAAAAACTGAATGCAGACACCCCGAGCTTGCCTGCATGTAGCCTTCAACTTGGGTTCCCATTTTTTGGCCACCATTGGCAGCTCTCCTGGTGGCTCAGGTCACTTCCTGGCCCCCTGCCCTTCCTCCTGCAGCAGGTGAGCTAGAAGATGGCAACTAAGCTTGGTTTCCTGCCTTGTTACTGGGAAACACGGAAAAATGACTGCACTTTATTGGGTTCAAAAACCACCCAAGTTTGCCTGGATACATTTTTATAGCGTGATTTGTAGGGACAACGTGTGTCTCATATAAGCTGCATCCCTAAGTGGTGCTCCAAAAAGGAGAGGAAAAAGAGAGATTTAATTTTAGAGCCAGACCCCTCATGTGGCCCCAAGAGCAGATCAACATCGTGACCAAGGTTTATTGGTGCTGGGACAATGTCCTTCCTGCATGTCTCTGCCACCCCTTCCGTGTCACTCCCTGCCCAGAAATACTGAACCTCATGCACAAAGAAAGTCTTCTGGCCAGCTTGTGGGAAGGGCTGATAAGGTGGAAAAGGAATGGAGCCAAGTACAAGAGCTGATTCCCAGCCTCAGGATGGGTTTTGTTCGTTGTTCATAAAAAAGAAAAGTGAACTCTGGGCCAGCTTAATTGCTTTCAGTAAAGATCAGCCCTCCTATAAAAGAGATTTATGAGGGCACTGATGGTTCCTGGACTACCTGGTGATCTGATAAAGTTTCAGGTATAATAAATACCTTAATGAGGAGACCTGTGCTTGAATGCACAAGTGAGCTGGGTCTGCAGCAGGCCAGCTGGCTGTGGTGGGAGCACGGGGACACCAGCCCTTGCCTCACCTCAGCACCCTCACCCTACAGTCAGAGGACGGCCACCAGGCAGCAAGCAGTCTCACAGAAGAGATGAGCTCACTATGAGCCCAGAAAATCCAGCTTGGGAGCCATGGACACCTCTTCAGAGGTCAAAGATACACACCACGTGCCAATAGGCAATTTTTCTGTTGGCTGGTCAGGATCTGAACTGGCCAGGATTTGTGAGATCTGGAAGGAGGATCCTTCAAGCCACACGAGACAGAGGACTGGGGACACCTCCTCCTCCCAGTTCACTGCGAGAGCCTCCTAGCAGTTTCCTGCATCCTAGACTATCCCTCCAGAAGGCAAGCAAGCTGCATAAAGTTTTCAGAAACCAGTGCAACCATTGGGTTTTTGTTACCATTAGCTAGGCTGTCCTGAAGAGCTCAGGGCTGGCAGGGCTTGCTGGCAGGATTTGGTACTCTTACCTGTGTGAGTCCTTTGGTGTGCCTTCAGGTGGGAGCTCTTGGTATACACTTTCGTGCAACCTGTAAAAACAGCAAAGACAACTTCCAGTGAAAAAGGGGCTCTTGTTGGAACAAACCTAGAGCACTCACATTTGGGATTAGGGACAGAGTGGGCCCTGAAAAGCACACTGAGTAGCAGGATGCAAATAAGCCTGGACATCTCCACTCTGTTTCAGCAACATCTAAAGACATTGCTTGTTCTCCAGCACAGACAAACACTGACAACTCTCCATCTCTTGCTACACAACCATGAAGCTTATAGGCACTGTACTGGGAACAACAGGGACATAAACCATAAAGCCAGACCCCGGCTTTCAGAACTTTCCTGGCCTTCCAAGCAGGACAGAAATATCAGATTCACCACCACAAGCGGCCAGCTGCTGCTCTGGGCTCCAGAGGCCACTGGTAACACTATGGTAAAGTGGGAGGGAAAGTGGGCTCTGCAACAGACTTAGCAGGCATGATGAGGCCAGTCCCCAAGAGGCACAAGGTGGGACATTTTTCAGATTAGCACCAACAAGTTTAATCAGAGAAAGGCTCTCAGCAGAAACACTGTGATTTTGGCAAGAGTTTCAACAACAAACATTACCCAATGAATGACTGCCCATTCTTCCCTTCATCTGGTCTGAAGAAGCTCCTCATGCTGCCTTTATGGCCCTGCTTCATTTAGTTTTGACATGCATATTGAAATATAAATTTGAATTTTTATTACCCTTCTAATCAGCATGGTATATTTTTTCTTTCCATGTTTCCACATCATCTAATAAAGCCTTGTGCTACTTCCCCATTCACTTGCAAAGTACAGTTTATTTTCCCAATGCTGGCACTGCCACCAAACTAACACCATACCTGCAGATACCATTTGCCATCCTGGAGAGCAGTATCCCTCCCCACTGGACTTTGCAGACATTAAGAGCAGTCATCATTCCAAGTGAGATGGAGTCAAAAAAAAGCCTGAGCTCTTAGGAAGATTTCACTGAAGGCCCCCAGCAGTGCACTGTATACCTCTTCCCACCAACAGCCTTTAAGCAGTTTTGGGTTAGACCTTCATTTTCCAAACCTTTCATACACCAGCAGAACTCTCAGCAGCTCAGATCCTTTAGCACCACTGCTCGTAAAGACTCTGGGGCATTACAGTTCCCAACCTCTGCTCCCCTTTGTTGGAGACACACGCCTGTGCTCAGTCACAGCTTTCCAGCAGAGGACAGAGAGGCTGAGCACACCCCATGGAGCCCAGTTTAGCTAAAACTTTTTGGTTTTTCAGAAAAAGATGTCTCTAAAAGAGAGAGTGTTCATGCAGTTAAAGGAGAAGCTAGTAACTTCTGGCTGGGTCTACCAGCTCCTGATCAGCAAGGACACATGAAAGCCACCATACCCTTCCAGTAGCAAAGCTCCTAACAATGAAAACCAAACCGACTGATCAACACTTTCAGTTCTGGCAGTTCCCTTTATTGTGACGGGCTATCCCAGGTCCCCTGTGGCCCACAACCCCATTAGCCAAGCAGGAAGGCAAACAGCCAGCTTGTGCAGAGGAAAGCCCACCTGGACATCACCTTGCCCTTCCTCTATCCTTTCTCAGCTTCCAAGAAAAGCTAACAGCTGGCAAAAGGCTGAACACTCAATAGAGGGAATGCCTTTTTTTCTTTTTTTTTTTTGCCGTGGCACAGTCTGTGAAGTCCCTGTCACAGTATTTGCTTGCAACCGGTGCTTCAGAAAGTGAAGGCCAACCTCTGCATTTCAGCTCCTCTCTGTTTGCACTTTTGCCTTGATGCAAACAAGACTGAAACAGGCCAAGCTCTAAGCAGAAATGAGGTGAGCTAGTGCCTAGGGTATGAGACTGGGAAACAAAATGACCTTTCTTCACCATCTGCAGGACCCTGCTTGGCCCCTTTTTCTAAAGAAGAGGTCAGAGTTGAGGATTCCCCATTCTTTCTCTCCCATACTCTTGCAGCAGCCAGTCTGGCTTGCAGGGGAGCTGCACCTTGGTAATGTGTCCTGAAGGACATTGCCTCTGACCAATCCTGACTGAAGCAGAGGAGCAGCCTCTATCCCAAAGCCATGGTCCATCTACACCACCTCTGTCCTATCTCCCACAGCTGTGAGCAGGAGGCAGATAATTCAGCACGTGCTGCTAATTGCAAATATGGTGGCAGCTTTCAGCAAAACATCAGAATCATAGAATCACCCAGATGCAATACCTGACGCCACTGATGGGTATGATTCTTTTCTCTTTGCAAAGGAAGAGAATTTGGGTGCCATAAAGAGACTAAAAATATTGCTTGTGGAAATCAGTAGATGGTTTGCCACATCTCATGGGAGGATGGGAATGGAAAGTTAGACAGGAGGCATGGTTTTGCCCATGTAGAGTACAGTGGACGCCTAAGGCAGTTGGTTTCTGGGAACATCCCCATGCTTGGACAGCAGCCTCTGCCTCTCAGAGCCAGGCTTGCTACTGCCAGAGCTGGAAAAAGGAAGGGGAGAGAAAATGCATCAATGGGAGCAGACAGGACCAGCCTCTTCTACTCCCTTGATGGTGGGAAGACCTTGCTTCCCTGGGGTTTTCCACTCAGTGCCATGTCACCTTTCTACACAGACAGAATGATTCTTTGTCAATCTCCAAGCAGCCCGCAGCCTCCCTGTGCCAGGAAGGGATCCCAAAACCAAGACAAAACAGTGAAAATACCTGGGTAATCACAATGGTGGATCCTCCTTTTCTCCAGCTCAGGGTTGTTGCGTCTGTTATATTTGAGGGTCTGCATGACAGTGTGCCCTTGGCAGAGGGTCCCAAGGCTGCTGGGGACTGGAGGGACCTGGGAAGATTGGACCAGCTTCAGTCCAAAAGTAGCTTCATAGGATGGTGGGGGAGAGATGGTGTTGATGAGCTCTGGTTGATTTTCCGGGCTGCCAGGCTGCGAGTTGGGGGGTGAAGGTGGCAGATTCACCCCTGGCACAGAATAGAATTGCCCTGAGATGTTGAAGTTTTCCTGTCCTTGGGAGACATGTGGGTACTGCTTAACTGGCCCTCCAGCCTGGACGTGTCTGTGAAGCACACTGGACATGGTGTTACCTGTGGACATGGTGACACCATTGAGGCTGTTGATGGCTGTGGTGCTGTTTGAGGAGGGTGTCAGGTTGGTAAGATCAGCGTTGCCATTGCCAAGAGGCATCTGGTAAAACGGGGCTTGCTGTGAACTGCTGGATAGCGAGATATCAGAAGGCATCTCCTGCTTGATGAAGATGTTGTTGACTGCCACTGACTGGGGCATGCTAAAGACACTGGTGAAGTCAGGCAGGGTCTGCGTGGAGCCTGATGTGGAAGAGCAAGGCTGGGAGAAGCTGGTGCCAGGCTCCGTCTTGATCTGCGTGAACGGTGTCATGGGTTTGGGGGATCGGTAAAGTCCAGTGCGTAAGTGTGTGGTGTCGGGCAGGATCACATTGATGTTCACGCTGTAAGGCGTGGAAGCGGGTTTCTCCGTTGAGAAGAATTCATCTACCACTGAGGCACTCTCCCGGCGGTATTTCTTGTCTGGTATCATGGGGATGGGTGGCATCTGGTTGGAGAGGTACTTATCCATTTCAGATCGTCCCTGGGGTGAAAAATACAGGGAACAGTGTGAAGAACAAGCTTTATAGGAGTTCAATGTTCAACGTGTACTAAAGGGGAACCAGGAGAGCTACAAGCCCAGGTATCAGGTGTTGCAGCGATCAGCTTCGCTCTCTGACTCCCAGAGATGATGTCACCCTGTCCTCTGTCCCACTTCCCTCCTACCTACCTGCAGTGGTACCAAAGGCTGAGTAAGGCCAAGGATGCCATCATGAAAGAAGTTCATCTTGAAAATGATGAGGCTGGAGATCTTCAAAACCTGCCTGGACACTTTCCTGTGTAACCTACTCTGAGTAACTTGCTTTAGCAGGGTGGCTGAACTAGTTGATCTCCAGAGGCCCCTTCCAACCCCTACTATTCTGTGATTCTGTGATTTAGCACAGTTCTTTGGTCCCACAGATGACAGCATCAAGTACTAGACATGGGATAGAACCTGGAGCTCTGCCCAAGTCAGCCTGGATGTGTTTGGAGTAGCTCACCCTAGGCATGTTGACACCGGCTTGCTTTAAACTCAGCAACCTGAGATGGCCTCATTTTACTCTAGGGTGGACAATATTGAGAAAATTAATTGAGACAATTAATCGAGAGTAATTTTGGCTGCAGTGCTAGAAACATAAGTGATGTTGGCACAAATTTCACAGACTGTGAGCCTAAAATGGAAACTGCCAGGCATGCTGTTGCTCCCTTGTCTTAGTAAAATGACTCAGACCTTGGCCAACCTCTGGTCGAGTTCTACAGCCCTGGATTGCCAGGCTAACAGAACTTACAGCTCAGCCACTGCTTGTCAGAGTTCATGCCTGATGCAGCATCCCACTGGATCCAGGCCCAATAATTCAGCAACCTGATGGAGCAACCCGCTAGGAAACTCATCCCCTGGCATTTGATGACTCAACTTTCTGCTCTTTGTGGTTAAATACACAAGCACTAATGCTCTTCTATAAAGCTACAGCCTTTAATTATGTGGTTATTCCTGTGTCAAGCTGATTGCAAAGCCCTCATAGACTCATTGATATGTAGAGGAGCTGGCAAAACTGCAGGGCTTCCCTGGCAGAGCCTCCAGTGCACTTGAGGAGTGCAGGCTGCTCCCATCCCACACCCATTACGCTTGAGCCGAGGGCTGTGCCGCTGTGAACTATGCCACCAGGCCAAAGTCATCTCTGCTGTAAGTTCATTGCTTTTATCAAAGCTGGACAGGATCCAAGGTACTTTCCTCGCCCTTTCCAGTGAAACACATCACCTGTGCTTCCAGAGAATTCAAAGAGCCTTTGCACCTCTGCAAGTCATACTGGCAATGCACGACTAAGCTGGCTTCCACCCAAACACAAGTACATGCCACCAATACATCCTCTTCTGCATGAGTGGAAGCTCAGAGCAGAGGACGCATCCTTGGGTGCTGTTCCAAAATCCTGGCCCTTTCTCTGCTCCCCCCACAGCACCCAGAATGGGAGAGCCACTCCACACAGGGAGCTGAGTCCTGGGTGCTGCTTGTGTGCCCACCCTGGCACCAAACCGGACCCCTGGGTGGGACCGGAGGCTCCAGATGCCGTGCATACCTGAGCGATGAAACGGCCCCACTTGCTGGGGGAGTGAAGCAGGGGGAAGGCGCTGGATGCCTTTTACTTCTGCCCTTCCCTTATCTCTGGTATTTGAGTTTCTCACCTTCAGTTCCCAGGAAAGGTCTCCCCCCCCCCACTCAAATGGGTTCTTATGCAGCGGGTGGCCAGGCAGGTATATTCAGTGGAGAAAGGGCTCTAAGTCTGGATTCCAGACTGCATTGTCACTAAGAGATCATCCACCTCTCCACCTGCTGTCACTGCCTTCCCCTGCCCAGTGTCTCCCATCCCTCTCTCCTCACCTCTACTTGCTGATCAAGGTGTGCTTGGTCCCACTCCATGGAGCCTCATAAATCCGCTTTTAATCCTAGGCAGCCCCAGGAGAAAAGGGGTGCTAGGGCACAGCTTCTCAGAAGAGCAAAGCAATCGTCTTTGATGGGACAGGGAAGACTTTCAGCCCTGTCCTTAGCTGCAGAATCACTGCAGGGGTGGAGGTCCCACCCTACTGGAACTTACAGCATCACAGTGATGCCGGTGATGCTCTAGAACTTGCAGGACCTCAGAGGTGTCCTCAGAAGAGCCGTTTGATTTGTTTGTGGCCTAGGAAAACCTAGCAACACTAGGCAGCTCCTTGCTTGCTGGGCATTGAGCAAATACTCAACACCAAACCATTCACCTAAGCACCTCCCACCTAACACTTTACCCCCAAACCACCCTTCATTCCACAGCTGACACAAGAGCTGGGATGACTACATGCAGGGATGCCTTCCTGTCATGCCTGGGTGGGATTCAACTCAAGAATCCCAAATGCAGGTGTCTCCTTCTAGATGCTGCTTACACTGCTTTTCACAATGGAGGAGATAGCCTCACTGTCACCCAGATGGCTATCACGGATAGAGACACCAAAGGCAGGGGGAATGCACCCCTGCTAGTGGCAGGACCTCAAGGAAGGAGTGGGGAGATACCACCACGTCCTTACCACCTTGTTCTAAATGGGCTAATGGATGGCCTGCACTGGGGTGGGGGGATCTCTTATAAACAGGGGCAGAAACAAGCAGAGAGAGGAAGAAGGAAAGCTCTTCACCTCGAGAGTGAGAGGCATCCGCTGTTCCATCCTCATGGGGTGCAGCTGTGGAACAGACAGGGCTGTGTTAGTGGTAAGGTCCTCCTGAAGCCAGCCCACCTCCCGCACCTCGATATATTCCACCCTTGCAGCCCCAGCCAGCACCCCCAGGCATGCATTTCAGAGGCTGATGAAGGAACAAGCAGGGCTGCAGGGACAATGATTAGAAACCTGCCCCCTAAACTGTTCTCTCTAGTACCCTATTTCCATTGGAGTTTCACCAGTGGTTCTCTTCAGAGGTTACCCAGAGCTGGGGAGCCATCCTGAGCAGCTGGGAGAACCTCCATTTTCCTCCAGCCTGGAGGCGGGAACACAGCCATGATACTGCCCTCCCTCTATTCACCAACAGCAATGTTTTTTTGGCTTGCTTTCCTCTTCGGAATCACAGGCAAGGGGAGGAGGGGCAAACCCGGTTCCCAGCTCATGCAATCACGCTGTGTTTTTATGTCTTAATCCTCGCCAAGGGGTGGAGAGGGCCCCGACACTGTGTGTGCGGGATCAACAACAGCCTACAACCCAATTTCACTCCACACCCTTCTCCTGCAGCTGCTGCCGCCTCTCAGTGTGCCATGCTTCTCCTCCACTAGATTTCACCCTAACCACGAGGTTTCTCCAGGACTGTGGTAAAGCCTCATCTCCTCACCATAGGATCACTCACACCTTTAATAGGCTGGACAGTCAGAGCAGCAAGGGATGGAAACCAGATGAGGCTTCACTCTCTCTCAAAGCAAGCCAGCAAAACCAACTCAACTAAGCTTTCCCACCTGTGAGGTGTACGTATCCTGAGAGCTGCATCCAAATGGAACATTTTTCTTGCAGGTTGATGACAGACCACAAAATCACGTGGCCTTGATAGGACAGGTGCCAAAAGAGCTGGGGACATAAGATCTGCCACCCCTGCAGGGCTGCTGGTCCCACGGGCTGACTGGAAGCATGAACAGATGCTTCATGGTGAAGCCTCTGGGATAGAGCTATGATGGTTTTTGGGGATTTGCATCCCATCACCTGCAAGAAACAGCTTCAATATCACATGCACAGTTCAGCCAAGCTCCTGGGAGGGCAGCTGAGGACTCTGTGGTGGCTCACATGAGGCAGGAATGACTAGAAATGCTCAGCCTGTTCCCTCCTCCCTATCTGACAGGCACAGGCAGATAATTAACTATTTTCTTGCCTCTTTGAGAACTAAGCCAATCACACAGCCACAGCGCTCAGTGCACCTCAATACTGCAAGAGCCATCCCACTCTGGCTCTATGGAAAAAGACTACACAGGGCCTTCCAGATGAAGGCCCAGCGACTCTTTGGAGGGCTCAGTGATCCAGTTTCCCTTATAAGCATTAGTAATGGCATTGCTGCAGATGAGGATGAGACACAGGGCCAGGAGATGGGCATGCCCCAGGCTTCACTGACTGCACTGACAACAGTACCAGGAGTCATGGGTCACTAGCTCCAGCAAAAACCAAGCCAAGGGGAAACACAGCCAAAGCAGACATCAACAACACCTCCATGCTTCAGAGGCATCTCCTCCAAACCGGGATTTTCAGTTAGGCCAGGAAGGGAATAGCTTTCAGTGCAATAAAAATGCTGAATTACTGCATTTTCCCCTCAAAGTCACAGTATCTTTTTCTGACTATAAAGTAGGGTCTTTTCAACCTGCCAGCGGAAAGAAAGCAAAAACCCATGCAGGCAAAAGAAAGGGCTCCCCACTCTTCTCTCCCTCAATGGACGCTCCTGTGGCCAGCAGACACAGACCCAAGTCCTGCCAGTCTGCCGGCCACCGACTTCCAAAAGCCCTGCAGGAGTCTCCTGCCTTGGAGGTCCCCATCCCTCATCTCAATCCCATCTGAGGCAGGCTGAGTAGTTATCAGGACACTGCTCAACAAACTCAGAGCCCCAGACAAACATTTCTTGGCAGGATGCACAAAAATGGGAGCTTGAGCCAACCAGGCCATTTTACCAGCAATTAACCAGGAGCATCGTTAAAAAGGTGCAAGGCACAGCCTGCTGACCAGGCAGGAGGTGGGACATGTCTTTCCCATGATTAAACGCTTTCTAATCTGAAGTTGATAAATAACAAACCACCATAGAAACATCAAATGTGGTCACCACAGAGGAACAAGGAGAGAAATCGATGTTTGCTAAACAGGCAACGAGCTCATGAAGTTGGCAGAGAGCAGCTGGGGGGGAGGGGAGGAGGGGGAAGAAGCAAAGAGTTCCTTCGTTTCTTGGCATCTGCCATCCCTCCTGGCCTTAGCCCCCTCCCGCTCTGCAAAGTGGGAACCCTGAACCCTTTGCCCACTCCCCAGCTCGGGGGGGACCTCCCCAAGCATTCATGGGACAAGGGCAATGATGGTTAGGCTGTGGGATTACGTAGTGCAGTCTGTTTCTCCTGCCTGCACCTGCATGAAACTCCAGCCTCCAAGGGAATCGGCAAACAATGGGGAGGATAATCATCAATCAAAAGCCATGGCAAGTACCTGGCAGTGCCCCTTTAAAGGGACACGTTATAAATAGACTGTATTTATATACAGATTTGGTTCAATATCAGCATTTATTGTCTCCCTAGTTAAATATTGACTTGGGTAAATATTTGTTTCTCTGATCATTTGGTTTTGATATTGACCTCGATCAACGTTATTTTCTGTTTGTTCCTCAAGTCTTCTGGAACTCTCTGCAAAACAGGATTAGTAGAGAAAGCCCCGGGACTCTTCCTTTCAAGTTCACAGGGCCAAACAGCCCAGCACGACTGCAGGCAGCAAAGCCAAACCCTGGTCTTCGGAAGGTGGGTGCCACAGGTGGGCTCCTCTGATTGCTCCATCCCAAAGAGGCGAGGAGCAACTCCTAGAGGTAGCACTGCGCCTGGAGCATTCAGCATTAGGTGCAGTGGGGCAAGATTCATCTTCATGAGCTTGGGCCACCTGGAAAGCAAGCATCTAAGCTGAAGTCTCTGTGCAAGTTCTTTCTGGAGGCCATGGAGATGGCTGCCAGAGGTGATCTGCCCCACCAGCTTCCAATTTTGAAATTTTCACACCTTCCCATTTGCAAGAGCACCTCTGAGAGCAAGATGAGGCCACAGGGATGCACCCTTCTCCCAGATTTTGGAGATAGAGCTGAGCCACGCTGCCCTGGAGGGTTATTCCGGAGCTCCGTTCTGCCCTTGCAGTTGAACTACCTGAGTTAATTATCACCTCTTGGAACTGAGGGATTTTCTTAAGCCTAAGATTTGCCATCGAGGCAGATGTGGCCAGATGGCCTCCGGCTGAGCCAATAGGCAGCAGTGTTTCCAGCAGGCTTGCTGACTCTGTTTGCTATTCCTTTCCTCCAACAACTGATAAGGACTCGCTGAAAGGCAGTCTACCTTGGTTATTTATCGCAGAAACCATGCCACCACAGTCAGTGATCCCAAAGGCCAGAGAAAGCAGAACACCGTCATCTAACTCCAAGGTCAAGTACCCAGAAGAGGGCCAATTTGGAGCAGCCAAGCTTCAGGGGGCTTTGAGAACAGGAGCAGAGATCTTTCCAAAAACAATGGCTTAAACGAAGTGAAAAATACCTATGATAGACCTCAGAGGAAGCTCTGGCCCTACTGCACTGTCTCTAAGCCTTACTGAACACCACAGCCACCTGGTTCACCTAGCTTTAGACAGATCTAGGTTGGGATGAGAAGTCTCATGTCAATAGCAGAGTAATCCCACACTGACTTTCCCTTTCCCTCCTGCATGGAGGCTGAGAGTGGGTAGGAAAGAGGGACAGCTCTCTCCTCACCCATTGCTCCCTACTCTGCCCTGGCAGAAGGACAGCCCTCTGAAATTGTGTCTTCATGAGAGGGGATGACATGAGGACACCTTCTTGATAAGTGAGTCATGCCTTTGTATGCAGTTTTCTCTTTCCAAAGTGCTGTTGCTCAGCAGAGGCTGGGGCCAAGCCCATCAAAGCCAACTGGAGGTTTTCCATCAACCTAAGTGGGCACACACTGCTAGAGGCTGCACTGGATGGACTTTGGTATGGATGCTTTTCTGGAAAGATCAATGGTACAATGCTATTTAAATCCTGGAAGATCAGCCCCAGGCAAAACATGCAGTTCAAATGTTCCCCCAGTTAAGGCACACAACCAAAAGTTGACCTCCAAGAGCCACACAGCCCCTGTTGCTCTCCTCAGATAGAAGCTGGCCCACCTGCAGCACCCTTTCTCCATCCTGGTTGCAGCCTCTGTTTCAGCACTTCCTCTCCTCCAAATCTGACTAGATGGAAGCTCTCATATGTTCCCCAAAATGGCCCAGACAAATTTATCCACCCATTTCTAGCTACTGCATGGCCAGTGGGCAGTAGTCTGGTTCTTTGAGCTCTTCAGCAGGTCCTGAACCAACGATGGGAGAGGCTGTTAGAGCTCACACACAGGGAGCTTCCTCCAGCCAGATTATGGGTGGGATTCATTCCACCTCACTCAAGCCGTCAGAAAGCTCATACTCATCACCCAGCCTCTTCCAATCAGAAGAAAAGATGCACATTCCCAGGGCAAGGTCTGACAAAGGCAGAGTGAGTCATCTGCTGCTTGCTGAGGCTTGTGAAGTCCTCCTGGCAATCAGCAAGTGATAAGACAGCCCCAAAAGCTTGTTCTTCCTCATACAATGAGCGAAGCAGACCCAAAACCCCATGCACGTCTGGGAGAAGCAAGGTCAGGTTTCATGTGCAGACAGAAATCCCACCATCTCTGCAGCTTTCGACTTCCTCGCCAAACCAGTTAGCAAAACAAAACAAACCCTAAGGCATGTAGAAACATTGCATTTGAGTGAGTAGGTCTTTGGGCCAACTTTTTTTCTGGGCTTGCACAGCACCTCGCATGCTACGAGGCCAAGTAAACACTGCCAGTATCACCACTGTGGACTGAGAGGACACTTAGTCTGGTGTGCACACTGCCCTATACATTTCCTGGCATCCGTGCTGCCAGCAGAGTCCTCAAGCAGCAATCCTCAGAGAGTGTTCTCCAGCTTCCTTCCCTCAGCATAAACCCTCTCCTTCCACATTTTCCATGCATAGAAATGTTCTAAAGTAACAACAGGTTGAACAGTCAGAAAGGAGTGACTGAACTTTTCCATTTCGTTTAACAGATTTGAGTCATTTCCACCTATTAGAGAACACCATCAAACCTTGCATTCTTTGCAGAGGTTTTCAGTGAAAGTGTTAACGCATCCCTCCCTTTGTTTAGCTCCCTCTGCTAGCAAAAAAAACTGACGTACAGGCAAGGATGCCACAGGCTGGGCTGGCTGGTGAGCAGGTATCTACATCTCCCTGCCCACTCCGAGATGGGCTCACATTTGTGAAGCAATTGCCTCAGATATGACAGGGGTGATAGTGGATGGACAACAGACTACACTCCTACAAGAAATAAGTAGCCGTGTTTTTGGAGGCTGGAGGATCTGACCTGACTCTAATGAGATTGATCTCTTGCCATTCTACTGCTAGTACTGGAAATACTACAAGGAGCAAGGTCATTAAGCACATCTGAATACTTGCAAATCCTGCCCTTGGTGGAAATTCGAAGGTCTCTCATCACATTAAAAAAAAATTAAAAAATAATTTTCAAAGAATTCTCCAAGCATTTCTGAACTTAATGAAAGAATCTTTGTTTGAGTTTCAATCTAAGCTTGGAAGGGGCTGAGCCTCTTTGATGTGGGAAACAGCCCATGGGGTTTTTTTGAGAGTTTTCATGCTAGCTCAAGTTCTGAGAACATCTGAATTGTAAACACTGGTTATCCAATCCCCAAACACCAACAGTACCCTGTGACTCACCTAATTCACCAATGAAGCACAAGGAAAGCAAATATTCTAATCAAGGGGCTCAGCTAACAAGACGGTGGTAAGTGCGATTATTTGCAGTGGATGGGTTAGATAAAGGAGCTCACTGGACCAGGGAACAAAGTAGCGTAGGTAGCTGACCAAACAGGTTTGAGAGAGGAAACTTGGTAGTGGATGATGCACCGGTCAAAAATGAGCTGCCCTAAACCTTAGTAATTCCATCCTACGTGTGCCTCCCACAGCCATTCAGGAAGAGTGATAAAGGGAAATCCGTTGCATTTATTACGAGTCGGAGTCCCTTGCTTGCTCCCTCCTCCCCTCCCCACCTTTTTAGCGGTCAGAGACAAGCAAACACGTTTTCCTGGCTGATTTGCAACCTCACTCATTCCGGGAAACAGCGGGAGGAAAAGCAGCAGCACACCTGCAGCCCCCCTGGCTGCATCCCCTCCTGCAGCCACCCGCCGAGCGCAGCGTCCCGGAGGAACAATCGCCCTTTGTGCCACGTGCACAAAGCCGCTGTGCTCCCACAGCTCAAAATTCAGCCAAGCTGCTTCGTCCCACACCTCACCACCAGGGAGTCTCTGCGCCTGGGGGATGCAGCAAAATTAAACTGTAGTGGTAGTGGCTGAGTTAAGCTGAGCTCACCACCACCCCAACAGGTCTCCTGGCGGGGACGTGGGGATGAGCCCATCCTCTTTGCAGACACCAGCTCAGTTCCCTGCAGACACCTGCCAGGCACAGACAGCACCAGATGTGCAGACCTGAAGGCTGATCTTGGAGGCTGTGGGCTCCAGTTGATCCCAACATGATGACTCCAGTCCCCTCTAAGCACCCATCACCCCGGTTCCAAGCATGCTGTGCAGGGCACTGGGTCACTGAAGAAGAGGAAAGCACATCCCTGGTCCTCACAAGGCCCACTAGAGAAAAGGGGGGCAATCAAAGAATATCCCAAAGTTGGAGGGGACCCACAATGACCATTGAGTCCAACCTCTCGCTCCACACAGAACTACCAATATCCAAACCCAGTGTTTGAGAGTGATGTCCAGATGTTCCTTTAACTCCGACAGCTCAGGGCCGTGCCCACTGCCCTGAGGATGTTCCATGCCCACCGTCTTCTGGGGTAAACCCACTCCCTGACCCCCTGCCCCTCCCCTGACACAGCCCCATGCCGTTCCCTTGGGCCCCATTGCTGTCACAGAGAGCAGAGCTCAGCACTGCCCTCCACTCCCTGTGAGAGCTGCAGCTGCCATGAGGGCTCTGCTCAGCTCTTCTGCTCTGGACCCAACAAACCCAAGGATCCTCACATACCATGTCCTCCAGGCCCTTCCTCATATTTGTAGCCCTTCTTTAGATGCTCTCTGATAGTTTTATGTGCTTCTTATCTTGTGGCACCCAAACCTCAAGGTGAGGACACACCAATGCAGAGCAGAGTGGGACAATCCCTTCCCTCACCTGGTGGCAGTGCTGGCTCTGTACACCCCAGGGCACGGTTTGCCCTGTTAGCTGCCAGGGCATGCAGTCATGGCAGGAGACGGGCTGCGTTTTCTCTGTTCTCCCTTCACAACCACTTCTGCATTGGGTCCTGACCTCACCCAGTGTTGCAGCAGGCCAAGTGATCCCCCAGCATCAGCTCTGCAAGATCTGCACCAGCGTGACCCATTCAATCACAACAGCCACCCTCAAATCCTACAATAGCACTCCCCTGTCAGGCCCCATTCTCCCCAGTTTTAGCAATCCAGCCATAGTGATGAGCCCCCACAGCACCTTGTGCTGCTCACCAGCTGCAGGAAAGCACACTAGGAGCCAGCTCCTGTCCCGTCCCACGTGCTTGGCAGGGACCAAGGGACATGCTACCACCATCATGCTCCTGGCCACACAGAACCATCCCCTGGGTCACAGAGACCTGTTCTCATGACCTCACTTCCGCCAGCTGAGGGGCAGCTCTTACAGGAGGGCAGGGTCTGGGTTTGCACCACAGAGGACAACACTTGCACCCAAGGAAGGCAGGTGGAAAGCTGTGGGTGGCTCCAAGAGGCTCAGGACACTCAGCAGTGCAGTCACTCAGCTGCCCAGAGAGCAAACCCAGCCCAGAGGGATGCAGCCTCCCCTCTGACAGCAGCCAGCCCTGGGGGTGCCGCCATGGGAACATCTCCTTCTTCCCTGGAACACCTCCCCGAATGCACCTTGGGCTTGTTTATTTTCCTTCTCCCTCTCCCTTCTAGTACCAGCCTCTTGAGATTTAAAGGGAAAAATTCTTTTTGGTCAATCCAGCCGAAACTGGAATGGGAAAACATTTCTGTCTCCTTTCTTTTCGCTTTGTCATTTGGGTCAAAGTAGCTGGCAAGGCTGAGAAAAGGGCCAAAACAAGTGCAAACTCCTCCTAACACGGCTCAAATAATGCTTCCACCAGCAAAGAGCTGCCCCCCTCCCCTTGTTAGAGCAGTGATTTGTGGAGTGGGGAAAAGGACTGAGATAAGGAGACCACGGTGGGCAGGCTCCGGGGGGCACCGGGACACGCTGTGGGGCCGGAGCAGTGACGGGTCACAGCCTTGTCTGGCGGCACCGACAGCCAGCCCCGTCCTGGCAAGCCATGGCAGGGGGCAGAGAGGGACGAGGTGTCCCCATGGGGCAGCCATGGGGCTGGGAGCCGCCCTCCCGCCACCTCGCGGGGCCCCGCTCACAGCAGCACTGGGAACACGAGGATCATCAGCCATGGCCCCGCTCGCCCCGTGTGTCTGGGGAAAGAGGCCGGAACAGTAGGTCCCACTTGATTCCCATTGGGAAGGGCGGCCTTGTGGCAGGGAGAGGCCCCGGCACCCTAAATCCCGGTCTTTATCCCCAGAGAACAGTGGGGGGGGGGAACACTGGGCTGGGGAATTTTCAGGTGCATTCTTTCCCTGCCATGAGGCAGAAATAAGACTAATAATCATAACAGTGCTCCCCTTGCACCATACAATCCCAGTGTCTGTTGTGTCCCCAATGGCGCGGGGCCCTGGGTGCTTCCTGCAGCGAGCAAAACCCATTCCAGGCACAGAGCTCTGCTCTGAAACTCCAAAACAGCAGCACAGAGCAACGCAAGGAAGGGAAGGAGAAAAATACGAAACTAAACACAGGCGGAAGAAAGAGCCACAGAGGGGAAGGGATGAGCGGGCAAAGCGGCTGAGGTGCCGAAAAGCAAGAGGAAAAGCAGAATCAACCCACACATAAATTGAACAAAACAGAGTTAAAGCAAATGCACGCAGCTACCGGTCTTCAGCTGGAGGCTGTAGCAGCCTACCGGAGGGCCTCCGCCTTACCTGTGCCAGGTCAGGAGGGTTGTCCTGGGCCCTGGCAGGCGGTTTGATGTCCTCAAAGACGGAGGTGTCCTCGCCAGGCTCTCCCGACATGGTGACGGGCTTCAGCGGGGTGAACGCTGAGGAGTCGTCGGGGAGCGGGGCGCGCAGCACCAGCCCGCTGCTCATCCCTGTGTGTGCCCACTGCCAGGGACTGGGCTGGGGGAGCGGGAAAGGGAGAGAAGAAAAGGGGGCGGGTGGGAAATGGGGGAAAGGTGGAAAGGGAGGGAGAGGGAAGGGGAGAAGAGGGGGACGGAAGGGAAAAAAAGGGAAAAAAAGAGGGAAAGGAGGAAAAAAGAAGAGGAAAAGATGAAAAAGGAGAAAAAGGGGTGGGGGAATGAGAAAAAGGGAGGAAACAAAGGAAAAATGTATATATAATGATAGAATAATGCAAAACAAAAAGAAAGGTAAAAAATAAAAAATAAAAAGGGGAAGAAATGGGGAATAGTACAATTATTTTTTTTTAAGGGGTTGGGAATAGAAGGCGAAAAAAAAAGGGAAGGAAGGGTGGGGAAGGAGAAGACGCCGGCAGTGCGGCCCCGGAGCTGGCTGGGAGCCGGGTGCCGGGGAAGGCTTTACCTGCGCTCGGAGGAGGATCGCCGACCTGCAGCGCGGTGAGGCCGGGCCGGGCCGGGCCGGGCCAATCAGGCCCCGCCGCGGCCCCGCTGCCGGCCCCGGGCGGATAAAAGCGGCCTCGGGGCGCGCCCGACTCCGCTCGGTCCCGCGGGGACCCGGCACGGGACGGCGGCGGGGTGGGTCGGTCGGGGTGCGCTCAGCCTGGGGGGCTCCGCACGGAGCGGGGGTCCTCCTTCCTCAGCGCTCGACTGCGGAGACGGGCAAAAGGGAAAGCGAGTGGGTGAGGGGGGAAGGAGCTGACTTTATTTTTCCCTCGTTTTGTTCGAAGTTTTAAACGGCGCCTTAAAAAAGTTTTAAAGGTGCGAGTGTGAGGGCACAGAGCTTCCCTCCTGAGCTCTGATGGATACGCCGAGCAATCGCAGCCAGGATTTCTTGTAATTATGCCTTGTTTGGTTTGTTCGGTGTTTGATGTTTTGTTATTTTGCAGTTATGCCCAGTGCATGTTTGTCTTTTTTTGTGGATTCCTTTTTCTTTTGCAATTACGGCCAGGTTGTTTTTGAAGTCATCCCTTTTTAAGGAAGGCAAAGAAAAAAATATATCTATCAGGAGTGCCCAAACCTGGAACAACACAGGAATACAGACTGCCTCTCCAGCCAAAAAAAACCCCAACCCGTTTCCCCTGTGACCCCGTTCCCGCAGCAGGCAGAGCTCTGCCCTTGCAGTGTGAGGGCTCCTGCCCCTTCTCCCAGGCACAGAGGTCTGGTGCACAGCCCTGCCCGGGGGCTGAGCATCCCCGAACCGCAGCTGAGGGCAGCACCCAGCTCTCTGCACGGTCCCCAATCCTCCCCAAATTCACCTCCCCTCAGGTGCAGCTGTTCTGGCTCAGAGGTGGTGGGGAGCCCCATGCAGGAGGATCCCCTGAGTTCCTTTTCGCCACCAGCAGCACACAAAGCTCTGCAGGGCTGCCCGCTCCCCCGCTGAAACCCAAAACCACCTCTCCTGCCTTCTCCTTTCTCCTGCGGCCATCGAACCTTTCCAGGGAGCCCTTCAAAGCAGGCGGCTGCCCCTCCTCTTGTTAAACCAGTCCGGTGAGTGTGGGCAGGAGGCCCCCGGCCCCCCAGAACCATGAACCGAGGTGACCTCACAGCGCGGGGCGACCCCACAGCCTGGGGGAGAAACAGGGCAAGGTCCCTATGTGGGGTCAACCACTCATCGCCCACCTGGAAGATCAGCGCCCAGTTCCCATTGGGAAGCCAATGGGAAGAGCCGTGGCGAAGCCAACCTGAAGCCTAGATCCTTGCTGCGGCCCAGGCTGGGACTGCAGGTGCCATGGTCACCTCAGCACAGTGTTAGAAGGACCGTGGGTCAGGATTTCTGTCTTGAGGAAGCAGCAGAAGACGTAGGGACAGGCCTGGGGTCACTGAGCTTGGCTGGGCCCCGTTTCTTGCCCCAAGGAACAAGTCAACCTGAACGTCTCTGGGGCTCACCTTGCCCTTGGCCTGGGCATGTAGAGGTGGGGAGCAGAGGGGCTACTGGCTGGCTGCGAGGAGGCACTGGGGCTTCCAGACACAGGGGGAAGTCACCTGTGAACATCACCAGGCTGAGATGTTTACCTGCAGCCTCCAGAGCACATCTTGGAGGCCTCTGGGGTCTGTAAGCCTCACACAGGAGGTCATGAGGTGTGTATCCCCATGCATTGGGCACCGAGAGGGCCAGCAGCTCCCACAGAGACTCAGCAGGTCTAGGTGACCACCAGGCAGGTCCATGGGGACAGGGCAGGTCTGATGTCAGCCCACAGGTTGGAGTCCATGGCCAGCACATGACAGCACAGCTCAGGAAGGTGAGGAAGCTCCATGAGAGCCCTGGGCTCAGGAGGGTTGGTGGAGGTCCCTGGTGAGGATGCTCAGAGCAATTAAAGGTGATTAGTGCCCTGAGGGGACTGGGGACGAGGCTGACAGAGACGGAGGATATCAAGGGACGAGGTGGGAACCCAGCAGGACCCAGGCACCTTCTTCAAGCACAAGGCCATGCCCAGCCTGCAGTGAGAAGTGACGGAGCCACGATGGGCAGCTGTGACAGGCAGTGTGGGGATGTGCATGTTGTGTCCTTCATGTCTCCATCATTGGTGCAGTCAATTTCCCCTCCACATATCAGCTCTTGGTGCACCTGGAGACAACATGGGTTGCAGCTAAAGCACCTAATTTAGGTTTTTTTTTTTTTCCTTTTTTAGGCCACTTGCTTTTCAATAAAACCTCAGAAGAGGAACTCGGGAGTCCTGCAAAGGAGATGGTGAAGCCCAAACCTGCTCAGCCCCAGTGCTCAGCCTCCCTGCTGTAGCACAGACACACACCACCAGGCTCCTGCTTCCAATGTTATTCCCCTGTAGAAAAACGTCAAATGGTTTGGTACAAATATCACAGCTCAGGAGTTTTAAATCCTATGGTTTAAAAAAAAAAAAAAAAAAAGAAGTCCCCACTCCCTCACCCCAAAGGGTTCCACCACCATCCAATCTGTCTTGGGCAGATTTGCAGGGCAGACCTTTACTGTGGGCCATCAGTGCTGCTGGCCCTCAAGCACTGTCCTTAGCTACTGATCTGGGGCTGCATGGGTCTCCCCAAGGCTGCAGGGAAGGATGTAGGGCTGTGCCCCACCACCAAGCATTCAGATCAGAGGGGGAGTGCTGCTCCGGGACAGGGAACGTGATGGGGACAAACACACACATACACAGAGACAGGAAAAGCCCCCAAGAGAGCCGTGGAGCAAAGGGCTCTGCCTCCTCCTGAAGATACGTCTTGAAGCTCCTCCCTTCAAGCAGCCCGGAGGGTCACGGTCCCCTCACTCATCCCCCACACAGCTCCCTCCCCCCCACCCCCCCCCTCACCCTGCTGCCCTCCCAGCACAGGAGCCGGGACAACCCCACAAAAACTACAATTACAATGAAAAGTGCGTGGCCACAGTCCGTAGGGAGGCTGATGCCTTTTTAACTTATAAATGGTTCAACTGTCCCATAGTCTCCGAAAACTGAAAGCCGGCGTGACCCCCCCCCCCCCCCCCCCCCCTTAGAACTCCATAAAATCACAGTTCCACGTTCCGCAAAGTTTCCCTTTTCCTGGCAGCGGTGCTCTTATGGGTGGGTCAGGGTTCTTTCTGTCCTCTCCCTTTTGCTTTTTCCTTTCTCCCCGTCCCTCGGCACAGGACGAGGCGATGCAGGTGGGCTGGAAGGAGGCAGACACAAGGCTGGACGTCTCCCCACCTCGGCTGTGGCCGCATCCGCACCGCCCGTGGGAAGGTGAGCGCGCAGGGCCAGGGGGGAGGCCGGGAGATCGCGGCGAGAGGAGCCTCCGGGTGTTGCCAGCGGGGAGGAGAGGTCCAGAAGAAGAGGAGCACGTTCCAGAGACCATCCCGCACCGGTGCAGGGCTCGCTCGCCGCCAGCCCCGCAGTCTCTCAGCTGCACGCAGGGAGCGAGGCTGCCTCCGTCTCCCCGCTCCCCGTGCCGGGCTCCTCACATCATGATGTGCCGCCGGCGGTGCAGGGCCAGGTGATCGGAACGGGAGAAGCTGCGGTCGCAGTCCGAGCAGCGGAAGGGCTTGATGCCCGTGTGCTTGCGGAAATGCCGGGTCAGCTCATCGGAACGGGCGAACTTCCAGGTGCAGCCCTCCCAGGTGCACTTGTAGGGCTTCTCGCCTGCGGGGAGCGGGGGTCAGCACGGAAGCGGGGTGTACCCAGGCAGCCACCGCCCTCCAGCCCTCTTCGTCCGCCCTTTCCCGGCGTAGCACGGGCCGCGGGCGCCCCCGGCTGGACGCCGTGCTACCTGGGGGCGTGCGTTAGGTGCAATACGGTACCGCACATAAAGGAGTGGCTCCCCGTTGTGGGTGTGCAGTAGGCGCAATACGGTAACGCCCCTAAAGCAATGGTTTCCCAGTATAGGTGTGCATTATGCTAACGCCCCTTCACACAGCGGTGCCCCAGCACGGCTGCGCGTCACGTGTGGCCGCCTATTAGCTGCACCTATTAGCTGCACCATGGTAACGCCCCTAATACAGCTGTGCTGTAGTCTAGTTAGCTGCACCATGATCACAGAATCACAGAGTGGTTGAGCTGAAAAGGACCTTAAGCCTATTTGGTCCCAATCCCTGCCATGGGCTGGTTGCTCCTCTCCAGCTCAGGTGGCTCTGGGTCCCATCCCACCGGGCCTTGAGCACTTCCAGGGATGGGGCACCCACAGCTCTCTGGGCAGCTGTGCCAGGGCCTCACCGCCCTCTGAGTGAAGAATTACCACCCAATATCTAACCTAATTTTCCCTTTTTTCGTTTAAAACTGTTTCCCTTTGTCCCATCACTATCTGATCATACAGAAAGTTGTTTATAAGCACTCTCCATGTACTGGAAGGCTGCAATGAGGTCTCACTGGAGACTTCTTCAGTCTCAACAACCCCAGCTCTCTCAGCCTTTCTTCATAGAGTTGCTTGAGTCCTCTGATCACCTTCACAGCTCTCCTCTGGACCCGCTCCTACAGCTTTGTGTCTTTCCTGTTTCCTAGTCTGCAGCCCTCAGTACAGTACTGAGATGGGCCTCACAAGGGCAGAGCACAGGGGCTGCTCTCAAGCAGTTCTTCTCCCAGCCTGTGCAGACACCTGGCATTGTCCGACCCAAACACAGTATCTAGCACTTGGCCTCGTTGAACCTCATTAGGTTCCCACAGGCCCACTTTTCTAGCCTGTCAAGTCCGTCCGGCCGTCATTCCTTCCCTGAGCAGCAGTGCCCTCGTGTGGCTGTATGCTCCCGTGCATCAGGAGCGCTACGGTAACACCCCCTAGACGCGGCGCCCGGTGTGGGCGTATATTAGGTGCCCTACGGTACCACCCCCCCGAGGCGGTGGCGCGCATTAGGGGCACTACGGTACCCGCCCGGAGAGGCAGCACGGGGCGTAACGGCGCCGCGCCCCTCCACGCCCCGACCCCTCCCGGCCCGCAGCTGGGGCGGCGCCGGGGCAGAGCGCCCTGTTAAAGCTCCCCCCCCCCCCGAGCAGGGCGCCGAGCTCCGCTGCCTCCCCCCGATCCGCCCCCCGCGGTTCCGTACCCGTGTGTATCCGCCGGTGGGCCTTGAGATGGGAGCTCTTGGTGTACACCTTGTTGCAGCCCTCAAAGTCACACTGGTGGATCCGCCGCTTCTTCAGGTCGGGGGAGTCGGCGCGGGGCAGGCGCGGCGTGGCGGACCTGGGGAAGGGCGGAGGGATGGCTGTGAGTGGCGGCCCGCCCCGGGCTGCCCGCCCCGGGCACGGGGATGGGGATGGCACCCGCGGGCGCACTCACTCTCGCTGCAGGTCCTGGAAGGGCGCAGGGCCGCTCTCCGAGGCGCTGTCCTCGCTGTCACTCGGCATGTCCATGGGGTACATGGAGCCCGGGTCCATTTTCACTGCGGGGGGTGGGAAAGAAAAGCTATCGAGGAGCAAGGAGGGACGGGGTGGGGGAGGCCGGTAAGCAAAGCGTGCAGACCGACATCACCGACCTCCCAGAACAGCCACCGCACCGCAGGGCTCAGCCCACCCCGCCGCAACCCCACAGCGATCTGGGGCAGAGAGGTGACACTGTGCCGTGGGGGGTTGGCAAAGGGCTATGGGGGATGGGGGGGGGGGGGGGGGGGGGGGGGGGGGGGTGCAGCCTGAGGACACCTCTTCCTTCCCAAAGCAGGGAACATCCAGGGCACCCCGCCCTCGGGGAATGGGGACACAGCGGGGACTGAAAGCAGAGCTGGGCGGGACGGGCAGGCAGGCAGCCAGCAGCACCTCCCTGTCCCCTGCTCAGCACAGGCGAATGGCCAGGGCTGGGCTGCCTCTGGGGTTCTGCTGTCCCATGCTGAGGCCTGGGGACACCTTCTGGAGGTTAAGCTACCGGTGGTCCTGGGGAGTCCTTGGGCGAAGAACTGGGTTCCCTGCAGGGGATGTGTCCTACCAGACGGGGACACATCTTACGGCTGTGTCAGGACCACGCCAGGCCCACAGAACAGGGGTCCCAAACACCTCGACAAGCCCCTTACCGGAGCCGGTGTTCTTGCCGTCACCCCCGATGAGCGGGACGGTGATGGCGGTGACGCCGTCGGTCGGCATGGTGGTGTAGACGACGGGCAGCGACTGCACGACCACGGGGATGGTCTGCAGGTTGCCCATCTTGCTGGGCAGGTTGACGGAAGGGATGGTGTGGATGACATGCAGGATCTGCTGCCCGCCGCTGCCCTGCGACGAGGCCAGGATGGAGCCGGGCGACAGCACAGCCGGGATGGCTGAGGTGGTGCCGAGCCCCGAGGACGCGATGGAGATGGTGGGCGCGGGGACCGGGGGGGCCACCAGCAGGGGCGAGGACTGCACGGGGGGCGGCGGCGGCGGGGGGGCCTTGGACTTGTTGAGGGAGAGGTCGACGGGCTCAGCCTGGGGCTGGCTGCAGTCGGAGGCCAGCAGCTCCTCGGGGGGCTCCGTCTTGATGTCGGTCAGCAGCACGGGGGGCTCCAGCGGCGCCTCGGCCAGCAGCGAGGACGAGCTCATCCTGGGGGCCGCCTTGCCCCGCCCCGAGCCTCCCGCCTGCCAAAACTGGGGGGAGCAGGGGGGTGTCAGAGCGCTCTGCACCCGGACGCCGCCCCGCTCATTCGTTAATTAACGCGTTCATCAATTCACCAACTCGCTGCTCACCATAACCCACTGCGGGGGGGGGGGAACCGGCAACCCCGCACCTGTTCCAACCGCTGCCCCCACGCGCCTTTGTGATGGAGGGGCGGGGCCGGAGGGGGGCCGGGGGCGGGGCCAACACCCATCCACCCCACCCCGCTCCCCTCCCCCGCGCCTTAAAGGGGCCGCGCTGCCCTCAACCGACCCTCCCAACCCCCCCCACCGCACACACCCCTTCCTCTTAAAGGGGCCGCTCACCCGCCAGGCTCCGCGGGGGGGGGCTCCTCCGCGAATGCGCGGCGCTCATCCCCTCGGCGGGCAGGATCATGCTCCCGGCCCGCGCCGCTCCGTGCCGTGCCGCTCCGTGCCGCGCCGCGCGGGAGGTGCGAATAGCCTCACGGCTCCACCCTGGCTCGGCCCGGGGTGGAGCTCCTTAAAAGGGCCCGGCCGCGGCGGGCGAGCAGCAGGGAGGGGCTGCGGGCACGGCCCGGCCCCGCGGGCACCGCACGGAGCCGCCCCCTGCAACCACCCCAACGGGCGCACGACCCCCGAACGCCGGGACCACCGCGGTGTACGACCCCTTCCCGGCCGGCCGACCCCCGGTTACGCACCTCGCTGCGGGCGCAGAGCGGCCCACGGCCCCGCACACCCACACCCACGCGTGTCCCCGCCCGGGCACGCCCGGCCCGCACACGCCCCGCACACGCGGAGCCGCCCAGCGCTCCTTTGGGGATGGGAGGGACGCGGGCAAGGACCCCCGGAGCCGGGCGCACTCACGGACCCCGCAGCCACGGGAGGGCACAAAGGGCCGGCCCTCCCCTCGGGTCCCCCCGGCGCCGGCTCACCCCGATTCGGGGTTGGGGTGTAGCGAGGCGTGCTCGGAGGGTCCCGCTGCCGATTCCCCACCACGGGAACGGGAGGGGGAACTCAACGGGACCACGGGGTGTCACGGCGGGGGAGGAGGGGGCTCAGCCTCACCTATAGGGACCGGCTCCTATAGCACTCCTATAGCATCCATACATTCCCGCCCAAAAGGCACGAGGGAGGGCATCCACCCTGCCGTGCGACCCCAACGGAGCGCTTCGGGGGGGGGGGAATCCCCCCCCCCGATCTCGTTTAGGCTCCTGAACCCCCCCCCCCCCCCCCACAGCCGTGCCGGGGGGGGGCGGCCGAAGCGCCCCGGGGGAGGGCGGCCCGGCCACGCCCCCCCCAGGAATTTCCGCCCCGCCTCGCTCGCGGTGCCGGAGGTCGGGACGGAACCGGGAGGAGGGAGGGGCGGGGGAGGCACGGCTGGGGGCGAAAGACGAGGAGGAGAGGGTCCCGCTCGCCCCACGGCGTCCCGCCGGGCTCTCGGGACCCAGCCCCGGCTATGGCCCTTTAAGAGCAAAGGGCGTGGGGGGGTGAGGTGGGGCGGGGCGCGCGCACGGCGACGTCGCGCCTCGCACCCCCGCCCCCCCCGCCCCGCTCTCCCCCGCTGTGACCTTCCCGGCGCGCGCCCCGCAGCGGGGCCGCTCTTAAAGGCGCCGCCGCGGGCACGGCGGGGCCTTCCCCCCCCTCCCGCGCAGAACCGTGCGCCCCCTCCTATTCCCCCCGCCCCGTTCTCACAAAATGGCCCCCACCGCACGCCCGGGCCCGCCCCCGGCCGCCGCCCCGGGAAGGCACCGAGCGGCCCGGGCGGGACGTACCGGAGCCGGGCCGAGCCCCCCCGCGGGGCGCGCGCTGCCCCTTTAAGAAGCGGTGGAAGACGGAGGTGGCCTCAGCGCCCCCCGCCCGCACGGCCCGGCCGCACTCACTTTGCCGCGCGCCTCCTCGCAGTGCATCGCCGCGCTGCCCGGGCCCCGGGCGGTGCCGGGCGGGGCGGGTGGGGCCGCGCCGCGCCCACGGGCGGGGAGGGGCGGGGCCGCGCCGAGGTACGCCCACACCCCACCCCATCCCCCAACACCGGGGCGCCCCCAAAAGTGACATCAGCGGCCGCGGCAGCCAATGGGCGGCTCCCCGCGCGGCCGCGTTACCGTGGAAACGGATGCGGGGTTCGGGGACGGGGCCACCCCGCGAGGGATACCCCCAAAACGGGGGGGGCGGCCGCCGGGCCGAGGCTCGGGAGCCTCGCGGCAGGGACGGCAGCGCTGAAGCCCCGCCGAAAACGACGGGGACGCCCCTGCCCGGCTGGGGGTGTCACGGTCTCCCCGCGGCGCTGCCGCCCTGCTGGGGGCTGGAGCGCGGCGTCCTGCGGGAATTGGGCGGGTTTTGCAGCTGGGAAGCGGTGCGAGGGGCGGCCCTCGTCCCCGCAGCGTGCCTAACGCCACAGGGCACCCCCACTACCCGCCCGGGGAGCGTTCCTTACTGCCTGCCCTCTCACCTGCCCAGCCCAGCCCCTTTCACACACCAGACTGCGCACACTGTACAGACCTTGCATACACATCTAACCCTCCCTTCATGCAACCACTGTACGCTCATCCACCCACACGTGCAGGCTACGCTGTCCCAACCCCCGTATCCACCTATCCATCCATCCTTACTCATACCCCATCCATCCACCCTCCCTTCCCCCACCCTCATCCCCCTCTAATCACACCTCCCTCCATTCACTCACCTATCCATCCCTCCATCCATCCATGTACTTCCCCCTATCCCCATCTATTCCCACTCACCCTTCCACCCATCCATGCTACCCCCTCCCACCCACCTGTTCCTCTCTTCACCCACCCCCATACACACCCACACACCCAGCACTATCCCCGCTCTGGCCAAAGCTGACATTTCACCACTGCAGAGCTTTGCCATGTCCTCCTGACCACACAGTGGTCCTCAAGTTTCCCCGTGGTGGCCTTAATGCAGCTGCTCCATGACGTGGCACCACCACGCTAAGCCCCAGCAGCACCTGGCCCTGGCAGGAGGGCTGGGTAGGGCAAAGGAAAGACAAAACGGGACAGGAGGAGGCCTGATGGAGGCACCCACAGGTGGGAAGGCCACAGTTCAACTGCACCAAACTGTTGGTGTAACCATCTGGGGCTTGGCACAGCGGGTCAGTTCCCACCCTCTTACTACATTACTACAAGGGACAGTGGAAGACAGAATGACTGACCAGATTCAGAGACCTCACATGGAAGGGACAAGGAGCACAGATAGCTCCATCTGAGGCATTCACACCTCAAAGCACGGCAAGGAATGATTCATTTTCAGCTCCCATGTTTCAAATATATCCTCATTTTGGTTAAAAATAAAAAATTCTTTTCGTCTGTGCTTCCTTCAGTCCAAGCAGCAGGAAGGAAGCAGTCAGAAAAGCCACAAGCAAAGAGCATACAGTGGCACTCCCTGCTGTAGGGAGGACAGCCAAGCTCCCGGCAGCCTTGCAGTTTGCTCCTCGGTCTCACAGCAGCCCCTGCTATTCGGAAATTGGGCCAAGTGGGGAAATTTGCTGTGCTCAAAATACCGGTGACATTCACAACGTGGAACGTTGACTGTTTCGATGGACAGCCCCCAAAAGGATGGACCTCCAAAACCTGACCAAGAGCAGAGCTTGGCACTCTAGGACCAGATGTGTGCAACATTGGTTGTTTAGGATGGCAAGATTCTGCAAAGCTGCCAGAGCAGGGGGGGAACTTGCTACTGCCCCCAGTACCCAAGAGGGATGTGTGAGGGAAAAGGCCCCCAGGTATTCTTTTAGGAGAGACAAACATAACACGGTTCCTCCAAAAGATGTGCCACCTTGAGATGAAACCATCAGCTTATTTCCATCAGCACTGCAGCTGCTTGCTTGATATCTCGTGCACAGAGAAGCACCAGCAGCACTTCTGCCAGAGAGCAAACTTGATTTCCAAAGAACCCCCCCCAAAATGCATACGCTTGAGGAAAACACATTCTGAATAACAGCAGCACTTCAGCCACTGTCATCGTGTCACTGACCGTGGAGGCTCAGCAGGCCAGGACACCTGCAGCAGCACTTTGCTCCCATCTGTTTCTGATCAGCTCCCCCCACACCACCATTACCTGCTTCCCCCCCTCCCCCACACACCCAGCACCATCCTACTTTCACACACCAAGCAGTTTATCCTGCAAAGAAACCCAGCGGCACCTCCCAGTCTGCTCTCACACACAGCACAAGATAACCCTGCTTGGTTTGCAACCATGGTAATAAGGCAGCATTTCCCTCCATCCTGGCCTCATCCATTGCAGAACAGCTGCCTGCTAGGAGAAAGTAATCTGAGCAGAAAGTGCCGGGATCCACACCAGCACTGCAGCTCTCAGTCCATCTTCTGCACACACAGATCTTGGAAGTACCTGACACTGACCTTTCTGAGGCTCTGACAGCGTACAGATGGGCAGCAACCCATCCTCTTCCTCTGCTGGACAGGGCTTGGGTGCAGAAAGCCACAATGAGAGCAAAAGCAGGGACTGACCTCAGAGCACTGCAGAAGCATCCACAGGACCTGCAGCTGCGATCGGCTCGCTCCAGCCCATCAAAAAGCAGCCACACAGTGCATGAGGTCTGCTGTTCCCATTCCAGCACAGGAACCTGCAAGCACTGAAGATAAATAGAAACCCTCTGCTGCATCTCAAACCCATTCAGAAGCTCCCTTGAAACTCTGGCATTTTAATTTGTAACCAGCACCTATGCTTCTCTCCTACAGGGATGCTTCCTTGATGATCCTCATTGAACACAATCCCAGCCCTACAGATCACAAACACATCTGCTGAGTAGGTGGTGCAAGACATGGGTGTTTAATACCACAAAGATTTAGAATCAATGGAAGATCTTGTGTGCAGCCCAGCCTCAGTTCTCCAGCTGAGATCTGCCCTTTTGCTCTTAGGTCCCATATTACAGGCTCACCCTTGCAGGTATTCTCCCAGTGTGTGGGCCAGAGATGCAGGGGGAAAGCATGATCTTGTGAATGCAGAATGGAGAGCCAGGCTGAGTCACCACACCCTCTTTTATAGAATAATTGGATGCAGCAAGAAATACAGGAAGAGATGCTGACAAGCATCAGCTCCCACCCAAGTCAGATTCCCCTAACTCACAGCACTTTCATTCTTCCTATGTTTAAATGAACCACACACAAGAATTCATTTAAAGTGGACTTACTGTCAAGACATACTGGTGCCAGACACTGCCCAACTGACTCATCACAAACACAGCTAATATAGCTCACGCACACACGGCCCAGAGCTGCCACATCCTTCAGATCCTGTGTACCTATATCATCCCCAGCAGGGAGTCTGAGCACACCAGGACTACTGCTGCGTGGCCTTTGCTTCCTCTTTACTGTTATCTTTCAATCATTCCAGAAAGTGTTGAAAGGCCAATGTCATCCTGACTGTTTCACCTGCAAATTTTGCTTCAGCGTGGAAAGGAGAAAACCTCAAATGAAACTTTGGAATGACCTTCAGTCAATGCCCCCCAGAACACTGTGAAAGGAAAAATGCAGCTGTTACACCTGCTTGCCAAAGCTGTCCTGGGTTTTAGAAGAAAGAAAACCCACTTCCCAAAGCTCCAGGATCTGAAATCCCTGGTAGCAAAAATTTATTTTCATGACTGAAGACAAGGAGAAATTTATAAATGTATTCTAGCAACCTACCAATAAAATAGTAAATACTTCATCCCTGTGATTTGTATGATCACCTGGGAGCAAACATCCAAAAAGGCTCCGCCACATGCCACTGACAACCAGGAGCATGAGACCACGTGCACATCACCTGTCCTTATTTCTTCCCAACCCCATAAATGCCAGGAGTCTCTTTTGAAGGTCCGCAGTGTATCCAGACCATCTGTGTGATAGTGTCCAACGTTAAAAGGAGAAACAATAAAGATTGCGGTGGTAAGCAGCACACTCATTTCAAAGCCCACAAATACATCCACATTGTTAGATTCTCCTAAAAAAAAGAAAAAATAGTAGTTCCAATCCACTTCTTCTCCTGCCAAAGACCACGTGCATTGGCCAACGTTCAGCGCATAAGCAGGCTGTGCTTTGGTCCATCCACTCTCTCCAGCTTCTCAAAGTGTTTTCTGGCATTGCGAATGTTGATCAGCGTAGCTGCAGAAGCTAGGATGGAGAAGGGACAGGGCGGGGAGAAAAACAGAAAGGATGTGAGAAAATAAACCCTCGGAAGCACCGCCTGAAAGCTGCCTGAGGACAGCAGGTGTTTGAGTTCCTATCAGCAAAACTGAACCCACATCCCTGGGTAGCCTCGGTTCACGCTTCTGAACTCTATGATGACCACAGGGTGTTCAGCAGAGAGACAGGTGTTCTACTGCTTCTACCTGCAGTGGCCAGTACTAGATTTCACTTCAATCTGGAGAAGTGATACAGCGTGAAACCGGATCTTCCCTAAGGGGAGCAATGCTCAAAGAGTGCCAACATCCCAACCGACAAGCTCAGGGATCAACCCTCCTGCTCCCTAGCAGTACAAACACAATGCTGGAAGGTGTGGGGTGCCTGCTGATCGCAGAGCAAACTACACCTATTTAGTCTGCTCACAAGGCAATGCAGAAGTCACTCAGCTTCTCATTTGCCACTCAAGCACAGCAACATCACAGCTCAATAGTTCACTCAGGGTTGCAGAGTTCACACAGGTTTTTCCCTAATCCAGTAAAACAACCTTCCTGTCCTCTTCCAGAATAACAGCTGTAAGTCACACAGCTGTCCAGGACAGTGGGCTGGTCTTAAGCACCTTTAATTCTTAACAGCTTCAACTACAATTGTGAAAACAGCTAAGAATTCAAACGTGCCTCTGGCACCACTGCCTCTAAGTTCTTCAGATAAACAGATGCTGCTAAAATTAGAGCCCTTGCCCTCCAGGACAATTCAGGCAGCAAGAACAAAAAAAAACAACAAAACCACACACACACACGATCCACTTCTGCTTCCTTTTCAAAAAATCGCTGTGGCTGCCAGATCAAAGTAGCCCAAAATAGGTTATTAGACATGACCTATCAAGTCAGGTCACATCTGTTATAGTGGTTCCCCACTGTAGCTGCAATTCTCTGCTGGACAGCAACAAATAGCCCAGCCCTCAAAGGCACACATCTCTTCTGCAAAGTCACCTTCTAACCACCTTCCCCTCCCAGTGCTCAGACAGGGCAAGGCAGTGGGACAGATCCCCCTGCATCTCTGAATTAAATCATTTTCACCGCCTTGTCTGGTGTTTGCTGTGTTCTGATAAATGCATTCTGAGCCAGACCTGTCCAGCTTTTTGTCTCTGTGAATAAAAACAGGCCAGAAGCTCATCTTTGCTTCAACTTACGTATTGAAGGGTCTGACATAACCACCATCACATATGTATTTGATGTGAAGATGTCAATGAAAGCAGCGAAGTTAGAGTTCCTGACCTCCATGCTCTGGAAAGAAGCCGCCAGCTTACTAAAAAAAAGGAAAAAAGAAAGAGTAAATGCACTGTTATTGTAAGAGTGCTCAGACAGATTTCCCCTCCCATGTCCTACGTTTATTTGCATTTACTGGCAAGCAACGCTTGCCAGGATGACCACCAGATAAGATTACAATTCACTTAAAGGAAAAGCTCTACCTTTAGGATTAATTGAACCAACAAGAACAACAAAAAACAACTGAGTGTTGATTAATGAAGGTCTGTAACTCAAGATATACAACCCCACTCTGCCTCTCTGAGGACACTGTGCCCAAGCAGTCAGCACCATCCACCCTTCTGAAGTAATGGCTCAACCACTCCAAAGGAGGCTTGCACCCTCTGGGAGTAAGCATAAAGCTGGAATATCCGGAGACAGCTCTGTATAGCATGCTGCCACTTCTCTTCCCTGTTCAGGCTCTAAACGTCTGGATGTTGCTGACCAACTGTGGAACCACCTGAAGGTGATTCAAAAGATGAGCTACTCTGAAGTAAGCTTTCTATCTTTCAATTCAAAATACTGACAATAGGATTTTGCAAGCCCTGTCTCTTCCCAAGCCAGCATGAGTTCACCAGATCAGACTTGGAATGTCCCCACTCTGTGCAGGAGAGAAAGGCCCAGAAGAAAACAGCTGTTTCAAAACAAACCTCTTTCAACAATTACCAAGGGAGGAAGTTAGGAAAAATAACAAGCTCTGACATATTTAAACATGGTGCTTTCCAGCAACCAACACAAATCCTCAGACTGCTGAGGAGGCACAGATCTAGTATTTATTTGGAGAGTTTCCTTGCTTCAGCATGAAACTGAAACACCTGCCTAGGTATCCTTCCCAGCTCACCTGCAACTTAGTTTGAATTGTTTAATAATGTTGCTGATTTTCTCAAATCTGTGGATATCCCGCTGTTCTTTGCACTGATAGTGAGAAATGACCTGAAAGGCAGAAAGAGTACAGAGTTGGTTACTGATTTCAGTACAGCTTTCTCACGTTCAACAGCAGTTATGAGAAATTGGTGGTGCCCAGCTCAGGGATACCCTCTGCCTTTGGAAACCATTTGCAGCAATACTAGCAGTGCTTTCATCATAAAGGATGAAGTCATACAATCCCCAGGAAGCCTTTAACAAGTGCAGATGAAAATAACATAAGATACATAAGAGGCATTCTTGTCCATGTAGGGTCTGAATACTCCAACTTAGCAGCCATTTAAATCTTGTTTCAAAGAACAAGAAGGTGTTAGGTGGGGAAATGCAAAATCATCACCTCCTGGAAGGCAAACAGACCTCTGACAAATGCTGGAACAGTTTACCTACATCTATCATGCTTCAGACTTTCACACACCAAACCTGAAAAGCGTGCTGCCCTGCAACCTGCAGGATGCCCAGCACTGCTCTCAAACCAAAGCAAGCTGATCTTCTCCAACTCAGACAAGTGGAACAAAGGCAGCTGTTTCCTAGGGAGCTCTCTCTGCATCACCTGACTCAGACTAAGGTTGTGCTAAGTTGCCTGTGTTCAGATGCACTTCCCTCCTTCTCCTCCCACACAGAAATCCTGCAGCAAGGTGCAGACCTTAGTGCTAGGCTGCAGCATTGGAAAGGATCAAGTTTTCAGGAGTCCTTGCAAGATGATCCATGACTGCCTCACTCCCACTGCTTCCATCCACATGGCTGGCAGCCTACAGACCTTTCCCCTCCAGCCAAGCCAGCCAACTGGCCGAGGAGGGAATCTGCAGCATTAAGTGGGATTGCACACATTCAAGTTGTTGCATCTTCATTCCCACAGAAGCCTCCAAAGGAGCATAATTTTGAGAACACTACACTGTGTGCTTTATACTTATAAGAATGATGAAACCAACTGCTACTGAACACATCAGTATCAACACACCCCTGCACAAAGGAGTTAAACTCGATTTTCTACCCATGGAATCATATTTAGCAGGCTTTCAGCAATTAAGGGATTGTTTTTATTTGTTTTTGTGGTTGTTTTTCTTTTCTTTTTCTTTTTTCCCCTCCTCAAGGAGCTTAGAAAACTACTGTCTCTTCTCCACATATACACCTGCCCAACTATTCATACATGTACAAGTTCAGTCACATTCAAAAATCACATGCATGTCATGCAGGCTTTGGTATCAATCTCTTTCCTCAATTTTCCAGGTTTTTCTGTTACTACAGCTTTGAATACAATTTTAGAATAAGATTTCACTGCAGGAGAAAGCAGTCCCTGCAGAAGCTTAAATGTATGAGAACGGTGAGAAGGGAAAAGTCTTTAAAAGCCACCATTACACTGAGAAATCCGTACAGAATTCTTTGCTACAAAAATTGTTTCTCAGTAAATAAAATGCGTTTTTTGAGTGCAAACAAATACCACTATGTATCAACAAGGTGGAACTATTTATCATCTACAAAAGGTCAAAAAGCAGAACTTGTCAGGAGGAGTCTACTTCTGACAGTGGAAGTGAAAAGAAACAGCACCGTAACTTCAAAATTAAGCCTTTGTTTGGCAAGGAAAGCACTCAGACTTGAAAAGCAATTCCTTCAGGTCAGCAACAGCACTGTTACAAAGCCCAAAGAGATCAAGCTAGAAACTAAGAGTATGGAAAGACAAGCAGCAATGGTGGTTTTGACCAACACGTTTTACCTTTTGAACAAAACAGGTTAGAAGCACAGTTACTGCACAGATGGTAACTCCAGAACCCACAGCAACCCAATTGTTTGTGATCCTCTATCCATACTGCAGGTTTGTAAAGCACTAGGCACTTGATAAAAAAGGAGTTAAAAAGCCAGTCTATGAGGAACTGAAAAGATTTGTTCCAGCTTAAGAAGCTCTGTGCAGAAAAGAATTCTCAAAAGAACTCCCATGACCAACAAGAGAATGGGGATATGAAACCCCTTCACAGCCTGGAAGAGGGAAATACCAACTAAGCCCTGATCTCAACAACTAGATGTGGAAATGTTGGGAAGGTCACATGAGCCACCAAGTCATGTCTGTTACTTTCAATATCACAAGGCCTGGATCAAAGCATTCTGGTGCCGGCACCTCTCTTGGGGCAACTGCCACAACAGCACTTTCCTTCCAGGGCACTCCGTCCTAGGCTGGGCAGGGAAACACAAAGGGCCGAACAGCTGTATTCACCAGGAAAGTGGCTCTCTCAAACAGAAGCACTTCATCTGCCTCAATGATCTGAGCAAAATTCCTCAGGTTCATCTCCAGCTGCTGGACATTTGGGATCAGCTGATAGACTATACTGGACCAAGCCTGTCAACAAAGAAAGACAAGGACTGCATTATCATTTCTGCCTCAGGCCCACATGTTACACAGCATGCTCAAAAACTGTTTCAGTTGTGAGCACTTACAGCTTAGACAAGACAGAAGGACTTCTCCCACCCCACTGTGCATGTCTGCTACGCTGATATGTTTTCCCAAGTGAACTCTTCAATAGTCACAAAGTGGCCAGGGAAAGCATTTAAGCAGTGTTAAAAGAATGCTGTGAGCACAACATGTGGAGAGCTTTTACTTATTTATTTTTCATTAAACCCAAAATGTTCTGATGCCATTTACAACAGCTAACCTGCAGAAGCAGGAGTCACTGCAGACCTAACAAGGGCCAGTCAGCAACTAACCACTCACCTTCCTCATGCTCTTGTTTTCAAGTGAGAGGAGGGAAAGGCCAGATACAGTGAGGTCAGCATACAAACCTTGTAGAGCGTTTCATCCCAGATGGAAGTTCTAAAACAAGCACATTCCAAGGGACGGGAAAGGCGCCTCAAGTCTTCCTCACGCTCTTTAAAAATCTGTGAAGTAAAATGATTAGCAGTTGAGTGTAAATATTTTGGCCTTTGGTGTGGTTACTGTATTGCATTTCTAGCACGTGTGTCAAACAATACCCAAGCACACACAGCGCTAGAGAAAAGAGAGCAGCAGAGCTTGCTGGCTAGGACAGACTGTCAGAAACCCCTCCCACCAGGACAGCAGGGACAAGCAGACCTTGGCTGTCACACAGCAGGAGACTCAAACTTGGAATAACTACAGTGTTATGGAGTAGAAATAGAAGCGTATGTGCATGAGCTTGACAGAGGACCTGAAATCTGACAAGTCCCTGCTCAGATGTAAAAAGCTGCATCTTTGTGAACAGAACAGAAGGGAAGCTCCAGAGAGTTTCACCGCTATGAACTGCATCAACAAAGCAGCTCCAAGGCAAGAATACAGCCTTCTCCCATCAAGTTCTGCCCTTAGAAGTTATGGTTACAAAGAAAAGAGGGGCAAAACAAAGAGGACAGCCTTGTACCAACGTCTAGCAGAAGTGGCAAAAAATACAAAAAAAAAAAAAGCAGCAAGAGAGCTGGCACTGTGATCCTGCAAGGGAAGGCATGACGACCACCTTCACCTCACCTTACTGTTTTTAGGAACATGACAGAGCAAGCTGATCTCCAGGACATGCTGCGTAGGCCAACACTTACCATCCTGGGGCCTGAGATACCAAAGGTTTAACAACGATTTACAGGGACAGTGATTTGGCCCAGTTCAAGAGTTTTTCACATGTTCTTCTGAATAGCAGATACTTTAAAACAGCTTTGATGGGTGTGCAATGATATGCACTAAAAATATACTCAAAGCAAGGCCCCTCTTCTGCCTGTTTACCCAACGCTTCAAGGCCTCACTTGAATTTGCACAACTATATAAATCCAGATGGACAAAACAGCATCACAAGGATCATAAGAGTGTCCATTCAGTTTGTAGGGAAGAGATGGAAGTGAGGTAAAAGTCCCTGAATCAACCCTGTGAAGAAGCTCATTGAGCTATTTTTACACCAAGCTGGTGTAAACTAGGAAAGGAGAACCATCACTGACAGAGAACAAGCGATCTGGAGCCAAAATGCTGCGAGGAAGGAGTCTGCCTCTGCAGGAAGGTCAGGGAGTGGATGCAGCCATGGGACCTTGCAAAGCCGCCTTCGCTGCTGCCCAGGCACACAGTCACCAGGAACCAGAGCATTTAATGTGACTTCATACCACACCCTAAAGGAGCCTTCAAGTTTGCTCCAGGTCAGGGAGTGGAAAGCAGCGGGGGATGTACTTGCCAGGCCAAGATGCCTAACACACAAGGTATTTTTTCCCTCGGTATGGGGAGCTGGCTGCTTTTAGCCATAGCTGAAAAAAGCAACGTTGGTAGAAACCCACCATCTTCCAGTCCTCCTGCAACCTTCCAAAAGCTCCCAAGGGAGCAACAAACCAAACCTCCCTGGGAGGCTGATCCTCAGCCTCTGCAGGATGCCTCCAGGAACACTGAAGTAGTGAGCTCTAGGCAAATGGGCTGCCAGTGAACACCTTGTGACAGAAAGCAGAAGCACCAACTGGTAAAAACCTCCTTCTAGTTAACCAGGAAAAGTTCCAATCCTTTTTCTATTACACTTTAGAGTAGTGCTTATGTGAGACTGGAAAAGAAACCATCACTTGTCACCACTGCAATCCTCACAGTCATCCAGATGGTCAGAGGAGAGTTCAAATTCACCAGATTTCTTTCAGTTTTACCTCCCTTCCCTGCTCTCTGGAGCCAAGGTCTGCTAAAAGCATTGCAGTTGATGCTATAAAAGAAAAGGCTTTCTTCTCTGCTCGACTACATGCAAGAGACAGCACTGACACACAGTTTGGAAGGGCAGAAAAGGGCTCGGACAGCTCTCAACATCCAAGAATCCCTTCCAGGAACAGTGCTGATGGGACTGTGCCTGAGGTATGAACTAGCAATTTCTATGGCAACTGTCAGCATCTTCTCACCAAGTCCCGCTGATCCTCCTGCACCAAGTCCATCTTGTGCACTAGACAAAAGATCTTTGCATCGGGAGAGTTCTGAAGAATTGCCTCCAAGCATGACTGGTAGTAGTGCATGTCCTTCTCCAGCTCACGGCTTTCTACATCAAAGACATAGATGAGGACTTCTACGTTGCGGAAGATGTTGTCCCGTTGACTGGTGAAGTAGTTCTCCATAAAGGTATCCTGTCTGAGGAGCAGCAGAGCAACAGAACAAGGAGACACCCATTAGAGCAATCAAGCTTCAGGAAAAGTGCTGTAAAATATCTCCTGCTAGAGATGTTTACATGCTGAGCTGCAAACCCCATCACAGGAGTCCAGAAAAAGAGCCCCACAGACAGCTAGCTTCCCCAGGATATGAGGCTCCCTAAGCATTTCCAACTGAGCACAGTAGGACACTCCTGAAGAGCATCTGCTTCCCAGTCTCTCATAAGAAGCAGCAGCTTCCTACAGGACGTAGCTGCTGCTCAGGGCTAGCACAAACAAAGCTACATTGCTTTTAAAGAGCTGCATACAAAAAAAGCCACAACAGCAGTAAAACCAGCAGTACAGTCCATTTTACAGGATCTAAATGCATTTTGACCAACTTCTGCTGAATACAGCTCAGACAACACATAAGGACATTAGATTTGGTGAAGCTTAGCAAAGTTTGACAGCTCTGCTGAGGCTCTGTCAATGGGAACATCACTTAAAAAGCTGCTTCCAGGAACCACAGAATCACCATCAATCTTTCACATCCCTTCTCAGTGTGCACCTCATTCGGATCAAACTCGTGAGATGCAGTTCAAAACCAGAATCACCTCCACCATCACCATTTGAGAGAAAGCTCAGATGAAGGTCTCAGGCTTTTTGCCAGACAAAAAAATGCAGCCAGCAATGAAAGGGTGGGCCTATGCACCGCACCTTTCATGTGGAGATAACTCAGACTGCAAGACTGCAATAGTCAGGCCAGCCTCTTCCACCCACCTTCATGCACAAGTCTAAGATGTGGTACCCACTCTTCCCAGAGCTGCCTCACCAGTTTCACCATGGCATGCACAAAGCTTGTTCTATACTCTCCACACACAAACAGCATGCTAGTGCCTTGGGGTGCCTGCTCTCCTTACATTCCTAATCTTATTCAACAGTTAACCCACAACAGTTTCAAAAGAATAAAAAGAAAAATACCTACCCTCCACAGTCCCAGAGGTTTAATACCAGGTTTCCTAGAAATCTAACATGGGAGTGCTCCACATCAACTGAAAAGAGACAACAGGGAGATTACTAGCTGTGCCACACACCCAGGTCAGCTCAGACAGCCATGCCACTCTCTGCAATACAGCCCACAGTTTATAGCACTCCATCTGAACAGCGTTGCTGTGCATAAACCTGTAGCTGTAAATGCTACAGATAAATGCAGCTCCCCTAGTAACCCAAGCCTTCCTGCTGCTAACCAGGAGACTGCTCTCCTAAGAAGCACAGCAGGCAGTTTCCTTTCAGAAACACGTTCCCCAATTTTCATGGTATTTTTTAAGAACATGCTTCCAGCAC
The DNA here is from genome assembly GCA_035772895.1 of Perdix hodgsoniae. Lineage (NCBI taxonomy): Eukaryota > Metazoa > Chordata > Aves > Galliformes > Phasianidae > Perdix > Perdix hodgsoniae. Next base: position 12,587,379 of record JAPSGF010000012.1, on the reverse strand, counting down.
ATTCTGCAAGGCTTTAAATTAGCCTTAGAAGAAAGAAAGAAAAAAAGAAAAACACAATACAAATACACAACACAAAGAACAAAAAGCACACTCCATGAAAAGTATACAGCAATGTGTACAGCAAGGACACACACACCAATCCTCATGGGTGCCTCACAGTACAGTGTTAGATCCCCGTAATCCAAGCCACTGTGTGCTTTTTCAGATCAGTGTCTTTGGAGAAAAAGAGGCAAAAGAAGCCAATTAAGATTGGTGCATCATCCTGCCAAAACCCCAGGCATGTGGTAAGATCACTGTACCTCCAGCTGGGCTAGCCATCAGCAGGCTCACAGCAGAGAGGCGTCAGCACCAAAAAGGGACCACAAGGAGGCTCTGAGCACTCCTCCAATAACACATGTAGCAGCAGAGACTGCCAACTGATCAAAAAAAGGATGAAAGTCCAACCATAAAGCAGCAAGACTGGATACATCACTCCTTTCTCTTTCACTTCAGTCTCCACCTGACCTCAGCTGAACCGCTGAGCAAAGTTTGAGGTGATGACCAGCAGGCACCCCCTGCTCCTGCCAGGGGAAAGGCAAGGTAGGGCCAGCTGGAGGAACAGCCTCACCCCTCCAAGTGTACAGTGTTGGAGCCCTGAGAACGCCCAGCTCACACAAAAGCAGTCTTACTTGTGGCACCCAGACGTCGTGTGTCTCTGGCAATGTAGTTTGCAAAGATAATGGACCTCATGCTGGTCTTCCCAGACCCGCTTTTACCCATCAGCAGCACCTGCAGAGATGGAAAAAACAGAATTAGCTGCCACAGAGCTCTGCCTTCTTCATGGCTCCCATCTTGCAGCTGTAGCAACCCATTGACAGGACTCTGGTACTACAGATTGAAACCATAAGAGAACCATACCTGGGAAATCAGATGGCATTACCAGCTTGTTTCACATCCTAAAATCCTTTCCATCCTGTTTGCATTCTCAACACCATGCCCACCTCCCTTCTATTTTGCTCTCTCAGGAATCACTGCCCTTCAAGGCACTGCACTCCTTCCAGAGTGTGTGTAACACTCAAAGTTCAGCCAGCCTACAGACGCTGCTGCCCATAACCCTCTTCCTACACACCATGGCAGGGGACCCGTTGCCAACCTCCTCTTTCCCCAGCCCTTCGCAGGCTGCAATGTTTTCCAAATGCACTGACACCAGTGGTAAAAGCTTGATGTTTTCAGTGAGAGCAAAGGGCCAGTTTTATCGCCAACCATCGAACCCATGCTGAAAGCAATCACTTGCCAACTCAGCACTGGCATTCTCCACTCATTACTTCTCTCCTAATCTTGCTCTTTCCTTTTTGATAACAGTCTGGTTTCTCTCCCCTGACAGCGGTGAAATACAAGTTCCATGTTGAGTTTCAGGTGTCAGAACCCTAGCAGAAAGCTAAAAGCAAACAGAACAGCCCAGTTCAGGTACACCAAGCTGCCATGCAGGGAAAACAGTCTCCATCCCAGAATCCAGCCCACAGATCCTCAGGCCAAAAGAGACACAGCATCTCTGGCAGCAGAAAACTACAGGATGGCTGAGTGGAGAAGAGGGGGAAACGATCACACAAGGCAAGACTCTGCATCGTGATCTAAAAATAAATACAAAACCAGTGGCAGCCAACGGGGACTTGCTCACAAAAACAGCTGTGAAACAAGTTCCAGTTACAAAGTCAAATCCAACCTTTGGCAACAGCTCCGAAAAGCTATCGTCAAGGATCAGTTTAACGAGAGTACAACCAGCATTGGTGCATTACCCCAGTGCCAAGGGCTGGCTGGGAAGCAGCCTGCTCAGTCCTCACCTTGCTGCAAGTGCCTCAGAGCAACACACGCAGCAGCGCCCTGTGGCACGAGGTGCTCTTCTGGGAGCAACTGCAGCATCATAGAGGAAGCAAAGGCCCCTTTCATAGGGAACTGACCATGCAGTCAGGACATTTACTAAGAGTCCCCCAACTTGCTCAGAAGAGCCCTAATGGTTTTGTGACAAAGGCTCTTCTCAAAGCAGTCGGTCACTCAGGTTACACCCACCAGCCTATCTGAAGCCAGAATCCAAAAAGCTCCATGGAGAACAGGAAAAGAACAGCAGCATCTCCTGCTTCACATCACCTTCAGACACTCAGTGTGGCTCACACTCAAGTGTGACTCAGACGCAGCACAAGCCAACCTACAAGGGAACCTAACTCCCAAGCATCAGGCTACAGTGGCCTTTCGGGTAGGTCAGACACCAGCACACAGGGCCAGAGAGGAAACTCAATCCTCATGCAACACAGAATGAGAGCTGAGTCCTCCTCACATCACTGCCTCAGCTAATCTGAATCTGTTGGGACGCAGGAGGCACAGCTCTGATGCCTCACCCTGTGTTTGGCCTCGCCCTGCCAGGAGCCCTCAGAGCAGTGACAAGCTGCCCACACCAGTTCCTACAAAACCCAGAGGGTCTCCCCAGGCCGGCAGAGCAAGTTGGGGCACATCCTCTTCCCTGACACCGCAGGAAGCCCACAGTCAGCAGGGAGCTTTCGCAACTCCTACCAGAAATACTCACACAGCCGTTACCGGGGATGTGCAGTTCTGCTGCCAGCCTGCCCTCACGCCAGCAAACAAACTCAAATTTGACGCCGGTTTCCAGCACGATAAGCAAACATTGTGACAGCCTCAGGAGGCAGCTGACAGCCACAGAACATCCCATACAGATGGGAACACGTAGCCACATTAGCAAATGCAGACAGGGAAGAGAAATCAAACCGCTTACCTTTTTCTTCATGGCTGTGCTCGGCATCACCTCCCTGCAGAGACAACAGCGCTGTTACACCGCTCCGGCCCCCGCTCGCAGGCTGCACGTCAGCCTCGAGCTCCTATCGGCCCCCAGCGCCGCGCAAACGGGAACCTCCCGCCCCGCCGCAGCCCGGCCGGGTGCTGACAGCCGCTGCTCCGTGCCGCGGGGCCAGAGGGGAAGCAGCCCCTGTGCAGGCGGGCCCCGTCGCACGCCCGCGATGAGCAGCATCCCCGCGCGCGCAGGCCCGAGCAGGGGAACCGCGAGCGCTCGCCCCACCGCCCCGCTCCCGAGCAGCCCGGCCGCCGGGAGCACCGGGCCTCGGCCTCTCCCAGCCCCGCGGGCTCCGCACAGTTCCGCACGGCTCCGCGCAGCCCGGGTCCCGCCGCGCCCCGCTACCTCTATCCGCGCCGGGCACCTCCCAGGCCGGTTCGGCGATGCCCGCGGGCGGCGGGAGCCGCGGGGGCGCGTCGCCGGGCTGCCCGCGGCGCTGAGCGGGTCCGACCGCCCCGCGCTCCGGAGCAGGCCTCAAAGCCACGGCCTCGCGTGAGCCCGCTGCGCCGCTGGGGTCCCGCCCGCTCCGGCAGCGGCCGCCCCGCGGCGCTCACGAGACTCGGCGCTCGGCGGCCTCCGCCGGTCACGTGAGCGCCGCTCCCACCACGCCTCCAAAGTCACGTGACGGGGCCCCGCCAACGGCGGCAGGGGCGGGGCGAAGCAAGGAAGGGGCGGAACCGTTACGCTGTGGCCGCCATGTTGGGTGAGGGCAGCTATCCTGGTGCTGCGGGCTGTGTGGAGGAGGGGCGGCAGCGCGGTCGGCCACAGTCTGCAGGCGGCCGACTCGTATAGCGGCCCCGCGGTATTCGCAGGGCGGCCCGACGGGGTTTTGGTACATCCAGCACAGAACCGTGTGGAGGACCCAGAGAATGGCGGATGGCAAACGTTTTCAGGCGGACTGAGAGGCGTCTCATCAGCGCCTCCCATATGGTCTAGCGGTTAGGATTCCTGGTTTTCACCCAGGCGGCCCGGGTTCGACTCCCGGTATGGGAAGGAGTTGTGTTTTTGCTCCCATCTTTTTGGAGGTGTTCACACAGCAACGAACCTGGCGACCGGAGCCGCCCAGAACTGCCAGAGGTCCGCAGCCATGGCCGCCGCGGCCCAAGCCAGTTTACAGCGCCAGGGGGCGAGGACGGAGCTCCCGACGGGGCAGCGTGCGCCAGGTCACGTTAAACCAGCACAGCGCGGCCGCCGTTTACGCCCCGCAGTGAGATTCTAAGGCGCGGGCTGTGGGAAAAGAAAGGAGGGGGTGCGCTGCGCTGAGATAAAGTTACTGACTGTACGAAATGAGTCTGTAGGACGAGTCTAAATAGCATCCCTTCGTACGTTAACAGTCCTTCGCAAAGCGAAGGGAAATTCTGCAGGGAAGCCAAACCTGCATGGTAACGTCTACCAACGATGATTACAAACGGACGGCACCCTGAACACAGCGCCCAGCCACTGCCGGCAGCAGCACGCACGTGCATAGCCCGGCGCGGGCCACAGAGCGCATGCGCTTACTCCTAGTGACACGTGACGGCACGAGGCTTCGCGCATGCGCGTTCTCACGTGCGATGTACGGCGCGTGCCACCGGACCGCCACGAGACGCAGGCGCACTCAGCAGATCGTTGCGCGAGGCAGGCGCACGAATTACCGTACGGCACGAAATAACGCGTGCGCTTTCCTCTCACGTCGCGCGTCAGCGCACATGCCCACAAGCGCCAACTGCCTCGGGGGCCGTGTGCGCGCGCAGCGAGAGACGGTACGGCTGTACACTGCCCTCTGCCGCTGGTACCAGACTGCGCGCATGCACACGCTACGTGCAACGCAGCGCGCATGCCCGCCGCTCTTTTCTGTCACGGGGAAACGCGCGCACTTCCCGCTCCCACGCGGGGCAGCACGCACCGAACGCGCACCGCCCGGCGGCCCGAGAGTTGACGCATGCGCGCGGGCTCCCCCAACGCGACTCAGTGCGCATGCGCCTCGTGCGCAGCGCGAGAGCGTGCGCCTGCGCGCACCCTTCTCTCCCAGGCAGCAGCCCCGCGCCTGCGCGCTCCTCACTCTTTTCACCCCGAGGCTGTGCGCATGCGCAGCGCTGAGTCCTCCCGTTGGTTCCGTTCTGCAGCGGTTCGTTTCAGTAGGGAAAAAAGAAAAAAAAAAACAACACAGAAAAAAACCAAGCTGAGTAGCACTGCAGCACCATCACATCTCCCACAGCAGAGGAAAATGAATGAAGGGAAGGCAGTTCCCTCCTCATCTCAGGAGAGAATCGGGCAGCCCGCCTGTTCCAGTACAGGAAAGCTGCAATTACGGGCTCGTTATTCAGCGGTGCATTTCGGAGCCTTAATTAATGGATTCACGGTGCTTCTAAAAGGATCCTCAAAAAGCTGAGCAGGGCCGGGTCACTTTTCGTGTTTCGTTCTACATTGCTCAGGACAGATACAAACGAACTGCCATGTGACCTCCGTGCTGTGAGGGCTGCAAAGCCGAAGGAGTGCACCAACCATTTCCACTTAATACGAGTGGACCAACATTAAAAAAACCCAGCGACAAAACACACGAGCAGCCTGCTCCTTTTAGTTGTTTTTCAGAACAATTCACGTGTTCTGACTGCTTTCTCCCCCCACTTCAGCACAGCAACGGTATGGCGACAAAATCAGCAGCACTGCAACAGCATCAGTTCTGTGTTATTTGCAAACTGATGGCTCGAGGCTGTGCAAGTAATGGTTATGTCAGGAGTCTGGCTCCTAAGCAGACAAAAACAATGTCTTACAAAGATTGAGCAGCTCGTACCTGCGAGTGATGCATTAAGCTCCTTATTTATTGCTCTCGAAGGAACTTGGTTCATTGCATTACAGTTCGTACTCCTTTGGTCAATGAAAACTGCCACGTACCTCCTGGGTTTGTTCTTCTGTCCATTATTCAACTAAGCAATTTCCTTCTTTCTCAGTCAATAAATTGCTACAGTATTAAATTGGTATTGCTGTAGAAATTAGTCATAGAGCTCAGGCGATACAGTATGGAGCCTGGTTAAAATATTCTTCTGAACAGAGCACAACAACAGTATTCAGTGAAATAAGTGATACCTCAGTTGTTTTCAGTCTCTTTGGGCCAAATTCTGTCATGAGTATAAATCTAGACAGAGTTTGCTGATCTCACTGCAGTCCTGATGTATTTTTCTCTAATGAAGCAGCGAGCAGAATTTCCCTGGTAGCCTCTGACAGGGAACTAGCATTTCCATCACCTCCTAACAGTTAGCTCTGAGATGGTGGGACACGTCCAGCCCTTGCTAGTTGGCTAGCAAAATGCATCAAGAAAATAACAAACCATTGATGTCATTTCTAGAATCATAGAATCACAGAATGGCCCGGGTTGGAAGGGACCTCAAGGATCATGAATCCCCCCCTGCCACATGTAGGGCCACCAACCTCCCCATTTAATGTTAGACCAGGCTGCCCAGGGCCCCATCCAACCTGGCCTTGAACACCTCCAGGGACGGGGCATCCACAACCTCTCTGGGCAGCTGTTCCAGCACCTCACCACTCTCTCTAAAGAGAATTTCCTCCTGACATCCAACCTAAACCTCCCCTCCCTCAACTTAAAACCATTTCCCCTTGTCCTGCACTTCTCCTTCCTTACAAGCTGGATGGCACTGACCTGACGGCCATACTTCAGTTCTACCTGTAAGACCCCAGAGCTAAAAGCTGTCTGACAATGAAAGGTGTGCAGTGAGACACCCAGTGGCACCAAATGAACACATCTCTTTCCTTCCAGCACCTTTCAAGAAGATGCTGGGGCTATTCCAAGGCACTGTAACGGAAGAACACAGAGTTAAGGTCTAACCCAGTGAGAAGAGACTTCTGTATCTCACTGCTTTACGTATCAGTGACCATGCTGCAGCTCATTCCCCACACCTTGCACGAGGATCTGTAATCTGGAAGTTCTTGTGCAGTCCTAAAGTGAAAGTTCATTGAATGTGTACAGTGATATATTCGTAGAGTCTGCTGGCTTCATTCCCCAGGAAAGCAGAAGTTCAAATAGCTTCATGGGGGGATTAAAATTATCACTGAGTGAGACACAAATGAGGAACTGAGGAATGTAATACAACTCTGAATTAAATCATCCAGAGAACTGCTTAAAGCCAGGCAGGATGCAGGTTCCCAGGTCAATGCTCTGAGCATACTGAAATACATGCTTGCTCCTGCTGAACTGTGGTGCCCTGTATATCTTATGTCTCATTCTCACACTGCTGTTATCTCAGAGGGCCATATTAAGTAACCAAGTTAGAAAGACCTGGGCTTGCAGCGTGTTTATTTTGTCCCTCTTTGCGTGTTTTCACTCTGTTTGTCCACAGTGACCAGCTATTACTGTTAAAATTCTGCATGACTATGTCAGAAAGGGAAGAAAAAGAAGAGTCTGGGATGCATCCCTGCATTTTTCCCAAAAGGATATGTCCCTGTCTGTTCTTAACCCTTTCAAGCAGCCCTGAAATACATTTAGACAAAAGCAAGTGAAAGGGAAGGCTGCAAATAGCTTCACACATACAAAATGAGAAACTAGAAAAATAACGATGATTTGACAGAAGACAATCAGGATATATCACCTCTGTCAGGAAAAAAAAATAATAATAAAAAGAGGAGTAGGACGTAGTACAGACGTAGTGGGATGGTTCCACCACAGTGTTCTTTCTGTTCCCTCCTCCTAATGTGGGGACAGAGACTCCTTGAGGGAATCAGCTGGGCTCACGCAGCCCAAGGTCTCCAGAAGAGGCACCAGCCTTTGGGGACACCTGACAGGACAGAGCGATGGCTTTAATAATGGGACGACCTGCAATGTGCTCAGGGATGTTTCTGCATCTTCACTGCCTTTGCTGCTAAACACTAAAACGTGAGTCCGTACCAGCTGAGCCTGATCCACATAAAACCTACGGGGAAAAAAAAAAAACAACAGTATCCTGGCTCTTCTTCCTCGTTAGCAGTGGTTAATTTGCATTTTGTAGTCATTCATCATCTCAAAGCACAGGCACACAGTTGAAAGTGAATATATTACTGCAAATTGCCACCTGCCTGCTACCTCGTGTAATTAAGTGCATATTCACTCTCAGCAAATTTCATGTGTAAAATGGATTTTATCTCACTGCTGGGGTGCCAGCAGAGTGTTGCCGCAGCTCAGCTATCAGACAGCGCTTTGATAAACCACTTTGTTTTCATCACATACAAACATACTGGTTTCAGTTTGCCTTTGTATTTATAGCTTGCCTCGCTTCCCAGACGTGGTCTGGGACAGCCTGGTTCACCTGCCAATCCTTTTCAGCCCACGCTGTAAACAAAAACAGGCTGAAGCCTGGCCTGCTTCCAGCTCAGTGGTTCAGCAGTGAGTTGAGCCCTGTCCTGCAGGAGGCAGTTACCCATGATTAGCGTGGTAAGCACAGCCTTCAGACAAAGCTCCTGAGCCGAGGTGGTTTCATGGCACGCTGTCTTAGCTCCAGAAGAGCTAGGTTGATCTGCATGATTTTAACCTTCCACTTAAGTGAAGATGTTCCTCTGATGTGAGTCATTGGGCCGTTGTTTAGTCATGCCGTATGATCCAGGATTTATTCAGAGCAAAGCAGCTTCAGGCCAGGAAACCACGACAGACCAAAGCTGATCCTGACAACAGGATGCTCATTGGTAAGCAGACCCCTAAAGACATTGAAGTCATTTGTCTGCAGTTCTGCTGAGCAGGGCACCGGGTGAGCTGCAGATGGCTGACATTACCAAAGGACTGATGCCCACGGAAACAATCCTTGCAGCCCCTCTGGCACCCAGCTTTTGGTCATTCATGCATTCAGACAGACCGGCTTTAACAATGCACTTTAATCCTTGCAGTCAGCAATATGTGTGATGACATACAGCTTAAAGCAGTGACACTGAATTATGTAGGTCTTTGGAAATGAACTTAGTGCAAAAGAAGCTTTTCAGAATATGATGATAGACGGTGGTTTCTCAAAGCTTTGCAAAACGTGAGCACTGCCCAGAATGAAGGAGAACCCCCAGGGCTGACCCTGGAAACTGAAGTGACTGGAAGAAGCAGGGAACACAGACACCAGCGTCCCAGCTCGCAATCCAAGAGACAGATATTACAAGTGGGGAATGCACGGTCTGACCTTAAAAATGTTACGTAGTCACTTCTGCCCAGCTTCAGCAGCAGTGCCCAAGTGGGGAACTTGCACAAAAGGAAACATTTTGGCCATCGGTACTTCTAGGCTAAGGGTGCTGTATTGATGCCAGTTACTCCTGATCCCACTGTGATCAACAAAGGCTGAAACAGACTGAAATTCTCTGTTGGCATAAGCTGGCAATCATGTACTCTGTTGAACACATTCAACAAAGCAGTCTTTCTGAGAAATGGTAATTCTACTGCCTCCTAATTTCTGATTTCCTGACCAGGAAGTATTAGCATTTCCTTTGAATTCCTCACACAGATCTTGCCACTGACCTAGAAATAATTTTCATCTGGTAGGCTATTTTGTTGGATGGCAATTAACTAAATTCACTCTGAAGTTTATTTACTTTAGGAAATAAACTCTGCTCTGTACCTGGTTTCGTTTCCAGAAACAGAAGAAAACCAGTGCTTTGGGAATTTGTCTCCCTTCCAACACTCTCCCTGTTCATTTAATGGCAATCAAAATAATGCTAATCCTGGCAGCATTTGCTGCAGTGATAAAAACGTTGTTTAGGCAAATCCAAACCCTCTGTTCATCAGCTCCATACAATCCTACCAACACTGCTAATGAAGACTAAACTCTTTCACTGCAGAAACTTTAGAGAGACATAGCACCCTGTGTAACACAACTGCTTTCTCCAGCATGTTAATTTTCTTCCCAGTAACACTGCTTTGCGTGTCACCCCTAATTGCTGATCGTTTTTATTCCCTTAAGGAATGCTGCTTCAGATCTATACCATTTGATCTGTTCTTGATGCTAACTATTAGAGCTCATGAATAATTTTACCAATGTTTAGCTTCAATTTTTGCTGCCTCAGCTTCAGGTCATCACTCTCTGTCCTATCCCACATGAAATGGATTTATGCTGTCCCCCAGGAAAGAAATTAAAGTAAGGAACATGCAGTAGGTGACCTTGAAGACAAAGCCCCAGTTATGTCTCCTCAGAGAAATTTCTCTCCTAAATTATAAAAACGTAGCCGTCTCCATCTTTCTGTTGCCAGAGTCTTCATTACAATGCCCTCAAAGTCAGAGCCCGCCCAACAAGTAGCACCATTTATTACTGATCATCAGTAATTAAGTCACTTCTAATAGCACAAGAGTGCTCATTTTCTCCTGAGTTTCACATTCTTTAACCTAAGCAGTCACATCCTTGGGCTTCAAAAGAAAGTTTGGGCTGCTTATACTGTGAAGAGGACTGAAGTTAAGACTCATGCCCATTTCTACCAATACCAACTTGCCAGCAGTGTGCTCAGAGCAACAGGGAAGAGATGATGATGTCTTTTACAAGACCAATGTCCCAGTCAAGAAAAACCTACCTGGGCCCCATGCTACAGTTCTTTGTATGAAGTGTTCAGAGCTTAAGGAGTGATTCACTCTATAGATAACCAGAAACACATAGAGCAACTAAGCAAAACAGAGACACTGCACAGAAGCCAATGGATTTATTGCTCTTACAGTTTGTATTGTGGAGATGAGTACTTCAGAGCTGTGTCTTCCATGGAAGAAGAGAAGCATGAAAGACTGAGCTAATCAAATTAGCAATAACAATAATTGCAAACAATCTCACTGAATATATAAGGCTTCTGAAAAGAGTTATAATTTAAGTGGCCTCTTTGCTGTTCCCCAGAAAATCAGCTGATTTTAGAGGAGAGGCAACATGAATAAGATGGCCTTATAGAAGCTCTAACCCTGAGAAAATAAATCCAGTTGCGACTCAAGCAGATGAACTGGCTGAAAGTAAATGAGGAAGAAGTTGCAGACCCTTTGCTTCTACCAGATGATACGGGAATTTCATATATATTTTTCCCCTAACAAAAAATGAGCCACCTCTGAAAGCATTTGAACCTATCAATCAGCAAAATATTCTTTGAAATGTCAACACGTTGAGTTCTTCCTTATCAGGGCACCAAGAAGCTTAAAAACTCCTAATTATTTTATGATGAGATGCCATCTACATAATTACCCAGGTTTGTATTTGATGCAGTAGTGGCAGCTAAGTCCCACAGAAGATTCAGAATACCGATCCTCCACCCACCCTTAATTTTGGGAGTACTTCACAACCAGTCACCTCTGGCTCTTGTGCTGATGAAGACTCGTGGTGTGTGGCCCTGTATCAAGCAGAGAATGGGAGTGCTACGCAGCCCACCTCGTGTTGGTTAACAAGGCTACAACAAGAACACCAAAAGTGCTTTCTGACACCTATTTGGGTCTCTGCAGTTCAGTGCTCTGAATCTCTAATCGGCGGAAAGTAGTTCTGCCCAGATTTGGAGAGGAAATTCCTATTTAAGATAGCTGTGTTGAAGTTGTTTGAATACTGGTTGATCTCATGGGAGATGAGAACCCTGTGCTTTCAGGGACGGAAAGCTGAACAAGAGCTGGAAAGCTGAATGGGTTTCAGAAACAGACTTGCAGAGAGCAGGACGGCTCTCAGGCAGATTTGTTGTCAGCTCCCCTGAAGCCAGTGGAGCAATGACAACTGACACTGACAGTGCACCTCAGGGGGAACACCTACAGTTATATGAACAGGAAAAAAGATATGCAGGAACGTGGTCTGTGTCGAGACACCCACCGCTGGAAGCTTTCCCTTCAGACAAGAACCTTCATAACTTCTTTACAAAGGTCCTTACAAAGCTGCTGGCTGCTCACAGAGATGGGAGAAAAGGATGAAATGAGGCTTTTGCTACAGTCCCCTTGCTACTGTCTTCCTGCAGCCAGAGCTGTCAGACGGAAACATTCCACATCTCTGTTTGTAGTCCCACTGTTGGTATATATGTGCAAAACTGTCCAGCAGATTTATCTTTTTGCCAGCCAAAAGGCCACATGTTTGCCAGAACTCTCTCTCTTTAAATTCTGTGAATGGAACAGGGAAATATGAAATTAATTTTAAAACTGCGAAGTCAATAGAAAAAAATAAATTCCAGCAAAACCAAGATTTACCCTTATAAATACTGTAAATGCATGCAAGCTCTTTGTTCTTACACTGCATTTGATTTTCAATTACCTAATATAAGGTCTCTTCTCAAGAAAGTAGAACATCCTTTCGTTTCTGAAGTATTTTGTTAATGATACAAAATTAAAATATCTATAACAGTTCACATGACAACCAAAACTGACAGTGGTTACTATTAGAATCAGTGTCATTATTAAGATGAATAAACAAATACTGATTAGTATCAAAAGAAACTAGTGGATTTTCGTAAGATACGTTTTTAGGGAGCATGAGCAATTTCTATACATGCCTTGAACACACATACCATTCCGACTGTAGGTACTCTTGTCCAACATACCTGAGGATTGATAACATTATCATTATGTGTCCATAACTATACTGACTAAAGAATAGATCCATTTTTCTTACACTGATTTGAGCTTACATGCTCCTTCTTCCTAGCTAAAATAAAACATAACCACCTGATGTTCTTTGATGTGATTTCCAGAACATAACTAACACAGAGACAGGCTTTCATGTTAAAAGGAAATAAAAACCATAGTACAGTAAGGAACATATTTGGGCGTGATGACTCCCAAGCTATTGATGCTTGTAACTGCAGTGCAGCTGATCCAGAAGCTTTTTCAGCCCAAAGCTGTCTACAAAGTAAAATCTGCTTTATTCAAATGACCATGCCAAGATACATACTAATAACAGAAATGCCCTTCTTTTGCAAAACCACTGTTCTATTTAGTCCAGTGACAAATTGCCAAATATATGTAGTTTAAGTAGGTAATAAGAGCAGTCAGGTCTAAGGTCAGCCCAGGAAATACCAGCAGTGACTCAGGAACACAGCCCAGGCAAGGACAGTGTGCCCTGGGCTGAGCTGGGATGGGGTCCTTGGCTCAGGGGCTGTGGGTCCTCTGTGATGGTTTGTCAGCACCCTGGTGCAGGTTACTGTGAACTCACCTGAGGGATTACTTATAAATTCGGCAGCCTCATCTCATCTTTTACCTTTGGTCAGATGTAATGACTCTTCCCATTTCTTGTAGTGCCTTCCTTGCCTTGATGTTGCATCTAACAAAAGGCTCCATGCAGTGTTCCTCAGCGTCACCCCCTGCCCTTCCACGGCAGCTCTGGAACCACTGTCACCCAGCTGCTATTTCTCAGTTCCTAGGGAAAACACAAATAAGCACTGAGACACAATCATAGAAATAGGTCTGCAAAAAACAGTAGGCATAGGGAACAAACTGAAATTTGGCTTTGGACAGACATGTACTAAAACAAGGCCTGGTGAGATGAAAGGAGAAAACAATGAGTGAAAAGGCGTCTCCAGGGCCTTGTCCTCTTTTTATTCATGCCATACCACGACATACCAGACAACAAAGACACACATACAAAAAAGCCAAGTCTCTGTTTTCCTTGTGATTATGTGCGTCGAGCAAAGGGATGAGTTACATGCAAGAAATTCTGCCTGAGATACCTTGCAATACCTACGCTGCAAGGTATTAATTTAAGGGAAAAAATGGTGTCATCCAAAATATCAACAGCTTCTATTTATTGAAACAAAAATTGTTTAGCATTGGAGTGAGAATGAGGGGTTTATTCCAAGTCTATTTTCTACTCAGCAGTCTAACTAGTTTCCTGCTGTGCTGTGTCCCTAATAGGCCCATGGATTAAAAACGAGGTTTCTTCTGCTAAATGAGGCTTCAGACTTATGCAGGGAGAGACTACATATTGTAACAAAGGGAAAGCTGAAAAATAAAACAAAGGGAAAAGAAATGAAGAAGTTTCTTAAGCACTTTGCTGCCCTCTGGTCTCCCTGGAGGATTCAGAGCCAGAAAGAGAAAACAGAGAAACAGACTGACTTGTCAGAGGCAGAACTGGAATTTTCTGTGTATTTTAATGACTGACATGGACACAGCAGAGGTACTGCCATGAGGGAACTGTAAGGGGGCAATGGCATTGCAAGTGTTGCACCAAGCGCTATTAACTCTTTCCTCCTGTTACCAGTATCATCAGATCATAAAATCACTTGGGTTGGAAGGGACCTCAAACACCACCCAGTCCCAACCCATGGGCTGGCAGCCCCCCACCAGCTCAGGCTGCTCTGGGCCCCATCCCACCTGGCCTCGAGCACCTCCAGGGATGGGGCACCCACAGCTCTCTGGGCAGCAGTAAATAATGCTCTCTGAGTAAATAACGTTTTCCTAACATCTAACCTAAGTTCCCCCTCTTTTAGTTTAAAACCATTTCCCCTTGTCCTATCACTGTCTTCTTCTGCCTCTTGCCGAAGCTCATAATGTTTGTGAAGAAATAAATGCTGGATGTTCAGTTTGGCTGTCCTCATACAAAGACTGCTGTAAAGGGGGAAAATATTAATTATCTAAAATTATCTAAAAAAGTATTATAGAAATAGTTGAATAGCTTTGCAGCATCAACTTTTTTTTTTATTGATAGGTATTACGTGCCTATTTCTGGGTCTGGGGTTTGGCACTGCCAACAGAGAAACTAAAGCACATTTCAAGATCAAAGTACAATACAGACATACAGTGTACTGGAGCATCATAAATTTCTTATGTTATTATTTCAGATATATCTGGGGAAGATATTTGCTTCATCTGAAGTTCCTGAAAGGCTTTGCATTGCTTTCAGTGAACCCAAATTGCAGCCCAGAAAGAGCTGACCTAAATCTAAAATAAGGTATAGAGAAGGAAACAGATTTAGATTTGAATCTCAACTCCATGACTGAATTTCTTCATTAGTTCTGGTAAATCATTTTGACTTTTATTACTTCTACATCCGATTCTCAATTTCCAAGATAAGAATCAGTTCTTTTTCACACAGCACTGCAAGGATCCTTTAAAAAAAAAATAATCACATAAAATACAATGGCATCCCTCCATCTGAGGGAAGATGGATAGATAATTGAATACATTTTCTTAGAAGAAAACAGCTTTAAAAAGCCAGAAAAATCTCTTTATGTCCATAAGGAAAACGGAATTTCCTTTAGCTGAAAACCTGACTAGACATTAGAATAGGCTGCAAAGCGTGCTTAAAGCTGCCAAGAAAGCCCTGGGCAGAAAAGAGTTTCAGATTCCAGTATTAATTTTCAAGGATTTTGCTTTTAAAAGCGGCATCCATATGAATATTTAGTTTGCAGCTTTTATCTGGTCCTGAAAGGCAGTTGGGGCATCAGATGTCCTGCAAACGAACTGGTCCTTATTTCATTTGCATCGTGGATGACACAAAGGCTGAAAGACTAATTTCAAGATTGTCTGCAGCACTGTTTTCAGTGTGAACCCGGTGGCAAGGAATGCAGGAGGTTCTGTGAAGCTGATATTTCATCGGGCAGCAGAACAGGCTTCACATTCACAGCATGGGGAGGAACCACAGCTCCTTTCTTCCCATTAGAAATTTTGATGCGAGATTCAACACTGATGTCCATGAAATATTTTACCTGGCTTCTGACAGTTTAGGTGACTTTGAAGAGCTGGATTTATCTTGGGAAATGTCTCATGAAGCTCAAGTTCAGGATGGTTGCCAGAATTCTTAGCAGAAGACATTAAACATAAGGCTCCTAATCTTTATCCGGATTTTAATATACCAAGACTTGGACTGCAGGCTACACTGGTGCTGCAGAACAATAGCACTAAAGCAGCTGGTTACCTTCCTCACATCCTGTATGTCCCCAACGAGAGCACAGTAAGGTCACCTGTGGCACGTTCCCATGCACAGCCAGCAAGGGCTCCTGTGCAGCCCCAACTCCAATCTTTCATTTCTATCTCCAGTTCATGTAGGCAGAACTCTTTAGCAAAGGCAGTGAAAGGATTTCTTCAGCTCTGCTTCCCCTGCACATCCTACCAGCCTCTGAGAGCACTGTCACACTGGACACATAAAGCAGCATTTCCTCTCAAAACTGAGCATATTTTAGCACTGCAGATACAGACCTGGCAGTGTCACCAGTGCTTTGCTCAGAACCAAACTGCATTCGGGCCACATATGCAAATTCTTCCCCATTTTGAAAGAGATTTGGGCTGAGAGGGGAGAGTAAATAAATAATTATTCTCTTCTCCTTTGTTTTCTTAAGCCCAGAGAGAGAAATAAACTAATTAGGGCTGAGTTTTCCACTAGAGTCAGACACAGCTCTGCTAACACACCCCATCCAAATTAACAACAGCAGCTATACTGTAATTCTCTGTTCAAATACTCAATGGGCTGTGTTCTTCCATCCACACCCGCTCCTGTGTTTGAATGTTCGAGCCATCCAGGAGCTCGAAGGTTTCGTTTTAGCCTTTTTTTACGCTATGCAATTTATTCCAGGACCAAAAGTCTTGCACAGAGAGAACCAAACCATCGAGCAGCATTCAGGAACTGAAGCTAGAATGGCATTTCCCAGATGAGATAGATCTCCAACTTGCAGTGAAAATCTAGGGCTCCAGCACACTCCTGAGCTGCTCAGGGCCCTTTCATAGGATCAGACTCAGCAGAGGTATGGACTGCCAATCCCTGCTCCATGACAATGTGTTCTCCCGGATTCAGCCTCCCAAGCAGCCCCAGTTCAGAAGGAGGTCACTGCTTCCATTCTGCCGTGGAATGAGTTCTCTCTGCACACGCCTTTGCAGCTGAAACTCCTTGGCATGCCAATGGGGAGGTCGGTGCCTGGCCCAGCTGGCCCTGCAGTATTGCATCTAACCTGTCAGAGCTCATTTTCAGTCTCGTTATTCAGGGGGCTGGTGCACCACCAAATCATCTCCAATGGTTCAGCAGCACAGGATCCCCCCGGGAGTATTTTGTTTTCAGATATCTCTCTCCAGCCTCACACAACAAAGCTGTGTCGTAAAACCCGTGCATAGAGCACATTTCTGTCCTTACTAACACAGACTAGTGGCGTGTGTGTCTGGCTCTGAAAGTCCACACTGGCATTGGTCTGCCTGTTATCATAGGCATCTCAGCTTGGGCTGACAGTCTCATGTTAGCGATGCTGAGCAGACCGAAAAACAGCTTCCTACATATGAAAAGTCCTTTATGTAAATACAGGCTTCTGTCTTCACTCTCCCTGTGTTCAGCAGTAAGTAAATACACAGTAGGTCACACCAGCTTGAGTTGTTTTGAAATGTGTTTTCCCTCTCCTTTTCACCCCCTACACCTGAATCTTTCTTTTTGCAGCATTTTCTCTTGCAGCCCATATGAATCAGAGTGAAGTATGTAAGTATTCTACATCTGCTACCTGTTCTTCCTGCCTCACTCTATGCTCATCTGCTCTGCAAGAACAGTCAGGCTTGCCAAGTTGCAGGCATCAGCATCAAAAAGCAAAAATGCTGCCAGCTCCAGGTACCTTAAAAAGGAAAAAGACGGATTCAGGGAAGTCAAGGCTGGAGGCACACTGCAACCCCATAAAACAGTGCAGGGGAGATAAGGCGAGTGTGTACGTGGTGTATCACTTGAAGTTGGAAGGTAGGGTTACAAGAAATAATATATCTGACATCTTCCAATCTTCCAAAAAGAATTAAGGAACATAAAATCACAAAAAAATTAAGATCCATACAGTATTTTCTTGCCATGCAAGAAGCTTATGGAAGATTCCTATGAATGACATGTTAGCTTTCTACACTTGAAAAGTAACACACTCTTTTCTTGAAATGCAGTAGGAAGAACTATTCTCCATGAATATCTAAGAAGTAACAAGCCTGAGAACACTAAACTAAAGGAGCAGTTGCTTATCTTGTGATGTAACAGGTTTCAATCTAGACTGAACAGAAATGTAAAATATTCAGTGAAGAACATAGAAGGATATTTGTTAGGATGAGAGGACTATCAGAGCCTCTATCGTGTCTCAGTTCTTAATGGTCATAGCGTGGTGCCAGTTTGAGAAGAGATGGATTTGAACACTGAATCTGGGACTAGATACACTAACGCTCCTGGATTCCTAAAAGCTGAAGTATTTGACCTGAATTTTCTGAGGAGTGCCTCAGGTGGGCTCTTAGTCAGGAAAAAAACAGGACAAGGGAGACCAAAAGAATGACCAGCAGGCTAATGCTCCTAATTACAACCCTGTAACAGATTATATCTGTAGCCTTAGGCAAGCTGCTTCGGCACTCTGCAGGGCCTGACAGCTAAGGACGAAACAGCAATGAGCAGCAGTACAGACAGGCTCTTTGATGTGCATTCTAACTTGCTATTTCATGTGGATCAAATAGTTAGCAAGTACTGATGGATTGGTTGAGTTCAAGGTACTGCAGAAAATCTCGATACCCTCTCTTAAATCCCCTACAGTCAGCTGTCCTCTTGCTCCATACCCTCAAGCAGTGTGCTCAAGAGGAGAATTTTTTCTGCAGTTGCTATTTTTCTACTCATATACTAAGCAAGAAAAAGCATGCTAAACAAAAGAGGTAAAACAAACCAACGCAACCAATCAACCTCATACAAGACTGAACGAACAGCATCGCCGAGCCCAGCAAAACTGCTACAATTTTCTCAGATGGGGTCAAACCTAAGGCTTTTTGAATCAAACTGTTCATTTAACCAGTTATTGATCCAGTTTCTCTAAACTAATTACTTGAACTATTCATCTGGGCAAAAAGAAACGAAAATCAAGTCTCTTACTGGCCTCAGCACATGGCTGGTTTTCTGACAATGCCAATCAGTCCCTCTGTAGCACTATAAATTGGTTGCACAGTTTGTGTCTTAAATATCTTTAAAAGCAGACAATTAGCAATGAGATGTGTACACAGATTAACCTGGTCATATTTTGTATGGGATTTTTGTGGGATTTTGTGGGATTTTTGTGGGATTTGACATTGAGAGGTACCTAAATAATTTTGTCAGGTTTTCTTAAACTACGGGCTGTTTTGTTTTGCTGGCAAAGAGGCACTGAGGCATTAGTCTGCCAGACAGATATTCTTGAGGAGACATCTGTTCCCAAGAAAGCAGCACCACCAGACATTTGATCTGTATCTGCTCAAGTACTCCACACCACGGTGCTGAAGGTTTCTGGGTTCAAGTCCTGAGGATGATGCAGCAGAGACCACAGGTAAGTTTCAGAGATGGGAAAGGTCCCAGAGCTCAAAGTACAGATCCCTGTGAAGGCTCTCAACACCTGATTTACTGTTTGTACAGACAGTGCTGACGCATATGAAGTATACAGAATGATCATCCAACAGTAAGAAATGCATTGCATGTACTCACCTGCTTCAGTGATGTGCATTTGTCCTGAAAGCAGTAGCTCTGCTCTCCCAGAAAACAGTACTGAGATTGCTGTGAACGGGATTAACGTGGTGATTTGAAGAACTGGGAACAAGGAAAACCTTGCAGCTAAAAGACATTCTTAGGTGTTCAGATGGACAGCCTCACGTACACGGCTGTTGTTTTTGCAGAGATAGATGCACACATATATGCACACATCTGCCAACTTGCTGGGGAGTACGTCATTGCTGGAGCTGGTGAGGCTTGCCAGTGCTGGTTTTTCAGTGAGAGCTCAGCTGAACATACTGTTCAGATATGTATCCAGCTGTTCATATAGAACAGTAATCACAACAGCAACGACTTTCAGAGCAGAGACTTCAGGCAACACTTGAGACTGCAAACCACTCAGTGACTATCAGCTTGAAAGATTCGGGCTGGTATCTTCTGATTCCTTCATCTCTTTCCAGTATACTTAAGCTTAAACTCATCTTCCTGTTAAGAGACCCAGGTAACAAATTACTACCGTAGATGTGCCCCTAGGTGTCCAACACAGCAGTACACATGGTACAAAACATACCGATGCATCGTACATCAGAACTCGGCTGGCTCTGCAGTGATGGCATTTCATTTACAGCACAACAGTATTTTGGATTTTCATGCATTTATGTTTTGTCAGCTACAGCTCTGAGCCCTATCTGAATATAACATCTTTAGATATTTAATATTTTGATATAACCATGGCTACCTGTGACTGCTCTGTCTGTCTACAGTGACAAGAAAGGTCTTGAATCTGCCTACTGCCAAAAATATCAGCTGTTGCAGCTTGGCATAGTGCAGACCCTCCCCTGGTACCTTGCTTTATGGTGTCTTAAGCAATGGGTTAGTCCCAGAGAGATCTGCTGTAAACACCTACCTTCACCACTTCTGCACCGTTTCAGCTACCTCAGATAATTCAGCTTCAAGACAGGATGAATTCAGCTTCAAGACAGGACAGTGCTTATCTGAGAGTCACAGACAGTGAATGCAGACCTGTCGATTTCAGTCCAAAAATTATTATTTTCTGGAAAGTGTGTAGTGACGCCTTCAAGCAGTCAATTAACCTTAGCAGTGCTCTGGGATATTCTTGAGGCTTTTTCTGAATGCTCAGTGATAACCATAATGGATTATGCTATGCACATACTTCTATATTCCTTCGCTGTCTACTGAAAGGCATGGAGATGCCAAAAAGACAAAGCTCAACAAGTGCATATGCTGTGCACTGAAACGCAGGTCGGAGAGGAAGGGGAAAATCTTCTGCATTTGCTGTCCCTCTTAGGGCCTTACCAAGAGCCTGAACAATTGAACAGGAAATGACTGACTTCATTTCCTATGCCATTGCACACCACAAGCTTACTCCTACTACTGTAGTCTCAAGTGCATCGAGTACTGCTTTCAAGCATCAGTACCTTTTCAGGGAGATGACCCCTGTTTGCAGGATCTCAAACATCACCACTTTCACCTTATATCCAACTGGCAATATTTTACTGACCTACAATCCCTTCCTGTAACCCCTAGCTATGCAACTGCAACAAGAGCTAGACTCTTCCATTTAACAGCAGTGTATCCAAACACTCAGCTTACTGCAGGAACAAGTGTGCATGACAAGCTCAGACTGTACTCTGAATATTCAAGTAAATTTAAATCATGATGCTAGCAAATATAAATACTTGTATATCCACAGAATTCTGAGCATCTTGCAGATTTATTATCACTGTTAGAATTCCTTCAGCAGAAAGGGTAACACTTAAAATACACAGATAAAAGAGTCAATTTCTTATACCAGAATCTCAGAAGACACCCAGCTGTGTGTGTGCTCCCCACGAGCAGTGTGCCATTGGGGATCCACCTAAAATCCATTCAGCAGCATCAACAGATGAAGTTTCCAGTAGTGTGCAAGAGAAGTGAAAGCCAAGTAAATCAAGTACCTTGTCCAAGATCATTCCAGAGGTCAGTTTCAGTGCCAGGAACAGAACATACCTTGTCTACTTTCCTGCTGTTTAACATTATTCACTCTGTAGTGGCTGTTCCATGGCTCCCATGGACATGCTCTCTCTCTTTGTATACACATCCTCCAAATTCTTTACCTCCTCACTCTATCTTCCCAGCTTAACCTTAAGGCAAATGATGTATGTTTAGCAATTACAGCTTTCTCTCCAACTCATTTCTTCTAGCTCCTTTTGTTCTCTCTCAGCTATCACTGGCATGGAGACAAACGGAATGCAAACACTGTGACTCCAACCTTGCTGCAGCACAGAGTGAAGGAGACCAGGGGACATCTTGGACACTCCTCCAGTTCCTACTGCAGACAGCCCACGGGAGCAGACCCAGCCTGCAACAGTGATTCCTTCCACCTCTACATTCCTTTCAGGGCAGGCAGGCAGGTTCCTTCTGTCCTGTGCACTCAACACAGCTCCCATATTGCACAGATTGACAGCTACCAGCAATCTCTGCATAGTTCTGGCATCCTGTATGCTAAGCAGTAACAGGTGACCTCACATCAAAGGCAAATCTCCCACATTAAGTATAACCCAGTACTACAGGTTAGCATAATTTCCTGCAGCTCTGCTGATGATAGTAAAAATTAATCATCTTAATATACCAGCAAAGCTTGCTACAGAGCTGAGGAGTGGGATCTGCTGTGTCCCATGCAAGGTTTATTTTAGATTTATATCTGAGAATGGAGTTGACCCACAGCAGTCAATTCAAATTCACCTCTCTATGGACAGATTTTCAGTCATCATCTACAACCCAGGCCAACTGCATATTCAAGAAGTGATCTGTACACAGATGCTTCATTATGTGCAGAAATGAGCAAGAAGTTCAGAAGACATCTCAGCTGGAAGCTACCCATGCCTGTCTGTCTCATGATAAGAGTTAGCCTGGGAAGTTCAAATGCAAAACCAAAACAAACTGTCTGAAGATACTCTCCAGTTCACTCTGTCCTCCAATATATCCAGAGGCAACAAATTGTGTCAAGAATGCAAGATGAGTTAAAACTGTGTGAGAACTAAAATGATCTGCAGAAAAAAATCGATGCAAACCTGTGTTAAGGAGCCACACGAGAGATTAGAAAAGATCAGTAGCTTAACAAGAAGTTTTTGAGGAACAGAAGTATTAATCATACTTATTATGCTTTGCAATGCCTTGAAGGCAGAGCTTGCCTAACAGAGGTGCTGCATTGCCATTGATTTCCCCGTAAGGTCCATGATGTATGAAAAATTGAGGAGCTGTAATGAAAAATTATTTGCTAGCTAGATTGGAAAGTTAGCTTTGCAAAAGTAACTTGTATGTAACTTACATAATGCAGGAGAAAAAACATGACAGGGTAAGGAAAACAGCTTGGAGTAATGCGCAAAGCAGGTTGGGTTTCCACAGTCAAACTAGGGAAATTACAGTAATATCTACAAAGACTTTTTCCCACCTGGGCAACCCTTCAAGTTCATGTTGTTGGGAATTTTTTGTGCCAAGCAAGGGAGGATGACTCCTTGGATGCTTGTATATTCATGGCAAAACAGAAGGAGAGGAGAAGGAAAAGTTCTCCATCTTCAGAAAGTTACAGTGGAAAGGGATTGCTGTTCTTCTTTAATACAAAGGAACAATGTTGTTTTCACTTTGCATCCAAAATGCCTACATTTCAGAGCAAGGGCAGGATTTTATTTGTGGAAATCAAAACCCATTACTGTGTGTGTACACTTACAAAACTCACCACCTCTGGAGTGAAATGTGACAGCTGTTTCACAAATAAGAAGCAATTCCCACTGATGAAATGCAGACAGTGCAGCAGATAATAGTCTAGCCTACTGCCTTACAAGCCTTTCTCTTTTGGATATTCTTTCTTTTTTTCCTCCCCTCTCTCCCTCTGATGCAAACCACCTTTCCATCAGACTCAGCAGACTAACTGGGATTTCAAACATCAGTGTGTCCCCCAAACACACATTATGTGCTTGCCATGTCTTCCAGCCAGCAGGTGGTTGCCTGGTTTTATTCAAAGTGTTTTTGTCAGTAAGTGCCCTGACGGATACTTTCCACAGAAAAATAACCCAGATGGAGGTCACAAATGCAGAACCACAGTGACTCACCCAAGCCTTTTCCTCTTGTATCATCAGTATAGAAACTTTATTTACAAAAGCACCTGCCTTTCTGAGCACAAGGTATCCAGTACCCCTGTGCTGAAGCACCTACCTTGAATTAAAAGAAAGCTATCCTATCTTTTGCTCAGGTTTTAGCCCCTTCCACCTTATAGCAAGATCAGAGTGTACCAGTTATTAAAACCTAACACAATAATAGCCAGCAATGTAAGATGAAATACTGGCACTTTCCCACAAGGCTTTATCCCTTCTGAAATCCTGCTCTGCATTCTGGACTGACAGACGTTGGGCCCCAGAGGAACTGCTATTGAGACTACATGCAAATGTTCCAGCACTAACAAAGCCTGCTCATTCTGTAATAGTGCACACTATTGCCCTGATGCCAGGATGTTCCAGGAGTCCTGCATGAGGCTAAGTCTGAGGTACTGTGCTTCACTGATGCACACGACTGAAGAATAGGAAAGAGGACAAATATTTGTACCACTTCTGTGACCACAAAAACCAAAAGAATGACCAAATTCCTGGGAGGTCCATGTTTGAAGAAGGCTCATTTCAACAACTGAGAATAACGCATTTTCCAATTTCTCAGTGCAGAAAGCCTGCTATATCCACCTACCTTCTTAAGTGCAGTGAGTGGTCTGCACTGAGCTCTACGTTTTTGCAGCCATCTTACTATCAGAATCTGTGCTAGCAAGTCACAGCAAATTCAGGTACAGCCACAGATCTTCCTTGCAGATACACCCTGTCACCCAAGGTAAAAACATCTCAGCTCACATCTCTCACAGCTGAGCAGTAGCAGCCCAAGTTGAGCGATCATCTCAGCTGGTGTACTTTGTCACCTTGATGTGTGCTCGCAGAAAGAAGCCACCCTGCGCATCGGGTTTATTTGTGCACACAGCCTCGCCGCTGGATCTCACACTGCACTGGAACCAACTATCACTTATCCAGCCCCCTCCTACTTTCCTTTTCCTGCCAACATTAAAATTGTCAGATTGGCATTTTCAGCATGACTCTGCCAAGATGAACTTGAACTACACACACATCTGTCTTCTTCACATCAAGGTGAATCTTTTTCATTGCTTCCAGAGTTGTTAATCCTGCTCCTCTGGGACTGTACCAGGATGGTTCTTTTTTCTTGAGGATAATCAGGCTGTCAAACAGGATTCTAGAAAGGACATGTGGTTCCCGATGCACTTTCACTTTCCATATTTCTTTGTAATTGTTAATTTAGTCCCACTAGAGCAGGAAATGGAGAGTTAAGAGTTCAAGGACAATTCTGGTATTTTGTTTTTAAATTGTATTTATAGGTGATAGTTAATCAGAAACATATTTCAGAACTTACAATTAGGGAAGCCTTAAAGATAAAACTAACAAACATTACAGGAAAGAACTGGAGAGAGCAGGAGAGAGAAATAAGCATTCATTCATTTATTATTCGCAGTAAACTGCTAACACAGCTGTTCAGATAACCAAACTGGGGGGCCATAATATATAAGGTAGTGCCACAGGATACCCCTCAAAGGGCCAAATGGCTACAGAAAGCAGTTCCCACCAGCATCTCTTCAGCCCTAAGAGTATCCCGCTGGCAGCAGAACCTCGGGAATTTAAAGGTCCCTTCCAACTCAAATGCTTCTATGATTCTGTGATTCTAGACTGGAGTATATAAGAACAGACACATACATGAACCCAGAGTGCAGCACATCAATGGAATGCCTTTGAAAGGAGAGAAGAAAGAAGGTGTTTCTTGCCATGTCAGTCTTCCTTCCTCAATCCTTACTGCAAGTAGAAACTAATGAAATGCAGCGCCTTCTGGGAAGAGCAGCACAAAACAACTGTTATTGTAACATAAGGGAAGGAAAACACTAGGGACCTCCAATGTGACTACATCAGACACCAAAACTAGATCTATTAAGCAGCTATGTCTACAGGAAGTGAGAGACCATAATTTACCATCTCACCTGAAAAACAATTTTCAGCAGTATAAGGCTGCTAGCAGCAAAGTGTCTTGCTAGTTTATTGGTAAATCACAGGAGAGCATCTTCAAATGAAGCACCAGTGGCAGGCAGTGATTTCTGCACAATCCTGTGCTCACAGCTTGGAAAATTTTCTGGGTGTCCCAGCAGAATAAACAAGATGGAGAGAGTGATTCAAGTAATGAGTAATAAAAAGGCCTAGGAAAGACTGCCTGATCATGGACAAATGTGATATTGGCAAGCATTAATGAGAGTGGCAAGATAGAAAAGAGCTGACGGTAAAAAGAGCATGAATGCGTGACAGTTCAGATCTAATAAGATTTAAAGTTTCCAATCCCACTTTGGAAGTCCCAAATTTTATTTCATTTATTTTAAAATGAACCACCTGAGCATTCAGATGTGAGTTCAGCTTTTAATATCACCAGAGGCAAAGGGGACTCGGGGTTAGAGTTATTCAGACAGAGCCTACCACAACTCCAGACAGCATTCAGTCTGAAATTCACCTGCTCCACCATGTGAGAAAATATTCATGGTGGGACTGGATTAAATTGAATCCTCCAAAAAGAAAAGCAATTTATGCTGAGAGCAGCCTCTCTCTAAGCAGAGAATCAGAGGAAAATTCTGGCTGAAGGCAGGCAGTGCCAGGACCAGCTTTCTGTTTTAATTAATGGCGCAGCTTCACAAGCCCATGGTCATTAGTGTCCCCTAGCAATTCCTGCAGGACATGCAACCAGATGCTGGCACATGGGAGAATGAAACACAGTACTGACACTGGGAAGCATTCCTAATATATATTTTTTTTAATTTTCAATTTTTAAATTACATAAAACATTTAACCATGACAAAGTCATCCCTGGGACAGACAGTACATAAACCATCCCCAGAAAGGAATTTCCTCCCACCATGGATATTAGGAGGAATTTCTTCTCAGAAGGAGTGGTGAGGTATAGGAACAGGCTGCCCAGGGAGTCACCATCCCTGAAAAGGGTCAATGTGGCACTAAGGGACATAGTTAGTGGGCACTGTGGTGATGGGTTGATGGTTGGACTACATGATCTTAGTGGTCTTTCCAACCTTAACGATTCTACAGTTCTTGCTGCAAAAGTGTTACAGCCTCATGTATAAAGCACAAGGAAGGAATAAGAAATGTTCTTCCAGCACAACTGGAACCAAACTCAAGTGTTTCTGGCTCCCAGGCTGCATCTCCATCAGTCAGATCCAAGAGAAGCGCCAGCACTATTTTCACTCGCACAACCTGAAGATCACGTTGCTCAGTAAACAGTCTTCGGCCATGAAAATCAGTGTACCCTGAATATTTGGGGTGCTGAGCCATACCATGTCAGCCCTTCTTGCAAACCACCGAGAGGAGACTACCAGGGGTTCCTCTGTGCTCTGTCACACACAGCCAGGCAATGATTCCCCGGGTTTTATCCCAGTTGCAGAAGGTGGAAGCTTGCTATTCCCAGCCACATTTATTTATCGCTTTACTCTGGTCTCCATGGAAACAAGTCATGATATTAGAGGCTGAAAGAGGGAGGTCGGGAGGTCTGCAGGAGCTGCTGGGAGCCAGTGGCACAGAGCAGAACAAATGCTAAAACTAGAAAAGTGTAATTTCTCTGCAAAGAGCAATGAAATAAGTGGCAGGAGAGTTGAAAAGTACTAAATGTGAGAGGCCTGAACTTAATACCACTTCAATTATTTAACAAGATTGTCTCATCTATGTATTTGGATGTGTATGATCATACTGCAGGACTGTTGAGGTCGTCTCATCACTGCTTACAGACAGCGTCAGCTTATTGTAGCTCTGCACCCACTGGGCACCTTCGAATTACTTTTTATCAGCCTTCCCTAGAAGAGATGAACAAGGAATAAAAGCCCTGAAGCCAGACACTCAGAGTTGTGCTTCATCCTACAGAAATCAGTGACACCAGGTGAGCCCAGAGGTAGTTCTAAACAAATAAGCACAGAGAACAGAAGTAACAGAAACACAGCTAGCAGATGCATGCCATGTGGGCCTGCATCTCCACTCCAAGTTTTGCAAGGGACCTCAGCCAGACTGTACAATAAGTACAGTACTGACAAACTCTCTTAAGCTATTGAAGTGCCTAAATTGAGAAGAGCATGAAATCTCCTACCTTATCTATTCTATAAATGAGAGAAATATTAGAAGCATATTTCAGACAAGGACCACAGGAGATGGTAAGACACTACAGCATGAGCACTGGTCTCTCCCCGCCCCCCCAAGCATTTTACATTTCACTTACAGAATGTCCACCATCCACTCCCCAGGATAAATGCATGCAACTTTTTTTTTTCCACCCTACAGGACAAACCGTTTGAATCTTCATTTCATTTATAATGAAGACCATAACCTACATCCTTGATACAACCCCTCGTCTGAGTTGCAGAATAGAGGACAAGCCCAACCAAAAAAAATGGTCATAAGAAGTAATTGCAATGCCTGGACAAGGTTTTCTGTAATTAATCACTGGCATAATTAATAACAAAAAAACACCTCCAGCCTTACTTCAAATCAGCCTATTGCATGCTTTTGTCTGCCACACTAAAGAGTGAATCGAGTTTTGTCTCCTTGTGTGCACTGTTGTCAAATCACCCATGACCTCTGTTGGCCACGTTCAGTACATTCAGTTTCTGGAGTCTTTTGGTAGAAGACCAAAGCCTACCTGAAGGAAAACTTTGCTGCTGTATTTCACAGAATAAATGTATGACAGCCACAGATATTTTAAATATGTATTTGTTCATTTTGCCTTTGCTTCAGAAAGGCTATTCCCAGTACACAGAACTGAAAAGTGTTTCCACAATTACCGGGCAAACATCTGAATTCTCTGAGATGGAAAATTGCTAGTGATCTCACAGAGGGCTGAAAAGGCTCTCAATCTTTAATAACCCGGTCTTTAAAAAAGAACAGATTATTTCCCAGTACTGAAATGCCAGGCTATTCCAAGTAGTCTGCTGCTACAAAATCAGCACTGGTACCACAAGTTCAGAGAAGATGTCAGAGGACCTTCTGAGGGACTGCCTATGAGACAATTTCATTTTATATTTTAATTTTATTTGGAGCAGCATGCAAGATTTGCAGGATGCATATATAATGTCAATGCAAAATGGTTTATTTGTCTTCCAGCCAAAACCAAACAGCCGCTCTTACTGAGAGCATCTTCAATACAAAGGATTGTAAGTGAAATGAACTCTACTTCACAAACGTGGAAGTGATAAAGCCAATACTCATCAGCTTATCTTTAAGAATCTAAAATGTAGAAGGTTATGGAGAACAATTGTGAGTTGCCACAGAAAATGCTGTGGCAGGTATTCATCTGCCAGAGTTCGTGGTATCATCTGTGTGTGATCAAAGGACCTCAGCCTTACAGGAAAGTCCATAGAGTTTACTAAGAGATACCATCCAGCTGACCCTTTTAAATTATACCTGAGAGTTCTGTGCCAGATGAGATTTATACCACCTCCATTCCCTGTCCCTCTCACACCAACTGTATGACTCTTTGTGGAGATGAGCCAGGGAGGCTGGAACATAAATATGCCCAGAGGCAGCACATCCATATTGCCCTATCAGAAAGAACAAAGAAAGGAATCGGAACTAATTAGTATCGCAATGTGTCTGAGGCTGGATTTAGCATCATTCAGCAACCACAGGCAGTGAAGGAATGAAGAAAAATGGAGCCAATTTGTGGCTCAGTATTTATTAGCATTTAGATAATATGCCCCATCCATCATAGCAAAGGCATGTTTCAGAAGTATCAATGCTTGTGCGCTCCAAGTGCCCAGAACCCTTGTAAATCGCATTCCTCTGATCCTGCTGAGAATAAAACACATTCATCCAGAAGCACTGCTGGGGGAGGACATTTTTTCCTTGTGATGGAAATAAAGACTGATGATACAAAGGAGTCATAAAAGCAAGAGGCTGCGGATTAAGATAGAAGCAATCCACTCCTTCCCAGTGACGCGATGTGTGATCTACAAACTGTCAAACACAGCCATGGGATTAAAATGGGAATAAAATCCCAGTCGACATTGACAGAGGGGATCAAAAAGCATCCAAAATCTGCAGCCAAGTTGCTGCTCTGCAACACAGCTGTTATTTTATGTAAGAGGAAGGGAGACCTGAGATTATGGAAAGGGGCAGGAGAGGTTCTGGAAAATAAACTATTAAAAATGACAGCAAAAAAAGTTTGATTCCTTTGTTTATCTTGAAAGTGAGTAATTGTAGGCAGCACCAGATTCACAAAGGGCTGAACAACATATCCATTTCCAGATGTTGCAACCAGCCACCCTGCAAATCTCAAGCATCCTGGATGAGCACTGTGTGTGCCTTTCTGAGCGCAGTTTAATTTCTACAGGGCCATCACTTTGTAAGAGACAGATTCTTCCATCATTTATTGCTCAGTGTAGAGGATATAGAGACCCAGGTTCACAGCCTTATTGCAGTCTTGGAAAACATGTTGTATTTCTCCATTTTTCAAGTTTATTCTCTCTTCCAAGACCAGACTCCCAGAAATCTCATCAATGTGTGACTCAGTGAAAGCCTAAGTATATGACCAGACTCAAAGAAATAGAAAATTAAGCCTACACATAAACACACCGCTAAAGCAAGGCTTATACAAACTGGAACACCAAATGAGTCTTTTTCTGCAGACTTCTGCTCTGCTGAAGTTTTAATGATATCTGACTTCCCATCAGCATGGGAGACTTATCAAAAATTTTGGAAAGATTCTAGGACAAGTAACTTCTTGCCTTTATTTAAGAAAGTAAATTGTTCTGGTCCTGAGTAGTTGTCAGTTTGAAAACAGCCAGGCTGTTCAGTGTGTTAGCAGCTGTTAACTACAACAAACCCAACAAAACAAAGCAACACATTTCATAATGAGCATTCACCTGTAAGGAATGTAAGTCAGTAATGCTGGTTGTTAACACAAGGGTGACACTGGACTTACTGTTCCTAGCATAAGAGCTCAAGTTTTTGTTTATTTATTTGCATAATCTTTGACAGCACAAGCAAGTTGAAGGATCCATTTCTGAGTAAAATGGCAGCTCCTGGGCCGTTACTAGTGGATACAAATCCACAATAATGCTGACAGAGGAATTAACTCATAAAACACGTTTGACAAACAGATGAGCTTCAAACTC
The DNA here is from genome assembly GCA_035772895.1 of Perdix hodgsoniae. Taxonomy (NCBI): domain Eukaryota; kingdom Metazoa; phylum Chordata; class Aves; order Galliformes; family Phasianidae; genus Perdix; species Perdix hodgsoniae. Next base: position 12,556,985 of record JAPSGF010000012.1, on the reverse strand, counting down.
TCCAGTGGCTCAGGACTATAATGAGCAAGGAGTTTAGTAAATAAGAACATTTTAATTCAGGAATGTGCAATTGATATCAGTGCCACTCATCCACATATCCTGAAAACACTGATATGCTGAACGAGCAGTTGTGTTTCTTGAGATTTCTGTGCCAGCAAATACTGGAGATAAAGTAAGCGTAAAATAACAGTAAGTTGCAGTTGCATACAACTGTTTCTAGAAAATTCAGTATCTTCTCATTTTCTCCTCACCATGTGCATACACACTCATAAGGTAATATAATTTAAAGCCATGGTGCACCACTGATTTCATTGATATGTACGTCTACCCCACAATCACCTTGCCATCATTCCCAGGGTCTCAGCAGAAACAGCTCTGCTGAGATCAAAACTCACTTTGCAGATGAATTTCCTTCTCAGCAGGCAGTACAGACCAGTGCCAGCCCTCCAGACCACTGCCCTGCTCCCAGCTCTCTGCAGGCTCAGGCTGCTCCTCCTGCCTGGGCTCAGACTCATGGTGGCCACACGTCTTACCTGCAGCAGCAGCACATCACCATCCGGACCCCAGCCTGCATCCTCTGCTTTCCATCCACTTCACAGAGGGCAGACACCTGCAGCCTACATGTAGCAGCCTGAAAGAGGCACTGAAATGAGAAATATATATTAAAAATGAAGCTGTGTGTGAGGACAGTGCAATGTATCAGCACTCTTTGACAAGAGGTCAAGGCCCTGGACTTAAAATACCCTTAAAACCATGCCACGTGACCACCTGCACTTTCTGAAACATCAGCATTTTGACCGCCAGCACGACCTGACAGCTCCCAGTAAAGATGGCTGCTGCAAGGAATCAAGATTGCTACCTGTCAACCACCAGTGCTACTGGTCTGGTGTGAACTGGTAAACTTGGCCTGTTTTCCTAAACGTGTAATAAATAATGTACCACCTGTTACCAGTGCAGGAGTGATTTCTCTGTCACTGGCCAACCTTCTCTACCAGCCTGTTCTAGCCTGCAGGATTACCCAAAAAGCCCAGCCAGACATGTGGCTGAACTGCTGTGCCCATCTCAAACACTGGCAAAGTGCCATTTGACACTTGAGAGCCTGGCACCTTGCAACTCCTACAATAAAGTATATGAGCATAAAAGTCAGGACAAAAATTGAGCCTTACCGTAACAGGCTTTCCCCAGGGAGACACAACTCCCCAGCTGCTCCCCAGCTGACTGTAACAAAACCTTGCAGAAATGGAAGAGGGAGGAAAAGGCTGCCTGATTCCTTCACTACAGTTCCCAGAGACAGCTTCAGTCACACAAACTGTATGAGGTGTACTCAAAGAAATACAATAAATTAAACACACATAGGTTTAGACAGCGCTCGGAAACAGAGAACACCATGCAGGTAATAGTACAGCTGTTCATAAAGTTAGCATATCACCCTCTTCTTCAGCCTTTGCCATCCCACAGTATGGCACAGCCCAGGATTAAAACTAAACAGATGACATTTCAGGCACTGTAATGGAACCTTACCTCTTTACTACCACCAAAACAACAGCTGCATTTCTTTAAAAAACAGAAAGCCTCCACTAAGCCCAAGCAGCAGGCAAAACAGCTGAACCAAACAAATGACTAGCAGCTCGCCCATTGCCTGCAACAGACAGTACTGGAGGGGGCTTGTGGGAATGAGTGTGCTCTTCCATCCTAAATCCTCCTGAAAGCTCAACGAATTGCTATTGTCAGTGGCATCTTTGTTCGTGGCCACGGTACAGAGAGGTAAAGGTGTGTCCATGGCTGGTCCTGCTGAGCACACCAGGAGGAGCCATCACCACTGCTACCTTCACTTCCATCCAACGCCTCATCTTCTTTCTGCCTCTCCCTTTGCTGTCACTCTCTCTGAATGTATTTCTGCATTGTTGCTACTTCTGGCTCAGTGTCTGCCTTCTGCTAACTTTCCTGCTTTGCCGATCACAGATCGTTGGTTTCACACCTGTGGCTCCACAGTCTCTCCGCCTGCCCTACACAAGCAGCCACCCACACAGCCACAAGTGAGTGACATCTCAGAGTGACAAGTCCTACAAGATCGGCACAACATTCTGGGTATCTCTGCCCAGAAAGCCTGAATTGTGCAAGACAGGACATGAAAGAGAGCTGAGCGATTTGCTCGATGTTGTAGCATATCGATCTGACTGGATGCATTTTGCATTTTGTTTGAAAATCCTAACACCCGTCATAGCCCCCATGCTTGCTTACCCCACGGCCTGAGCTCTGTGACACCGCTGTAAGGCAGATGAGAAGGTCGTGCTCACCAGAGTGCCCAGCCTGCATCCACACAGACAGGAAGGCCCCGCTGACCCAAGTTCACATCCAAAGTACACGAGGGCTGCTCCAAAAGCAATGCCTCCTATTTTATGATGTTGGCCCATGACGTTAGAGGTGGATGTTGCTGATACGTCAGCAGAGGTTAAACCTTCCTGGCAATATTCTGATACATGAGCCGACAGTGTGCCCGGGTGGCCAAGAAGGCTAACGGCATCCTGGCTTGCATCAAAAACAGTGTTACTAGCAGGAATAGGGAGGCCATTGTCCCCCTATACTCGGCACTGGTGAGGCCGCACCTCGAGTATTGTGTTCAGTTTTGGGCCCCTCACTGCAAGAAAGACATTGAGGCCCTGGAACGTGTTCAGAGGAGGGCTACGAAGCTGGTGAGGGGTCTGGAGCACAGGCCTTATGAGGAGCGGCTGAGGGAGCTGGGATTGTTCAGCCTGGAAAAGAGGAGGCTCAGGGGAGACCTCATTGCTCTCTATAACTTCCTGAAGGGAGGTTGTGGTGAGCTAGGGGTCAGCTTTTTCTCTCGTGTAGACAGCGATAGAACTAGAGGCAATGGTTTCAAACTGCGCCAGGGGAGATTCAGGCTGGACATTAGGAAATATTACTTCTCGGAAAAGGTGGTCAGGCACTGGAATGCACTGCCCAAGGAGGTGGTGGAGTCACCGAACATGGAGGTGTTCAAGAAACGTTTGGATGTTGTGTTGAGGGATATGATTTAGCTGGGGAGTATTGGTGATGGTTGGGCTGGATGATCTTTTAGGTCTTTTCCAACCTTGATAATTCTGTGATTCTGTGATATTTTGCTGCCATGCAACACATAGCAGCAGAGGGGCAGTCTGGCAAAGTGGTGTCTGACATGGAAGTGTGTTAGAAGCAAAGGTGTTTCATTTAATTCCTCAATGTGAAAAAAATAGCACCCATTGACATTCATTGATGCATGCTGAACGTTTATGGACACCAACAGTGGATGTGAGCACAGTGAGGTGGTGGGTGGTGAACCACTGTGAAACAGCAGCTGTTGTTCATTACTGGTGAAAATGCACAGCTAATGGTGGTGACTGTGTGAAAGCAGTGTTTTGTAACTGAGAATTTGCTCTATCAAATAGTTGCTGTGCCCTTTTTCTCTCTGTTGTATTTTCCATGGAAATAAATAGGAGGCATTACTTTTGGAGCAATCTACATAATACAGATTGACCTGTTGTCCCTGATATGAATCTAAGTGAACACACAAAAATCTCATCTTCTTTATTATGAATAAGCACGAGGTTGTGTCTTCCTGCACAAAAAGACCATGATGCTAGAGATGAAGAACACTGCATGACTCTACTGCAGAACTACAGCAATCTCATATGATGGATCATTTCTTTCAAAATTTACCTAGCTTGCATTAAAGAAATCTGACAGGCATCTCATTTAAGCTACTGGCTGGTACTGTCCATACGCCTGCAGCACTGCTGAGCCAGGATCACATTCATAACATGCTTCCCAGCTCCATTTCTATTCAACAGGAGCTGCAGATTATTATTTCAAGGAAGGTTCATGGTTCTTCTCAAATTACTGTATTTTTACTGGCACACAAGCAAAAGCGCAAAGCAGAATTGAGACTGTGCAAAGAAAATAGCAGGAAAGGCCCCACTGGGGAATGCAGGAGCCACTCAAGGTCTTCTCAAGATTAATAGCATTTTTATGGAGATTTAGTTGCCTGCCTTTCAGCTCATGCTTTCAAATAGGAAGCTGCAGCAACTTAACCTAAAATCAAATGAAGCTACTTATATGCATAAAGTTAACCAACCACTTAATTAGCTTCCTAGTCATTCTTTTTTCCTAAAATAAAAGAGAGGGAGGCATTCATGTTCATTTGTCTCACAATTTAAATCCTTTTTTAAAGGAAAGACTGATATTTTGCTTTCTATTCTAGGGGGAGAGGTCTGGTGTATGCAAGCTTGCTGTCCTCTAAAACAAATGTAATGCTCATCAAAATCCTCCTGTATTTCAGTATGCCTCCCTGAGCACCTCATTTCTTAGCTAACAGTGCCATGTGCCATCGGTAGACAGAACACGTTCTTGCACTGCAGAGTGTTCCTGCCACTGATGAAGAGACAACATCAATAATAAGTGAGATGTTAAGAAGAAAATGGAGGCAGACAGCCTCTCTGCTGAGCACTGCTTAAGTAGAAATCAGTTATTTCATATGCTTTGTTAGGAGGCGGCATCCCTACCACCTTACACACCTCTTCCCTTCCTCAGCTACCTTATTCCTTGTAATAAACTTCATAGCTAATAGTGAGTAATCTTTCTCCTGTCCCAAGCACAGCATCCCAAGGTTGGTCAGCCAGGGCACTGATATATGCTTACACTCCTCAAAACTGTAATTTCTCTCAGGTTAGCTTCAATCTGTGCAGCCATTTCAGTCACTGGCATCTGTTTCCTTATATTTAGATAAGATGTCAACGTATAGTTATGTTATCACTGTTTTCAGAGGTAGAAGAAGCAAAGTTTCAAGAACCTCTGTGACTGTTCATCTTCAGCGCTTTCATTTTGTGTTTCAGCACAAAGAGTCTCCTCTGCTTCTGCCCTCCCCCTCAAAACATCCACAGTCATAGTACAGGAAAATCAGGTGTTTTTTCACAGACTGACACTAGGACTAAAGTAGTATGAAAAAGATTCCTTTCTTTCTGAGCAAGTACCAGCAATTCATCATGTTTTGGAAGTTCCAGCCTACATGAATTTCAAATTTCATGTTTTCCTCTGCCTTCTGATTAAAGTCTATAATTTAATTACTAGATTTCTCCACTAGTATCTGGGAACCTCTCTCAGGTCTGAGACATTGCCCTAACGTGGTCAGTGAAATACTAAGAGTTTTTAGAAAGGAGCCTGGTGCAGCTCAGGAGATTGGAAGTCTTACTTAATGCTCTCCTGTGCAGATAGAGGAATAAGGATGCTCTTGCTGAGGCTCTTGCATACACATTCCCAACCTTCCTTTTGTATCTTTATCTTCCTTCCTCATCCAAATACATTCCAGTATCTCTCCTGGATCATTAAAACATCCAGACACATGGACAGGAGGTAAGAAGTGAGAGCTATCTCATCTTGTAAGCAAAGTGATGGGTAGCCGAGATTCGTAAGCCCAGATCTTACTGCTGAAACCTCTTACACACTTCAAAATTAATACTAAAGGTCTTGGATTAGTTTGAAGAGAAGCAGACTTAGGTGGAAAAGAAAAAAAAAGAATAAAAGCAAGCAGAGACTTAGCTGCGAACCCACTTTTTGCCTCACCTACAAAGCCTAATCCTTCTGCAGAGCTCAGTGGAACTACTCCTTTACAGGGTAGCAAGAAGAGAATTTAGCATTAAGTAAGCTAAAATCTGGGCTATGGGTATAGTTTTACAGTTCAGTGTGGCTAACATGATGTGGTATCACCACATAAGGTAATCAGGATTAAATGGTAGCAGCATTCTCACTGCATTGTGACTGCAGCCAAGCAGCACTCCATCCATGTTAAGCTACAGCAGACTGTAATGGAGCAGCAACTGCATCTTACACTGATGGCTGCCTGAAAGAAGAAACCTTCAGTTGCAAATAAATTAAAAAGTTACCTTTCCTCTTTCTATTATGTTAGAGCACTATGTAAGTTCTGCAAGAATTATACACTGGAAAAGTTTAACACGCCTTTTCTGCCACGACTTTTGCTAGCTGAAGATAACAGGCAGAGGTGCCACAGCCTTCTGTCCCCACATTTCTGTGTGGCGGCAGACACAGACAGGCAGAGGGCTGATGCAGACATCTGTGTCACATTTCTGATAAGATCTGACAACGTTAACGAGATTTGGGAATGACTAGTCATGGTGAAAGATCAGAAATGGCTCCGCTTCACCCCTGAATCCTGGCAGGAGAAGATGTGTGAGTGACATATCAGAATGGGAGGAGGAAAGATAAAAAAAAAAAAAAAAACAGGGCAAGAGAAAAAGCTAATTACAATCTGCAGCCAATTTAGAATGTGTCTCTTGAACTGACTATCAGTATGCACTGTGATCTGATTTTTCATCCACCACGTACTGCCTGATAAACACTGACACTCTGCCATTAACATACTGCTATCTAGTATCTATTAATGCATGTTAGAGCCCTTCATGTGGTGGTATTTTCCCCTCTATCTACATCTATTTTTATTTATTTATTTATTTATTTATTTATCTATCTATTTGCTCTTGTGGTCAGATGAGAATCAAACAGCAAGAGTTTCTTGCTAACTCCTTTTGACATCTCTGATAAGGTTATCTGGGATCCTAACGGTACATCCTAAACTTAGATTCAAAAGCAGACAATCGCTAATGGCCTCCTGCGAGCAGTGGAGATTCTGCTCTTTCCAAAGGCTTTAAAGTTCCCTGCAGTGGACTGAGCAGTTTGGTCTTCTGATGCAGAAAAGCTGTCAATCATCTCAGTCAGTGCCCTCACTAAGCAAGGCACTTCATAAGCCACACGACCCAGCCAGACAAGACATGGAGCAGGGAAAGGCAACAAGTGGCTTAGATCTCTATGGCATTATTAGGCACAGGGATGGGAGCCGACATGCTCAGACACAGGCTGTTTTTCTCCCTACTCTTCACCTTTGCCTGAAAGGGAATATACCAACAAAGGAAAACTTTAGTAAGAGTTTAATCAAAGCTTCAGGCAAAAGGGCTGGAAGTCTGTTGTGTCTGCTAAAAGACTGACAAAACTTTAAGGTCTGTTGTCTGGCAGTGCTAGCACTACATTCTGGACTCATTATCAGGCTAGAACAGAGGGTCCCATTCTACAAAATGCAGGGCTGGGAAAGAGAAGAGAATCAGTCCCGGGGACTCTTCTGTAAATTAGATGCCTTTGTTTGCTGCTGACTTTTTTAGTCCGCACACATGGCCTTTCCTCATATGTGTGCTTGTTGCTCTCTCTGCGTTTGGCAAAGACACTGTCCATTTCTTTTCTTTCTCTGCAGAAATGATCATCAAATCAAAGACAAGGTTCCTTCAGGCAGGGTGTCTGCAAGGATCAAAGGAAGACAGTTGATTTTCTCAAGCTGGTGTTGGAAGCAGAGAAAATGAAGACAATCCTTGGAAGAAACATTGCTTTGACTTCTGCACCTACCCCTCAGCTGGGAGCCACGCTGTCCAACAACAGCAAGAGGGCTGAGATCAGGAGGGAGGAAGGCTGCCAGCTCTGTGAAGGATGATGTCTGGCTCTGTGTCTGCACTCCGCTCCAGCTCAAGACTGGTATATATGACACAAAAAGCAGGACAGGGTATCGGCTATTTAGAGGACTTGTTGTCTGCTTAGAGGCACGAGGAAGTATGTGGCCAGTCTCAGACCAGTATGTAGTGAACAAAACTCCCAGTCACATCTCAAACCGTGGGTCTCGGTATTTCTGTCTGCCCTGTTCACATGGCCATCTGAGCAGCATGCACAGTGGATATGGAGGGATTTCTGATAAGGAAGCTTATTACACAAGGTATATTTTCTTCTCCCATGAGTTCATTAGTTCCAATGGAGAGAGAGGAGCAAAAGAGGAAAGTGGAAAATAAAGAGGCGGGTAGCTTGAGACATGCTCAGTTGTAAGCAAAGAATTTGTGAGGAAATAAAAGTTATAACCAAATAAAACTCTTTCAGGATTTGATGAATTCCTGTCTGTGAATCCGACTGAATCTATCTAAAGGATCAAATTTCATCTTGGTACATAAATTTCCAAAGTTTGTAGGAGCTACTTCAGCTTATTGGTAAATATGCTCATTATGTCTGAAAGACTGGAAATTCCCAAGCACAGAAGTAATTGCACAGCAACTTTCCTGACTGTGAGCAAAGCTGGTTACTCGAGATCAATGTTTCTGAGATTACTAGCATCACAGAATCTCACCGATAAATTACAGAAAGTCATACCTTCTCTGCCAGACTTGTGGAAAGATGTAGGATAGGGTTCTTTGTGTGGGTGCGCTCTCTGGTATTCCCTGCAGCCTTGTTCTAGAAGAACAGATCATCATAAAACAGAAAAATTAATGGAAAGCAATTACTACATTCAGTTCATGTTCCCTGTTAAAAAGTAAGTTAATGATAAAAAAAGCTGGCAATGATATCTAACCTCAAGACAGAAGTCCTCTGGAAAAAGATCTGATCAGGTAATTAAGGGGTATATAATAATATCAATGGGCAAAAGGGCTAATTAGCATTTGTAGAATCAACCTCCATTCTGCTGCTTTCTGATTGCCAAGTTCTTCAATTTCCAGCCTTTTTAATATGAGTTTAATATGACTTTTTGTGTACAAAAAAGAGCTTTCTTATTAGCTGTGCCTTGTCTAGTCTCTTACTTGCATGCCTGCCTGGATTGAGTCACAGTACAATGAGTCTCTTGCCTACTGAAGTCATGTAATTATCTCAGGATCTTAAATTAAAAATAGGGCTCTTGTAAACCTCTCTGCTCTGAAGAAAAATGTAAGTAGGCAAATCCAGAATAACCACTGTATTTGTGCCTGTGGAGAGACCAAAACAACAGTTTTGAAAGGTATGAAATGTCTTGTGAATCCTAATAGAAAACTAATTATTCTGGCAACACTTTCAACACCATCCCATTAGGGAACTCTGTCATCCCAGTGGATATTTATGGAAGTAAGTACTTGGAGAAATCTTGCTGATGACTGTGTTATTACATCTGCTTCTTCTGAAGATAAATCTCCTTGGTCTTCTTGGTGAATAAATGACCCCAGTGTTCAGAAGCACTTTGGGCCTTGCCTTGATCCCCCAGCATGCTTTTCTGAGTCAGGATTTCCACGTGCCATCTGTTAATTTATGCTCTGGCTCCTTTGTCCTTGCCTTATGCCTTGTGGCTATTAAGGGACTGAGAAAATGCTTGAACTCCTGCTAAACGCAGGTTCAAACAGTGTGCCTGTTTGAAGAAGGAGGCATAATTATTTGCAGTGTTCTTTGTTAGCTCCTACCTCCAGCATCATTCTCTGGAGCGTCTGAGCACTCAGCAGCACCAAGAGCAAAGAACTGCAAAGAGACAGGCTGCAGATGAGAGATTTCCAGTTATTTTTAAGCCATCTCACATACAGGCAGTTCATGTTTATGGAATATGGCACAGGAGTTATCTTAAAACCAAAGTGCATCTTCAGCTATGCATATCCTGGACAAATCTGAAGTGAACCATACCCTCTAACCTCCTTTCTTCCACAGCCATTTCTGTGGCAATCAGAGAAAGCATTTCCTACAGGAACAGTTCACATGAAATTTGTAAATCTCCCCTTGGGGAGGAAACATCCATTTCCCCTTCTACCTGTCATTCTTCTTCCTTTATTGAATCAATAAGGCATGAAATTTGGCAGCCTATGAGAAAAAAAATGAGCTGTTCATGTCAAAGAGAGCCTGGATGGATAAAAAAACCCACATTGTTGGAATCTAGATCCAGTTAATAGGAATTAAAATAAATAGAAACAGAATCTAAATGTAAATGAACATTACATCACCACTAGCATTTAAGCTCATTTTCAAATACGGAATTAGAAACAAATTTAACTTGCAGAAACGTGCTGTGTGTTCACACACATTGCACTGCTCTGAGGACACAGGTCTGAATATTTTGTCTGTAGCTTCTGTCTCCAAATAAAACACAGATGGAAATTCATACTGGACAAGGAGGAAGAGAGGTTCTGCAGAAGGGGCAGATCCCTACTTTCTGGTCAAAGGAGAATAACAATTAACACGCTCTTGCTTCCCTGCCCTTACTTGTAAGCTGTTGCAGTATGACAGCCAGTGTGTCTAAGTCAGCCTTGCCCCTTGGGGATGTAGTCTGAATCTCCTGAGTGGCTGTTTCTGTGCTTCCAGCCCTCGGTACAAGTTCTCCATCTGCTCAGACGAGGGATGCCTGTAACTGCCACGCATTTACACTACGAAGCCCCTTCTCTCCAATGATCTGTCGAGTGTAATTTCCTTGAACTAGTTAGCAGGAGGGCAGTGCTGTTTCTATGGGACAATCCTCGTCTAATCAAAGGCAGCCAGTGGGTTAGCTGCTGAATGAACACCTTCCAGCTGGGTGGTGAGGTTCTCCTCCGTTTGATGAGGCAGCTGAATGTCACCCCACAGTGTCCTGCCTTCAGGGATGACAGCTGATTCCTTGCTTGGCTTGCTTCTCTACAGCCTGAAAGTTCTCATCTCTTACCTCCAGAGATCATTGTTCAAATACCTGTGTTTTCCTCTTTACATAAGGAAAGAAATTGCTGGTAGTTGCTTTAAGCTAATATTATCAGTAGGTCACTGCAGCTTTTTGCAGTGTCTTCAAGCTGTAAGGGCATCTTTCAAAGATACTCATCCAGTTCTGTGCTCTGACTGCAAACCTGATGAATGTAATTTTTCTCTACTCAGAGGTGAGCCGTTCTGCTCAACTATGAGCATGAGGTCTGTCAGTTAGATGAAGATGCAGTGATTATATCTGAATCTGGTTCTTTTGAGCGTGACTGTGTCTCACACTGCCTATTAAAGAGCAAAGTTTAACATTACTCTCACTCCCACTAATCCTTTTGTGTAATGTCACATTACGTATTTGCTTCTACAGCTATTTTTGTAGTTCGAGGTCTTAACTGCATCTTCCAGCTTCCATTTCCTTTAAAACTGCATCACATTCAGCAGTACAGATTTCTTCTTTATTAGCACACAAATACACTGAATTATTATTTTTTTATCCCACTGAAATTACAACACCTACATATTTTTTTTCTTGGGGACACACCTTTGCTCAGAGATTTTTCAAGTTTAGGGAGACATGGCATAATAAGGGAGAGAGTTTCTCCCTCCGCTTGCTGCCACTGTAATGAGGCTGCAGACAGACCCCACACAGATCCTAGGACTCTGAAATCCCTTACTAGCCTTTATTCTATCTGGATGTTTTATTACAATGTTAGCAACGTGTCACACTATAATCAGCAGGAAGGTCTTGTTTATTGCTAGCTTGTTTGAAGACAAGCAGAACATACAGTCCTAGTGAAGTGGGATCTAATTACTGGGGTTTTAATGAAAAACCACTATGAAGAGTTGTATATGTTGTATAAGGCATGGAAAACCATGCATGGGAAATAAAGACCTCATTGGCTGCACTGCTATTTGCATAGCATCTAAATATTTAGTTGAAATACATGATTAATTTTAATCAATTTCATATTCTTAACAATTATCTTTGAAATTCTACAGCTCACTGTGACTATTGAACAGTACCTACTTATGAGTTGTTGATCTCCACTGACAGAGACTTGTCCCTAGCACTCCACGGCTGGTAATGCCAGTCTTCAAATTCACTCTTGAAGAGTAGGAAACATATTCAGTTGTCAGGTTCAACTCAAATGGCAGATACACATCAAGAGATTTCCTCCATTTACTGTTCTAAACAGGTATATTTTCACTGGAGAACAAATCTGCTTTGTGTGCTAGCTTCAGATCAACTTGCTCAACATCAAGCAGATTACATGTGAAAGTATACAATTTAATTCTAGCAAAGGAAGAAGCTAGGGTCTTAATTATTTAATGAGAAAGAAGATTACAACGAGAGAAACAAAAATGCAATTTTAGTATCAAATTTCTTTCCCAGCTGACATCTCCAATCCTTGAGGCACGCACTAACCATGTGAACTCCAGGCACAATTTGCAAACTGCAAATACAACCTGGGTACTCTTAAGAGAAAGACCTTAACTTCTGTGAAACTGGACACCTCCACAAAAAAAGAAACCTGCTCAGTTTTTCTCCTTTCTTTTGTTCAAAGTAGCATTCCCAAACATTTACATTCCTAACCTGACACATCTTTCCATTTTCTGGAGCAGAACGGCTCCTCTCTTTCAGCACATTTGGAGTGAAACTTCTCTGAGTTACCATTCAATGGCACTCTTCTCATTTAAGCTCATTTATTCTGCCTTAAATGGCCTTTGGCACACCACAACATTTTGAAGGCTGTCATGATATAAATCTTAACAAGCACAACTCTGATAACATTATTCAATAATTCCACTAATCACATATGACAGTTTTGGCAAAAATCATATCACAGCAAGATTTAGGTTTCTCAGGAAGACCATAAGATAAAATATTAGTAAGATGGATGACAGAGGAGGTTTCTAGAGATGCTTTGTCCAACACTTTTCCTTGTCCTCGGTCACTTTCAGAAGTTCATGACATGATATTAATATTTCATAGTCTTGGATCCCATGGGTCAAAACTCTTTGTTTATGAAAGGCTTCTGCTTGGAAAATATATCAGCTTCACCTTGGGGAACGTGAGTGTCTAACTGAAAAAAGAGCTATAGGAAAGGATTCACTGGATGTGCTCACAGCTCATCTCCAGCATTTTGTCCAGATGCTTCTCTCAAGCACTGTCTCCAGCAGCGGAGATTGCTTCAGAAGTACAGATGCTTGGGAATTCAGCAGTTTTGGAATAATCAGCACATGAATACAAGTAGTGTCTAAGTCTTAACAAGGAACAATCACCACATCTCCCCCTGGAGAAGGCTGTTCTGCAGGGATACTGGGTGCTTTCTGCTGTGATCACCATCATCTTTCACCACAACTTTTGATTTTGCTGCCTGATTTAAGAGCCATCTCTTTTCTCTCCACAGAATAACACTCAGGCCACTGAATCTTTAGCACTTACAGACACAGAGAGGAGCACTACATGGCACTAAATTCGGACCAGCCCTTGTGGATACTGAGAGTTACAGCAAGACTGCAGATCAGCAGAAGACACGGTTAAATAGGCTGGACTTTTGGGCAACTTACAGCTATGTAGCCTAACAGTTAGGAAGGCATGGACTCATTGTTGACACATCATGGGATTAATTGATTATTTTTATAAAAGCAATCAATAACATTCATTTCCATATGGATTTTTTTTTCTTATTTTGATTTCCTAATATCACTATCGTGGATCACTGTGAGCTGGAAAGTGAAACTTTGCAGATCTGGAAATATCCACAGAAACACTTGTGACAACAGCTACGGGAATCACAATCTGTTTAAAGTTCCTTCTGCAAGTTAAGGTATAATTTAATTTGTAACACAGTTGTACTAACATGAAACTACTGAACCAATAAAGCTTTTCAAGAAAAACTACTTATTCCCAAAGCCTTACTGGGGAAAGAGGAATCACAGAATCACAGAATGGTTTGTGTTGGAAGGAACCTTTAAGATGATCTCGTTCCAAAACCCCTGCTATAGGTAAGGACATCTCTCCCTAGACCAGGTTGCTCAAAGCTCCATCCAGCCTGTCTGTGAATGCTCCTAGGGAGGGGGCATCCACAGCCTCTCTGGGCAACCTGTTCCAGTGTCTCCTCACCCTCATAGAAAAGAATTTCTTCCTGATATCTAGTCTAAATCTACCCTCTTCCATTTAAAACCATTTCCCTCATCCTGAATGAATGATCTAGTTTCAAGAAAGTGTCTTGACAGATGAAGAAAGGTAAATTCATGCAGAGCAATGTTAAAAAAAATAATAATTAGAAAGCCAATAAACGTTTCTTCTCTTTTTATGGAGAGAATTTGGAACTACATTTAGATTTGTAACCAGAAAACAGCATTCAGTATTATGAAAAAGAAATGTGTCCACAAAGACTTAGCTTCAGTCTCATGTAACACAGGGATAGTGTTGTTATCAGCTATCTCTAATTTCTACCCCTCTGAACAAGAATCTTGTTTTCTGTCCAAGAATTCCATTAGAAGATCAGTCAAATGCTGCTTTCAGCCTGAAATCATTATCTTGTTGCAAAGGATCTAAGACTTCAAAACTAAAGATATTTTTCCTTTCTTATATGCCCACCCACACACACAAATGCGTAAGCTCCGAAATGTGGGAAGCTTTTATCATTGCTGGGTTTCTCACTTGATTTGAGATCATCAAGTCGTTGCTTCCATTTGTTTCCCTATGACATATCATTTCACTCTGGAAATGTGTCATCGGTGCAGAAGAAACTATACAAGGCACAAAATGGAAGAGAGTGAATAAGGAAAAAGGTAAAACCTCATTAGGGTAAATAGCAACATCTGCATTCAGGCTTAAGTGAATAGTGACAAGAAGCAATTTAAATCTCAGCTGTCGAGCCTGCATAACACATATTTAGCAACACGATAGGCAAGGACCACCACTGATGCTGCTGCCAGCAAAACCAACATCACTACAAACAGGACTGCATGAGTGAGAGCACACACTTCTGCAGACACTCTGGCAGCCAGCATAAAGGAAGGCCCAGCAGCGTGGAAAGCAGAAGCAGGCCTCCCGAGTGCTGTGTGTCTGTTGGCTCTTTATGAGAAATAACCTGTTCTGGGAAATGAGTGAAAGTTGAGATGACGGATTTTGTAGGAGCAGCACCTGGCAACCTGTGAAGTGCTTTGGAAATCAGGTTTCTATGAGCACAGATGATGATCTGCCAGACAGTTACCCTTGGCAAGGTGCTGGATGTGCCAGCTCTGAGGAGTTCTAGGTAGAGACAGGAACAGCTATGTAGCCTCTTATTAAACACTGTGCCCCTTATCTTCTCCTACTGTGTTCAGTAACGAGTTGAAATTCAGTAAACACAAAGACTTTAGAGGCAGCTAAAGAATAGGAGGTGATTGTCCGTTGTATAACTCAGACATCCTGATTATTTTGCTGGGAATAGAACTGATAGGGTTTGAAATAAAATTCTTAGATGAGGGAAGATGGGAGAGGGGCCTTAGTCTCTTATTTGCCAGCAGCAAAACGATAGAGGAAAAGGATGTTAGACATCTGACTGAAAGATGGCACCCAAATGTAATCCTGCCCAGTACGGTAATAAATCCTTTAAAAGACAGAAGAAAAAAAAAACTTAAATATTTCACAACATATGCATTCACTCTGATTATCTGTAAAGCATCATAGATGTGCTTGGCACTTTACTGACAGAAACATTGGCAGGTCTCTGCCTCGGGGCATCTATAATTAAAGCACAGCAAGGGAAGATGATGGAAAAGAGTGCATGGGAGGACAGGGATGCAACAGTGAAAGAGCATGAAGAGCTTTACATACATTTCTCCAGATTTGTTGTTGTTCTTTTCATTTAAATGTGATATATTTAAAAACTAGAACTGAGAAATGACAGAACTTCCAATATTTGCTCCACAAACTTTCTTCTCCCCCAAAACAGAACAGAAATCTGAAGTTTTGAAATATCTCACAAAACAAATGCATTCAAAATGGTGATCAGGAGTTGGTATCACAGAACTGCATTACTTCGCTAGGTGAAATTATTTCATTCCAGCATTTTGAAAAGTGCCACAGTCAGACACGAGAAATGAAAAAACAAATGTTCAGTTTGGCCAGTGAGAAACACCAATGCCCACAGCACAGAGAGTTCTTGAATGCCTGAATGTTTGTTTGAACACTCTCTTCAGGAAAACAGCTTCAGCAGGAATCTTTCAACCAAATCCAACACAAAGACCATATTTCCAAAGGAGGCAGAACCAGGGAGAGCATACTGGGTATAGAATAGTATTTTTCAACAGAGGAAGAATGAAGGAAGAAAGATGACTCCAGAACAGCTATCCCTTCAGCGAGGCCAAGAGCACCAGGAAAACTCTGCTTTTTTTCCAATATTTGAAGTAATTTGATAACTGAAGCAACTTTCTTAGTGAAGCTGGCATGAGGGTTAGGAGACTATGAAGGCAGTTGTGCAAGTTCTAAAGAGCAGCATTGCTGTGGCACTGAGCCCCCAAAAGCCCCTCTGTCCAAGAGCTGTGAGAGGTGGCACGCTTATATTGCTGTGCTACTGAAGGGAGGCCAGACACCAAACAGGGCAGCAAGCATTTCATGGGCCCCTTTAAAACAAAAGCCTTTCTTTGATTACAAACGAGAATAACTGAGATGAACTCATAAGTCCTGTGGGAACCAAAGAGAGATCAGCTACTGACTTCCAAGAAGACACCACTGGCCTGGAGACATTAACAATTTCTCTTCCACAGGCCCATGCAAGAAACCCGAGCAGGCAACCAATTTCCAGACCTTTTCAAGTCTGTTAACACAGTTCTGAAGCACACGGCTCTCCCTCAGATCCATAACTGTGATTAGAAAGTCTCTATCTGTGTCTTGCACATTAGTGAGTCACTCTGTATTCTCCTTCTACCTAAGAAACAATGGAGGCATGAGAAAGGCAAAACATCTTGGTTCTCAGGAGAAAATAACCTGAGTTAAGCCTTTACTCGACTTGCACTCACTAGAATAAGCCCTTGGGTGGTCTAATGTCACTAATAGGAAGGAGGAAACACATGGGGTAGATCAGTACATATACTCTGCTACAGATAGACCTTTGTGAAGGCAAGCACATCAGGCTAGGAGCAAAGCAACAGAAAGCAGGCACAAGCCGTGCTTTCACTCTGTGCTGTAATCAGCCAGAGTGCCCCTTTCTCCAGCCTTATAAGCGCTAATGGAGCATCCGGAAGCCTGGAAAATGGCAATGAATTACTCTCAGCAGGGTAAACCACTTGGCTGTGGAGAAAGAATTGTGTTCCGTGCCATTCATAATACAAACAACATCAAGGCAAAGGTTAGCAGGTGGCTGCTTCCCTTGGAGCTGTAATTAATATCATCTGAGCAATACAAAGAGACCCAGAGAATGCCAGGTGTCTCCTCTCTGCAACCATCTGTGGAAAAACAGGATGTTGGTCCTGATAACAGAAGTCTTTCCTGCAAAGCAGGAGGTTAGGAGGATGGGGAAAACAGATTATTTGAAGGAGCATCCGTTAATAGTGTGATCCTATAGCATGTCTGTAAGCGTAAGAGATGTCAGCAACAGTGATCAACAAATTTGACCTTTCAACATCTGCTGCCATTTAACATTCTTTCTGTGGATGGCAGATAATTGCTGCTTGTGAGGCTGAGGGGATGCAGTAAATGGTTTTCATGCCACCAAAGAAATCTAATGAGCAGATCTGAGCTTGGGGTATACCACAATTCTGCACCACTTCCAGTAGGATTCCTCATCCATCCAAGAACTGATGCATAAGAAACCACCTGTGTCCTTGGATACTTCCAATAATTTACCCTGCTTCTCCTGAAACACACCAGAGCGCTCTCATGTCTAGTCCTCTTAAGGATCATATCTCATGGAAACAGCCCTGCCTCTGCTGTAACTGTTGCTAACATTAAGATGACTGCAAACCACTTACCTGAAGGCTTAGGCGGCACCTACTTTAAAACAAAGGAGACAGGAGATCTTTTCAGGTTGCTTATTGTATTTGCCTGCCTTGGGTGTGCTTTCTGCCCTTCTCTGGTAACTGTATGGAGAAAAGGTTTGGTACTACAGGACAGCTGAGGATCTGCACCAAATCAGTGCAACAGTGGGGCTGCCTAAGGCCTCCCTGCTCCCCCAGGAAGCCTGCTTTAATGCACTGACCACTAAATTGCTTTGCGTAGAGATTGGAAGAACCAGAGAACGGTATGTTACTGTCTCTGATAAAAGGGAACAGACAAAAAATGCAAATGTTCTGCACATCTGATGTTACCAGGCTGAATTCCTGCTTTGCACTACTTGAGTAAACAAATTCTGAAGAAAGTCACATCTTGATACCGTGCTGTTTTTCCCCTCCAAGAAAGTGCTTGTAGGTGAACCAAAAGCCTTTTAACTTACCTCTCAGTGTGTCTGCATTGTTTGTGTCTTGCTGCTGCTAACATCTAAAACTGTTCAGGGAGTGATTCTCCTTCCTCTGAAACCTCTGCTTTCAGTTGCACTGATTTGCTCTGTGGATATAAAGATGTAAACCTGCTAATGGCCGGTTTGCAGTGAGACTCAGTGGAATACTTTTCCAAGGAACTTTGGAACGTTTCACAAGCTCAAACTTCTACCTCCTCTTCCTCTGAGCAATAACCTGCTGCTGTTTGACATTTCTGTCTCATTCCCTCCCACAAAGGCAATGGGAGTATTAGGGGCTTACACTGCTTACAGAACATAAGGCCCACAACGTGATCTCTACAGCATTCTGCCTGGAACCAGGTGCTATTCTCACTTCACCCAATTCCAGGGATTGCAGCAGATCTGTAGCTAGAGGTGTCAAAGGCCATGTTCCTGTTGACTACAGAAAGATGTTTTTCATATGGGATCAAACTTCAGGGTTCTGGAGAGCAAAAATTTTGCTGTTGTGAACATCAGCATTCAGAATTTCTACTAATTACAGCAATCTGTGCTCAACAACTCCAAGATTAATTAGCAACGGCAGCAACAAGACTTAATAAATGAGAATATTATGCTCAATTGTCTTAGGGATGAAGACACCAGTTCTGCAAACTCCAAGTCTGTACCTTGAATGTAAGTAACCTATTCCTCTCCATTCCCCTTCTGAGTTATGAATCACAGAATGTTGGCCTCAACTCCAAATCGATAGTTTTTTCTTCTATTTCTCTGTGGCCCAGTAAAGTTCAGATGTTGGAAAATAATGCCAAACTGATAGGATTGTTATTTTCCTCTGTTTAAATAAGAATAAAACAATTTTAAACAAGTCTGATTTCCCTTTTCTTGGGAAGAGCTGGTATTTAGCAGACCCTGTCATGGAAAACATTAAGTTAATATAAAATTTAGCATAATACAGCTTCCCTGTATGCATCTCCTTTCTTTGGTGCTATTTTAATAGGATCAGAGCAGGAAAATATAAATATTGTTTTAACTACTGTTTCTGTACTTTTCTGCAACCTCCTATAGATTTTCCAGAGCTCAAGCTGCGTATTAACAAGCCTGACATGTTTGTTCTGGGTGTGATCCTAAAAATCCACAGAGCTCAGAAAATTAATCCCAGTGAGCAATAAAAATATTTTTCAAGAAATCGGTGAATAAAGGGCAAAGTGTCCCCTTTCCAGTTGAAACTGCTTGATTTATGGATCCGCTGGCTGCCATTGTTCACTCACAGCTTCCGGTTAGAGTTCCAGTTATGCTGGTTCAGACTTACTCTTTCCACATGCTTCTGGCATCCTCTAGGTGCTGTAAGGAAGCTGAGGATGCACCTTTTCTCACAGATACTATCACAAAGCCAGCAACTGCCCTTCTGACCAACTACTGCTGCAACACAGCGCTAACTTTGACTCCTTATCCAACACCATCATGTTCCACAGTAGATAAGCTGATGCAGGCAGTGCAACAAAACCCTCAGCCAGCTGTTGAAGCAGGCTGAATCCCATTCAGATCTCTGTGTGAGGGGTCAAACCCAGCCTTGCTTAGAGCTCATGCTAAATAAGCCGTATCTAACAGATATAACTGTTTATAACAGATGTGCCTGATTGTGGAACCTGAGGCTCTGTAGTCCAGATTCCTAACGTGCTTGCCTTGGTACTTGTTAAAATCATTAATTATAACTTCATGCAACAACAAATTATGTAGGATAGCTGTGCTAGCAGTACCGTAATTTCTGTCAACCCCCTGTGGTGCCATTGGAAAAAGTGAACTAGGAATGCATATGCTGAAAAAAGATACTCATTTCCTACTGGCACATTTCACTGAAGGTGTCATTAACACGGCCAGTGATTGGTTAGAACAGGAGCAGCAGCACTTCTAAGCCTTTCATTCCTGTTACCAGGATTCTTCAATCATATCTCAATAATGTCAATTTGGTGGCACCATTAGCACTGCTGGAAATGGCCCCTCTGAACTCTTCAGGCACCTTGTATTTAGCCGTGTTCTCCAAGGGTGCAGCACTGAGAGGAAAACACACATTACTGGTGATCAGATAATGAGATACTCCTGGATTATAACTGCCACTCTGTGCTTCAGCAGGTGCCGTTTCACCACGTGCTTCTTTCTGTAGCCAGCTATTGGGAAGCAGAGAGGTCACTATTACCAACAAAACACTAGTTATTTCAGCTCCAGCACAAACCCATGCACGCTGCACACTCAGGCCTGTAACACTGTCCTCAGTGCAGTTCACACTGTCTCCTTTCCAGAACCTGCTCCCAAACGCCCAAAATACCACATATCCACAAGTGGGTTCTAAAACACCTTCTGTGCCCCAGAGCAACTCCCTCTCTGCACTACAAATCCTAAAGCAACGCAGTTATTACCACAGGAAGCCAGTGACAAGCGGATGTTGCAAGTTTACTCATATCTTGGGGTGCCATATGCTGTATGTTAATATTTTGTGCTTTTAGCAAAAGCGTTGGTTTTCTTCTTTTTTTAATGTGTGTGAGAAATATCTACCACGAAGTAATGTCACTCCATTGAGTTAGAAGTAATGTGCCCAAGTATCCCTGGAGAATGATCAGTTTGGTCATGATGGTGTATTGCATCACTGCAGAACAAAAACGGAGCGAGCGAGACACAGAAATCCCTGAACAGATTTCAGGAAGTAGCTTGCTGAAAAGGAGTGGAGAAAGGTGGCAGATACATGGCTACTATGGACTCTGTGTTCAGCTGTCACTCACCCATTCGTTCACTGCTGGAAACTTGAGGAAGAAATTCCTGTCTCTTGGAGATAGCATCCCTCTGCGGAATGGGCATCTGCGATGGAAACTCTTCTGCTTCACTGTTCCTGTAAAAGCAGAGGATTTGTGTCCTCCGCCAACCAGCTCCAAACCTACCCAGCACCCGGAGGGATTTCTCCTTGTGGTCACAAACCTGAATGCCAACCAAGGGCATGTCAGAATTCAGCATGAGGATGCAGAGCAGTTCACAAGAAGTTAGTATCATGTCATCTGACAGTTTTTTTGCCAGATCTATTTCCAAATGTTTGATTGTATCTTTTTTTTTTTTAATAAATTTAGTACTAATGAAAGAACCGTACACCAGTCTGACTCAAACATTTGCCATTATTTACCACAGATTCATAGCCTATACAGTTGCAGTAACTAAAGCTCTTTTCTTTGTCTTGCTTATCTTCATAGCATAGCTAAGGAATTGATCATTCCTAAAATAAAAGGCAGAAGCTCAGTTTTCGCTCTTATTTAGCCACAGTCGTCTTTCTTATCATCAGAAATGTCAGTTCATTTTCAGTGATGAATGAAGACTGTGTGTGCTTTTAAAGAGAGCTCTTTGAAATGTTTCAAATTTATTTCTTAAACACCTACTCTGAAGCCCTGAATCTGAAAGACTTTAGTCTCTACAATCTAGATCTGGATTGCTTGATAAAAAGGGAGACCTCAATCTATTTTCTCATCTTTTAAATATGTTTGTGCACAAAGAAGTATGCAGGCACATAAAAGAGTTAAGTTTCAGTTAACAAAAATCTGTAAGGAATTTTTAATGTGGTGTATTTTCTCTGCAGTTGTGATTTAATGACACACAGAGATCTCAGATCCCTTTCGTATTTTCTGATTTTCATCTAATAAGCAGGATGGTATTTCTCACCCCTAAAACAGCTCTTGCTGCTAAAGCCATTGCAAGTCAAGGGGTGAAGTGGAACATTTGGAATGCTGTTACCAGATCTTGTGGCTCTGAACCCAAATGTTATACCCTATAATATTCCTAATTTCCCAGCTCCTCAAATGAAGAAGAAAATGTCAAGAGCAATCCCCAAACCACAAACTGCGAATGAAGTAAATGCTTGGAAATTGCCAAAAGGATACAGGCTTGTTTCGGAAAATCTAATAAATTTTATGTTGGCCTCAAGGTTTGTGAAAGGCTGGCACTGGCATGCTGCTATGGTGATATAAGGAGGTGAAGTAAGGCTGCAGAGGCTCAGTGCTATTTTCTCTTTTTGAAGGGTACGACAGGTGGCTGATGTCATTTCTGCGTTATGCAAAGTGCAGGGAAAACGCACCAGAGAGGCTAATGCTGAATCTCCTGGCCTAGAGCAGGAGAACAAGACAGCACCAACGTGGGAACACTAGAGGGAGCAAAGACAAGAAAGCAGATGAAGAGGAATAAAGGCAGGAAGAGAAAAGCCACGACAGTTTCTGAGATAGCTCTGAGCAGGAGGGGAAGGGAAAGGAAGGTGTTGTGTCTCATGCCTTGAGCACTGTATCAAGCCCACCGAATATACAAAAAGAGAGTGTTCCTTTCTAAGCATGTATGACAGAAGGGAACCCTCTGGATTCTCATTTTGCATATACTATTAAGGATTCAAGTTGTGCAGGTCAAACAGCCCTCATTCAAGCAGGTAACACACTTCTGGCAATGGCTTTGCTTGAGTTCACCTGCTCTTCTGGACAGGACAGACCAATCTCATTCCCCTGGTGCTGCATCTTGAGGGCAAGAAGTAATTAAATAAAGAAAATGCATTTAATCATCTCTCAGGGGGCTATGCCATGCCTGGTGCACAGAGAGCAGATCATCCCACCCGCTGCTTCTTTCACCTTTAGTCTGGAGCTTCCTAAAACCACAAATACTAGTTTCATGCTTTCTCACTAGTTCTTCCAGTCAGAATACAAACAGCACTACATCCCAACTGTGCTGTTCTTCAAGTCATCAGCATACGACACAGCTGCTCTTCCCACAATCTAATTCTCTCTCTTTAAAAGTTATTAGAAGTTATTAGCACTTCAGGACTCATTTTACAGCTCCATGCTTTGATCCTCAGCTTACTCAAGTTAGTTCCCACTGAGCTGCTTCATAACATGTTTAATAGCTAATTTGTTTGGACATCATTAAAAGTATTAAGGCTCCAGGCAGCGAGGACATGCCAATTACTGAGTCAAGTGATTTAATTCCAAGGAGGCCAGTAGGAAGCAGCAGTTTAAACTGCTTAAAGGCTTGTACCTCTTGCTGCTCAGAAAGCCTGCTGATTTCAGTTCAGAGAGGTGTACTTCTGGATCATGTGCTCTGGGTGCTCTGCAGATGCTGAGACATGGGCTGTGCATGTGAAATACCGGCTTAAGCAGCTCTGTCGTGATGAAGCCTGACTTAGCTCTAAGGAAACTTTACATCACTACAAAAGAAGGCAATCTTCTGATGAGTGGCATTCTGGTAGGTTGTTGTTTTGTTTTTTTTTAACCATTGATATTTGTTTGCTGGAGCTCTCCTTGCAAAGTCCTGAATCTGCATCTCAACACACTACAGCTTAATGTAAAAATTCTCAGTGCCACTTATTATTTCAAAAATATTCTGTAAAATAGGTATCCAAACTTGCCTACTCTAGGTATGTTATCACAGAATCACAGAATGGCTTGGGTTGGAAAGGATTTTATGCCCAATCAGTTCCAGCCCCTGTATGGGGGGCACAGATACTCCCCATCAGATCGGGCTGCCCAGGGCACCATCCAGCTCAGCATGGAGAATCTCCAGGGATGGGGCACTCACAGCTCTCTGGCTTTTAAGAGGCAAAGCCTTTGGAAAAGCTTTACTCCAGGGTAAATTATCCCTTATTATTTAAATCTACTGCCGTATTGATTCTTACCAGTAGAAGACATCTTTACGAACAAAGCAATATATTACATATTAACAGCCACCTATTAGTTACACCTCACACCCTTTCTGGGAGGCAGCACTCGCAGCAGCCAATATGTCCTTTTGTGGTGCTCTTAAGCCAATTTCCCAGCAGTCAAGTGGCTCCTTTTGCTGGTATTAATTTCATCTTCAGTATAAATTTGCAGCTTGGCAATATTAAAGTCAGCAAACCTCTCCAGTATAGATTCATTTTTTATTTTTCCGGTTTAAAAATGCAGACACTACGGCATCCTAAGGCCTCCCTTGCTGTTTAAGAGCTCCAAAGTGAATGAAACTGCACCAGTAATACTGTACTTTGTATAACATAACAGAACCACCTGCTTGAGGAAAACAAATGCCACAAAAAGGCCAGATTTGGTGACACATGGGCTTCTGCATCACACATCTTATATTCTCAAATGACAGTTAATGAAATCTGACATGAGCCATACCAGTATAAACCCTGTTCTAGCTCAAATGCAACTGCATTGGGAATTTCTACTAGCAAAATTAAAAGAAAGAAAAATCATACCACGGAGCAAGACGTTACACAGATACCACTTTCAAGTTAGCTACAAGTAATAGCTATACAAAAGACATTGACAGGCTTTGAGTGGAGAGTTCAGACATCCAGAAAATACAGTAGCATCTGGTGTGTGGAGCAGGAAGAACAAAGCTCTTCAGAATAAATCTGATAAGGGGGAGAAGCACTATGGCTTGTGAAATCTAACAAGTGATAGATGTGCAAATGAGCCAACAACACATTTCACAAGTTACCACAGGTTTCAAGTTACTTTTTCTTCCTTCAATATGAATAGGAAACACAACTGTGAATACAAAGACCAAGACACATGCACACATAAATGCAAAGGCTTATGTAGATATGAGGTACATCTAGCACACGGGTATAATATTAAAGCTCCATACCCGAACAGCTTCAGGCCAACTGTTGGGAAAAGAAGACAAAGAAGAAAATAGAAACAGATCAAAAACTTGTCACATTTACCATGTTTCACAGACAGATAGATACTGCTGTAGTGCCTGGGTTCCTTTGGTGATCATCTGCAAATGCCCACCTAGCACTGTCATGCTAATAAGAACTTCTGAAGTCATTGGCAAATTAAATCCAATTTCAGAAGGGTTCAGGGAAAATCACATTTCATAAAAACAAGAGGCTGGATAGAGCAAAGAGACAGTAATTCTCCTTAGAGCAACCTCTTACAGCAAGGAGCGTCTTGCCTGGGAGAACAGACTCAGTGTTAAGTCATTTGTTGTACACTAGTGATTCATATATGAGAGAGATGAAAATGCACCCCTTGCCTAGACAAAAGTCAACAGAAATGTGGTGTAAGACTGTATTGCATCTTAAATGAACTTGAAAATCAACACAGCACTGCTAACATAACCTAGTAACAGCAGTATAATTTCACTGGGTACTTTAAATCTGTGTCCAAAGTCTTGTTTGGAGCTCTAACTCAAAACTACTTCTGCAGTGGCTAATTCAACACTGAAGCCACTTGTGCCTAGAACTGAGCCAAAACAGAAAAAAGATTGTTAAGAACTGCTGAGATTGAATGCCGTTGTCAGAACCTGAAGCATGCAGTTCCCATTCAGAAACCTTTCCTGGTAATTTATAAACATGCATGATTCTTTTAAATACCCACAGCACCGAGTACCATCTCTTCCTACACAGAGTCATTTTCTTTCTGATATATATGCACATATATCATAACGAGGTAACACATGCAATTTGTGAGTTTCCGAATCACATCTCTGGAGATGTATTTTCTCATCTTTCCAGCTACAATTTATGCCCCAGGGTACAAGCTAAGCACCGAGTCTTCTGCAGCAATCTAATACTGACTTCCAGAATCCCAGCTCAGAGGCAGAACATTCCCTTCAGCATAAGCACAGGGGACATATGAATTGGTCAAAGAATACCTTTGAAAGTATATTTATAGCACTTGCTACACATTACAGACCACGTTCTGTGGTGACCACTTTCTATTCTAATAAAGAGTGTCTCAACAATGTCACTATAATCTTGGTCTAAAAGCTGGTTATGTTTCCATCATATGCTATTGTACATGATGAAATTCATAGTAAAGGAAGACAAACCTTTCAGCCAGTGCACTGTGCTGGACAAAACATTCCCCCTGGTTCTGATCGATCTCCTAGGAATCTGATCAAACTCCTAGGAGCAATTCTGAATGAACTGTTCGACCACAGCACACAGTGAACACCCAATAACGATTGAATGGGAGATGCCTTAAAAGAACTAGAATTATTTGTATGCCTTACTACAGTAATGTTATCTAGTGGTCCTCCTTAAGGAGTTACAAATTGCCTTTTCTTTTGTGTCAATATTATGAGGAAGAGCAAGAGAAACATGTCAGTGCTCATTTATGTTCTCTGTAATGATGAACGCGCAAAACAAAACCGCAAGATTACAGTTTCCATAATAACTAAAGAGATGCTTTAAAAATTAGTTTGTTTCAAAGAAAATCACAGAATCACAGAATCACAAAATAAGCAAAAAACACACCTCGTTCCGTACTAGCTCTGCTCCGGTGGTCAGACATGCACCTGCTCACTAGTGTGCTTATCACCTATTTGGAGTATTTTGTCTTTCTTCAGCACAGCAGAGAGTGGGGACTGGATCCTGTTCTGGTCTAAACACAGTGAACAGAGCAGTTAACTGAATTTGGATTTCAGAACCTTTCCTGCTGGTAACAGCTGAGCCAGTCGAGCTCAGTTTGACTCTCAGATCCCATGCCAAGCTTGCAGCTGCCTATTATGAAGAACTCTTTCCTCTTATGAAGTGGACAGAAACCCCAACCGAGGAGCACCATTAAGCTACTCTTAGGGTTACTTGCAGACTACAGCCACAAAACACCTCAAAGCAAATGTTTATACTTTGCTCCATTAAATACAGTGGGGAAACATTAAATACAGTGGGGAAAACAGTGGGAGTAATTTAGCATGCCAGAAAAGATGGCATCTTCTGCAAATATCTCCCTCCAACCACTCAGTTCCTAACCTTGCAGGATTTCAAAGTCCATAACTTCTTTTAGCACACCAGCTGCTTCTCCTTTAGAAATGGTAACAGCAGGCAGCGTGAAGATGACATGACTTGGAGACAAACCAGTTTTATTTAAAAACAACATTTATATATATATTACAGACAACATTCCAAGTTAAAAGAACATTATTGAGAATGCTAAGTCAAATAGTCAAAAATTAAGAAATGCCAGAATTAAAATTGCCTATTCAATCTTAATTTGAATTTTTTGTGTCACACAGTGTGCTACCGCCTTCACTTACATGATCAAATACAATTTGCTTTGCAGGACCCTTGCCTCGACTAGTGTAGAGGATGTATGATTCTCAGTTAATGAGCAGCTATTCAAAACATGTTTTCTTCTTGCTGTTTAGCGTGCAGCCCATTTCTGATGGCTTCCCTCCACAGGGGGTTTCTCAGAAACAGTTGAACAACTCCCTGATTGAATGCTTATTACAGAACAAGATCATTTCATCTCTGCTTAGTTTAACCCACTTTGCTTCACCAAACTCAAGCTCTACTTGGAGAGCATATGATTAATTTATTCATAGCTTTTCTAAGGTACACATTTGGAATACATTTTTGACAAATTTATTGTCCCAGTACTTCCATTTTATCTGGATAGATTGTTGAAAAAATGATTAGAAAGTTTCTGTGTTATAAAAGTATTCATTAATTTGGGATATCCAATTTAGAAAATGAGAGCATTCTTTTTGTAGCATGCTTAGCATTATATGGTGCTTTAAATGCTGAAAACTCAGTTCCTGCTGCAGCTCTAAGTATATAGAGCTGCTGCAAATCAGATATCATCTCAAATTGAGTATCCAGAAAATGAGGAACATTCAGTTAATGAACACTTCAAAAAGGTTTCATTTTCAGCAACATGGCATTAGAATCTTGGTAGTAAAGTCAGAAATTAAATCCAGTTTTCCAAGAGCACATTTAACTGTGTTAATAATGAGACCTAGTGATGTGCTTATGAAGAGAATAAGCAGTGCAGATGAAAGCTTGGGCTTAAGAGTAACCTGTCACAGTGCTCCAGCACTGCTTTAGAAAACAGTTTCCTGAGCTTCCTTGCCATATAGAGAGATAAGTCAATTCAGTCACTAAAATTGTCTTCTCTCTCTGAATGCTCTCTGAGGGAGACCATGTTTGCTGCCATTTGTAGGAGACCAGCACATTTATCTTCATGGGCTAGTTAACTCACAGTCTTTACAGTACTAGCATGTATAACTTGGCCAAATGTCTAAACAGAGAAAAAAGAAACATAATGGTGATAAATATCATCAGCTTTCAGCTCCATACATCAGGACTAGAAGCACCAATACCTTAGAAGAAAAGACCGAAACAAGACGGACACAGTTGACAGTGTTACATGTTTGGCAAATTGTTCCAAAGAACTACATTGAAAAACAGAGCCTAAGCAAAAAGCTTGAGGAAAATTCAGGAACAGAACTGATGACCGTTAGTCCATAATAAGAGATAAGATACCATGCACTCAAACTGATATTTTTCTGTTTGTCCTTCTGTCTCCAAGCATCTGTGTAAAGAACCATATCATTTCTGGCAGAAAACAGGGAACCAGCAGGGAACAGTGCAAGATACACAGATGCCTATGGTTAGACTTATAAGGGGCACTGATTTAGTGGGACTGAGAGGTAAGTGCAAAGAAGAGACATACAGATCTCTTGGCAAGAGAAGAGAGAACAGAGATGGATGCACAGGATAACACTGCAGAATGCCCCTGGAATATGAGAGAGAATGTGCTGGAAGGGTGGCACAGATTACCGTGGGCAGCAGCATCTAGCAGGTACAGCTAGTTCAGTCTTCAAAAGAAATGAAGCAAGTGTCTTCTGAATACAAGCAGAGAGCTGCTCTCCCAAACCGTAAGTTTGAACCCTCTCTGCATCCTCTTAAATCCAAGCTCCTTTCAAGATAGAACAATCACCATGACCACAAAAGCACTGCATGTCCACCAGCACACAGCAGCTACCACAAGAGATTGTCCCAGGCATTTAACAAGCTCCTCCTCTGTAAAATAATCCAAAATGCTAATCCCCTCTGTGTCCTAATACATGGATATGAGGGCAGAAGCGAGCTAAGAAGATGGAGAAGTGGGGTTCACAACGAGTAGCTGCCCAGAACTCTGTTTTCCTGCAGCCCCATCCCAGAGAGCAGCTCCACAGAAGAGCCCAGCTAGCAGGGGCTCTGGACTGGGCTTCCAGGCAATCCGTGTGGTGAGGCAGCCGGCGTCTTTCTCCTAGTGAGAGAAAATGAGAGACTGTTAACCGTAGATATGCCAACTGTTGCATACAGCTTTCTCATGCTCTGAAAGCTTCTGTATTTCCATTTAAAAAGAAAGGCAGAGATGGAGAAGAAACAAAACACAGGAAGGTACGTATAGAATATGGAAGTTCACATACATGAGTAACCAGCCGTTACATGAATGAGAGAGACCGTCCAGAGACATGTTTAAATTCAACCAGCACTCTATGTGAGGCCAGACAGGCAACAAAAGAAAATCCAAAAAGTGACAAGGCTGGTGCTGGTAGAGATCTATTCTGGGATTACTCCATGTCATTTCAAAGAGCATGACAGCTTCTTTAGCAGTTCTGACCTTTGCAATGCAGCAGCGTGAGACAAGATGTACCTATACTGTGTGCATTAGAACACTCTTATTGTATTTCATACTTCTGGCACATTTATTATTTGATTCAAGCTGTTTTCAGGAGAGTTTTGATCCTGTGAAAGACACACACTGGCTCTCTACTCACTAGTGCTAGCACTAGAATTCTATGCATC
This sequence comes from Perdix hodgsoniae, assembly GCA_035772895.1. Lineage (NCBI taxonomy): Eukaryota > Metazoa > Chordata > Aves > Galliformes > Phasianidae > Perdix > Perdix hodgsoniae. Next base: position 12,527,459 of record JAPSGF010000012.1, on the reverse strand, counting down.
TATACATCAGAGTTGACCTCCCTGGAGAATTCTAGATCAAGGCCAGGCTGGACATGGCTGTGGGCAGCCTGGTCTGGTGGTTGGTGACCCTGCCCATGGCAGGGGGTTGAAACTAGATGATCTTTATGGTCCTTTTCAACCCAGGCCATTCTGTGATTCTATGATTTATACTGCTGTTGTTGAAGCAGAACTAATTCCTCACCTGGTAGAGGCATAATGCAATAAGCACAATCCAGAACTGTTTCATGCTCTTACTCATACAGAGAAAACTCGAAACAGAAAACCTGCCCCCAAAGGGAATTTTCTCTTTGCATTTGCGAAGTAGCACTCATCTTACAACTGGAAGCCACAATAAAAGTGTGCTGCCTCTAATTATGGATGCTCTCATTTCTGCATAGACACTTTTACTGAAATCCTTCAAAGCTTTCAACCTTTGTGGAATTCATTGTACCAATGAATTCTACAGGAGAAGAACATGCTACACACAGTATTTCCTTCCATTAATAGGATCTGTAAAACTTTTCAATTTCATCGCATTTCTCCCTAACCTCAAAAAATTGCAGTGATAAATCAGGAACTCTGAAGAAAACTTCCTCAGCTTTATTTATCTTATATTCTCCTACCATATCATCCCCTGCCTTCCTCTCTTCTGGAATAAAGAATTCAGGGACTGGCAGGAGTTGCTCAGGAGCAATTTCAGAGCTACTCATGTACAGCAGGAGCAGAACAGCCGTAGAATCACAGAATACCCTAAGTTGGAAGAGACCCACAAGATCACAGACTTCAACTTCAGTCTGCAAATCCAACCAAAAGTGCCTTTAGAAATCTTGACACTCGTTCCATGTTCAATGGTCAGATTGCATACAGTTGAAATTAGTGATACTGACAGATGTAGCAGCAATTCCACAGTAAGCCATTCATACTTTATGTGCTTATCCAAAAAATGTATTGTTAACTGATTTTTTAAAAACAAATTCTATCTCTACTCATAAAATCAGCCTCCTCGTTAGGATTGAAGAGAAGAACAATATAGAAGCATTGAAACTTTCTGCATAACACATATTCATTTCGTTATGCTTGGTAATAAATTTTACTCTTCCACTGGAGTCAGTATTTTTAACTTTATCAGATGAAGCAGAATTTGATGGCCTGGCTCTGATAAGAAACTTAGCTTGTAATAATTCTTTTTTTAATGTATGCCTGCTCTATTCTATGCAAGGAAAGCCATGCTCCTTTCTCACTGCACCAAGGTGAAGTGCTGACCTATTACACGTAATGGTCTTAGTTCAGTCTTTACACAGTGAGATAACACTGACAACACTGAAGACAGGAAAATAAAACACATTACCTTAGAATAATCCCTTTGTACCAGGTACCTACACTATTTGATCAGTATCATCAGTAAATGATGTGCTTTAATTTGTCACTGTTGTTTAAATTTCTAAGAGAAAGGACAAACTGGAAACATGAAAAATTACTAATTACAACATCTAAAATAGAAGCAGTAATGGAAGTGTCAACAATCTGACTGGGTCATCAGAGATTTTTGCAGTGATGAATAAGGAGCACTTCACTGCAGACTGGGGGAGAAGCTTTGGGCGATTTTTCAAAGCTTGAAGAACTTCTCAAGGAGTTACAAATGCTCATTTTTCTCCCATTCCTTCAATTATCATCAGAACATCTTGTGGCCTTTCTAATGGCTCCAATGAAATCCCAATAGCATTCACTGTCAAGAGATAGACCAAAGTATTTTTGTGCTTGTGAAAGCCCTATTCAAATTGGCAGGAGCTGGGCTTTCATATATCACTGCTGACTTAAACCTGTGGGATTAACCATGACATAAAGTATTTATCGAACCACTGATGTCCTGGAAAATAGGCGATTCCCTGGAGGAGACAGTGCTGTACTGCACAGAGATTGTTTTTAGTGTGACAATAACCCTCCAACATGGCCACAATCTTCATAATACCTGATCGCTTCTGACCACTTACAAGCCTTGAAATAGCTTCAGAAAGATTCAGAAAGTGCTAAATCTGACAGTGTGAGAAATTTCAGTTTCTTAGAGATACTGGATATTAAGGACAAGTATCTGAAAAAAAAAGATGTGGTGTAGCATAAAAACATATTGGACCATTTTCAGACATTCCATATTGGCTCACTTATAAGTTCAGAAGCAAAAATATCAGGGAAAGATAAATATAACTAAAAAGGGAGGAGAAAAAAAAAAAAAAAAAACTATCTTTGAACTAATAATACAAACTTACAGAAATTTGTATTGCCTGGACTTTGCATGTAAAAACATATGCATATGCCTACATCTCTACACATATACACATATACATAGCTTTTCCAGGAGACATAAGAAACTTTATTTAAAAGCTGCGGATAAAAAGAAATGCAGGTGGAAGCTTTTTGAAATGCATAGGAGAAAGTGAGGAAAAAAATAACTTGGATAAGAAAATATAAACAATGGCTAATGAGACTTGCTAATCTTGTTTCTTTCATTGCTACCCAGCAAAATAGAGAAATAATTTAAAAAATAAAAACTACGGAAAATATCTCTAACAACTCTCATACACCTCTGTTGAAAATCAGGTGTCTGTCCACCTGGAATGAAAACTACACACAGAGGTCAATTTCCAGGTCAAAAAGCAACAGGTTCCCTGCAAGACTAGCTCGGAAATGCATCATTTTTTAATTTAAAGCACAGGGACGGTTTCAAACTGTGTTTTCAGTACATCTGTATTGTAGCAAAGATGCAAAGTGCTTTTTCTACACTTCACTGATTTGCCCTATAAAGGAACCAATTGCTATTCTTCTCTGCTCCACTCTGAGCAGCTGTACTCCTCCATTCCTTTAGGAGACCGCAGGCAGCCTGCAACAGGCACAGGCTGCCCCTTTACACCCAAGGCTGGGGGAAACGAGAGCAAGAAACCTAAATTATACCCTATAGATTTACCTTCAGAGAATTTAGAGCTACGTATTTTTATTTATATTGACAGGGAGGTTGTTTTTCTTGCTTTGGTAGCTCGATTAACATGACTCCCAACCCAGAGGCTCCTACAAACTAACTCGAGCCCTTCATTAGCAAGTTGCCAGGATTCAGCATTTTGTTTCAGCCTTTAACTGCCACAGCTGGCTGATTTGTCTGCAGGCTGAAGGAAGTGCAATTACTCTGTAGACAGGTGCAACTGTTAGATGACTGAGTAATTCTGGGGCACACGCTGTACAGGCTGTCCTGCAGCTTTATACAAACCAGACAAATGGTGCCTCTTTGTAGTGGCAAACCGCTGCATTCCTGATTTCCCCTTTGTCTGAAATCATGCATTTGGGTTCTTTGGGACAGGATGATTCTGTAAGCAAAGAAGAAGACAGCCTAGTTTTCCAAGTTAATTTCTTTTTACAAATGTGGACAGGAGGAAGGTGGCAGAAGGTGGGATATGACGTAAAAGCAGACGGAAATGCAGAACAGTTGCTTAGCACCTATCAAAGTCAGGCCCACTTCTTCACAAGATATATGTGTATTTTGGTAACTACATTTAGGAATCTGCATTTGAGTTTGGGTCCCTAAATAACCTAAGTACATCAGAAGCTTTTTGAATACTTCACTGATGATTAAATAAACACAGATATTGAAAGTCGTAGGAATCCTGCTGCAGTCCTTGGCACACAGGGACACCTTCTGCTTTACATACATCTCTCATGGGAGCTTTACCATCTCCTTGGGAATGCCAGATCAGAAAAAGGCGTCATAGAAACTTAATTCTCAGCCAGTGGGACAACATGGGATGAGCCAACAGCCCTCCTGCCTTTGTCTGAGCAAGAGATAAAAAATAAAGCTTGGAGTCGGAGACCATTATCCAACCCAGGCTGTTTTATGTGGGTATGCATGTGTTTTGGAATGGGTCTGTAGCATCTATCCTGGACCTAATTGATACAGCGCAGCAGAACAGAGACAAACCAAGCATCTGAGATACTAAAAAATAAGCCAGTGGAAATGCCAAATTGACAGCCAAGGGAATCGTGCTCAGAATTATTTGGAAGCTGAAAACATTTCTTACACATTCCACTCTATTTCTTACTCACCTGATATAAGGAGCAAAAGATTAACCTGTTTAATGACACAGATAAGGGAGGCAAACAGAAGCACTTAATTCCCATAAGCATCTCTTGCCTTTGTCTCAGCTTGCTTTTCATGCCTGGATTATGCTAGCACCGTTAATCTTTGTGTCTGTGACTAACTCCTGGGTTTTTATGTTAGTGACCTGATTCTGCACTAACACGCTCCTCCCCATTCGGTGAAGCTCCCCATGTGATCTATTCTTCCCCCTAAATAAAGTTGAAAAATTTGGCTGCGCTCAGCGAGCGCTGCTGAGTGTGGAGCGGTTCCACCCTCCCCGCAGCTGCAGCACAAGTACGGCACCCGTTCAGCTGCTCTGCTGTAAGGAACGAGGGGCACGAGAGCAGCCAGGCAGCAGGGGCTCGGGAACCTCCAGAGTCAGGCTCCAGCTTCATGCCGCTCCTGGCGCTCCCCCTCTGAAAGTAGCCCAGCAGGCTGAGGAAGATGTGGCCGGAGAAGGTGAGTGCTGCATGGCTATGATAAATCCTTTGTGCGGAACCGGAGTCTCGTTAGAAAGAGGAGGGAGGAGGGGGCAGGCGTTGCAATCTTTTTTAAAATGAACAAAGTCAAAAGCCTCCCTTCTTTCCCCATTATGCAGAAGGCGTGTGAGCCTCTTTCAGAGGGAATCCAGATAACGAGCTGTTTTTCCGATAAAGCTGATTTTCCCATTATGGGGTGCAAAACACGGCAGCAATAAAAGCCTGAGCAACGAAACTGCCCGCTGCAGACGTGCTTCTTGCCTGGCTGGGCAGGCAGGTGCCTTGGAGAGCAGCTGCATCTGGCTCAGCCCTCCGCAGCCTCCCACCGGACAGCACGGTGCGGTGGTTGGCACGTGGGGCCGGCACGGTGCGGCACCCGGTGCACAGGGCTGGCACAGCACGGCCGGTACCCAAGCGTGAAGGGTTGGCATGGCACGGCACCGCGGTACCGGCATGCGGAGCTGGCACGGCACAGCACTGTGCAGCACAGCATCCAGGGCTGCAGGAGCCCAGCTCAAGACCCCCAGCCTCTTTGTTCATCTACAGCCCCAGGAGCCCCAGTCCTTTGCTCACCTACAAGATGCCAGTCCTTGCCCTCCATGCCCACGCTGGGTCAGTACATCTTGCTGTGCATGCAGAGCAAACCCTGCAACCCACACAAAGGGGTCCCCCTCAGTGCCCTGCATCCCCTCCCACTCACAACTAAAGCACTGCACTCACTGCCTCTTACGTGTTACCTCAAATGCATTTCACATAACTTGCCCCCAGTTTGGGATGTGATTTCAAGCTAAAACAGAAGTCAATCTACACTAATAAGCATTGAGTGCCTAAAGGAAGTCTTTATTCCCTTTTTCCCTGCTGCCTACTCCTTTAGGGTCAGTGCAGGGACCAGCTGACCACACGCTGGCTCCTTCTGCCCAAAAGACAAAGCACCTGTGCTTTAATTCTGGGAAAGGGGAGAAGAGGGCAGCAGAGAAGAAGGGTGCTCACTGCTTACCTAAAACTCTCAATTTCAACAGAGACTGTCCCAGACCGTGTCATGGGGAAATAAATGTGATCTTATTCCAGAAATGTACGAAGTAGCTGCATCACAAATGACATTCATCACTCCCCCTCTATCCCACTCTGCTTCCTCCCACCCTTTAATGTGGTATTTCTCTTGCACAGTTTTAAAGATAAAATCCCCAGAATACTGAATATGCTGTAGTCTTAGACTGGAGCTATCCATCAAGAACAGGGACACTGGCTGGAAGGGAAGAGTTTTCTTTTTAAATGAGTTGGATGAACATTTGAATGTTCAAACAATCTCCTGCTCTTTGGTACATTTAAAAAAATGTTATCCCTGCGGGAGTTTCAGTCTTGGCGGATTTTACAGAAAGGCTGTAAAGTGTCCCATCCCTAATTGCATTCCTTACCAGCAGTAGGGAAGCAGAAAAAAATGAGAAGATTAAAAAAGGAGGCAAGAGAGGGATAAAAAATAAACAGATTGCATTTGTTCATCTTCTTTTCACAACCAATTAGCCCAGAACCAGAATCTTCCTTCACCTGCAAAGAAAATGAGGCAATAATGAAAAGGCTACTGATTGTCTTCATATCCTATTTTACAAAGCTGCTTAGGATTTTGTTCATTTGAATTCAGCCCTAAACTGCTTTCAAGTTTTCACTTATCCTGGGATGCAAAAGAACAGTTAAACAATCTACTTGGACCTGGACTGGTAAGTATTTGCTCAGACTCAAAAAAATGTAAAACTGAGCATAAGAACAAATTGATCTCAGGAACAGACAAATAGAAAAATCAGAGTTGAAGCATCAGTGTGGACTAAGGAATTGTTTGTACTTCAAGATTTGTGTTTTCACATAATAATATTTAAAATACAGACTAATGGAAGAATTTACAGGCTGCCTAAGTCCTAAGTCACAGGCTGTAATTGCCCCGAGTTTTGAAGGGTGTTTGGGAAGAACAGGGAAGAACGTGCAAAAGAAACGAATACCAAATAATTAGAAAAAAAGTAACCACAAAAAAAAAATCCCAAAGGGAAAATAAAGCACATTTTTATAGGATACATTTTACAGCTGGCAATAGAAGATTGCTCCTTTATAAGGAAAACCAGAGGGTGGCTTATCTAGAAAATCCATCCTCCGAGAAGAGGAATGTTGTGTGCTGTCTTGAGAAATCTTGACGTAGGTTTCACTGCATTTTAAAAAACTAGTTCTAAATGAACATCACAGAGGAACAGATCTGCTTGACTGTGTAGAGAACAGCACTATGATGCAGCACTGTTTTTCAAATTCAAACCCCAAAAAATACACTCCAACACCTTCCCCAGATATGAGTACTTGAAAGGTCTAAGAGACCGTGTATGTCTCTTCCCAACATGTTTTACTGCAGCATTCATGAGCCCCAGTCAGCATGCCAATTGGGAGCTTTAATACTCAGTTTCAAAGCTACCCTAAAAAAGTTATACTAAGATTTCACTGATCAGGATGATAAACTTTCTTTACACCACTATATAGATGAACCAGGTACATGTAGCTAGCACTGATTTGAAATGGGAATTTGTCAAGCATTCTGTCTACAGCATGATTTAGTTGCAGTTTCTTAATGGTAACAAGCATCAGTAGCTTACACAAGGATTTGAATTGTGCAGGCACAAAAAGCAGTATTTGCAAAAACATGCAGTTACGAGAAGGCTGTAATCACACCTGAACAGCTACTGGCATTTATCAAATCATAGTTATACTAAATGAGTGTGTTACACCATCATGAGGAGTCAGTAATCAAACCAGTGGGATAAGTATCAATTTCAGAGAGAGTTTAAGTCTTACGAGTCTGTTGCTTCAATTGCCCTACTCTTCAGCAATTACTTAATTAAAATTTAAACCTTTTTTTTTTTAAAAAAAAAAAAGCAGAAGTACCTCCATATGGGTTCTTATAAACTGAATGCCCAAGAAAATAATACATTACATTTATAGTCCACATTAAGCATAGACACCTGCCCACGTCAGTTGTTCTGGAATAACTCAAAAGCAAACATCTTAAGCAGAGTTTACAGCCTGCAGCTTCCATCCAAATCAGAAGCAGGCTGTTTTGCTCAGCATCTCTCAGTGCAGAGGTAAGATGGTATCAGGATCTGCACTAAAGTTGTTTTTGTCATACACAGTCTATCCCTCAAAGTTATCAAAGCCTTTTGCAGCTTTAAGAAGAATCAGAATCCCAATAGACATAATTCCTTTTACAGGAATAAGATTAAACCTTCTGTTGATTTACAGATCTGATGAATACTGGAATGAGGTAATGCAAGTGCTTCCAAAACTTGCAATCTTTTCCTCCTCTTGCATTGGTAAGGAGAAAACTTCAAAACAAAACCATAAGTTAGTCAAGAAAACTTACACTGTATTCCAAAGTATAATGAAGACAGAGCAGGCTGAACAACTGTTAAAAGCAGAGTTTTCTTGCTCACCAGGATAAAAATTGGGTAAAGCATTGTAAGAGACATGGGCAGAAGTTTATACCCGTAATTAAAAAACAGACTAACTTGTTTAAATTTGCATTTAAGTTGCCTGCTATCTCACTGCATGTACTAGTAAGGGTATCACACAAATTAAGTTTCTGAGGAATAATTCAGTGTAAAAATCTAATATAGATCAATTCTGGATTTTGTTTTTAGATTTACAAGGAAGACAAACAAAAAAAAAAGGTTGTTTAATTTTAGGATCACTCCAATAAATCTATGGTGCTTAACTCTTACAAATCCAGCGATGTGTTATAAACACCTGAAGCATGCTGCTGTGCTGTAGCAACCCAATCTTTATTATTTAAGCCCATACCCTAACTGCACAGAACCTACTGGGAATTATGAAACCTAGCTGGCTCTCAGCTAAAATCTGATCAGACTTGAAACCTCAAGATTTCCAAATGTATTTTAAGCATCCAAAGATAAAGACAGATCTGTACTAGTATGTATAAGCATTTTGAAAATCAAAGAATCATACAGTGGCTTAAGTTGGAGAGGACCTTGAAGATCATCTAGTTCATATCCCCTGCCACAGGCAAGATTGCCACCCACCATATCAGTATGTCCAGGTCCTCATCCAGCCTGCCTTAAATGCCTCCAGGCATGGGGCACCCACAGCCTCCCTGCACAGCAGTGCCAGTGCTTCACCACCTTCTGAATAAACTTCTCCCTAACATCTTACCTAAATTTCCCCTCTTTTACTTCTAAGTCATTCCTCTTGTCCAATTAGATAGTGTAAAAAGTGTCAAATGTCTACAGCGGTCTTATTAACATACTTAAAATACCCATGAAATCTGTTCCTTGTTCTTATATAAAAGTTTATAGTTGATGCAATGAAAAATAAGTAGCAACTTACTGCTACACGTCACTTTCTGAAGCCCTTCCTCCCTTCTGCTGTTCTCCCATTCCTTCCTCCTTCATCTCTGCTTTCATTTGCTCTCACTCCCACTCCAGCTTTCATCTGCAATTTTGTGCACAAGTGTATTAGTAGATGCCTTGCTAAACTAGCTCTGAAGGAGGAGAAAAGAATCATTTACATATCAGGTTTAGTATATGACGGATACATTTCATACAAATGTCTTCACATCAAAAAGATGCAAATATGGAGAGAGGAAGCACAATCTTCTGTAATGCAATAAAAACAGAAGATACAATTTGAAAGGCAGCAGAAAATTTACAAGTTGAAGGCAGAAAGAAAGCAAGCCTAAAACTACATTAAAAAGCCAATACTTACTAAAGATGATAGAAATGCTACAAGGAATTCAGCATTTGATTTGAAAATGCTGTATATGCTTGAGTACATGAAAGAAGCACACAAGATAGAAACCAAAGATTCTCCTCCTCCTGGAATCAAAGAGGTTTTTGATATTAATTCAGAAGAAGTAAGTTTATAGTTTCAGGTCAGTGATCTTTGAAAAGATGCTTTTGTGTTCACTTGAGAACAGTATCATAAAATCTCCTCGCTTTCTACTGGTTTACATGTGCTTATCAACCTTTCTTCCTCTGTGAATAAAACCAAAAAGTCACAGGAAAGAAATTTGAGTTAACCTAAAGATTAACAATTGGCTTCCTATTAAAACAACAAAACTGCAGTACCTCACTTAAAATTTCTGATCCTCATTCTTTCAGTGAAGCTGATGATTTCAGATGTTCACAGAAGGCAGTCATTCCTTCAGCTGAAACAAAGAATCCGAAAACAGAGCTATCCTAACAGGAAAAAAAAAATAAAAAAACATTGGTAACTAAAACTCCATTCAAGTGCAAGTCTGGCCTCCAAATGAGCATTTTGATTTTATGTGCTTTTAAGGATTCAGTATAAGTTCTCATTATTCTTTTCATTAAAAACACCAGCGACAACATCATTCACTCCCAAATCACTTTCAAACAGAGAGGTAAGTTTTGCCCACATAAAATGGCAAGGATTCTCAGTGAAATAATAAAAAAAAAAAGCTGATGATCAACATTCTTTCTTCTTTTCATAACTCAGCATTTGACAGACACCAATAACTGCAAAAACATTTGAGATTAATTTGTCTCTAATTTGCCCTTTGTTTCTCCCCTGTAAGTTGCATGTAACTTTCCGAAATCAAACTTGGAAAACCAAACGAAAGACAAAGGCTGTCTCGTGGACATTAAAAAATGAGGAGCAAATTTTGTCCTGAGCTTTTACCAACTTTTGCTTTACTTCACGTATTAGCCTGCTAAAACATAAAGATATGAAAATATGAGCTGTAGTACCAAAGCCCATGTCTAGGTAAGGACAGATACCATGTATTTAGCTTACAGATATTTTAATACGCTTTCATTAAAAGCATTAAAAGTTTGTTCAAACAATCCCAGTTCACTGTTTGTTCCAGGCCAAAAATCACTTTTTTTTTTTCCTTTTGTAAATACCTGAACCTTCTAATATATGCTATTAAATGTTAATAGAAATTCCTGAGATACTAGTTTGCATATTTATAATTCTCAGACAAAACACACTGTAGACTTATGACTCACACATGCAAACAACCCAACAATTTATTCTCTCTTTGAATTAAATCAGAGCACAGACACTGAAGAATGTTTTGGGTGTTTTTTTTAATGGAAAGTTTCCTCCATAGAACATGCAGACAATGAGTCTTCAATTGATGGAAACTTGAAACATGCATTCAGTGTGTGTGTGTGTACTTAATACAACAACTACAGATAGTGTGAACAGTCCTCTCTAAACTTAAGCATATAATGCTAGAGGTTTGACTCTTTTTCAGAAACCAAAATCTCAGATGTTGTAATGTGAGCTATGCTATGACATTTACCACTGCTGCTACTGTCGTCTCTTCAGTGCTGTGTAGAAGTGAATAATCACCTTTTCAGGTTGCTGGAGATGCTCTTTATAATGCATCTCAGGGTGCCGTTGAGCATGCAGCTGCCTCACGTTTAGCTAGGTATCCACCAGAACCCCAGGTCCTGCTCTGCAAAACTGCTTCCTAGCTGGGTGGCCATCAGCACGCACTCTGCATAAGGTTATTCCCCTCCAGGATCACGTCTTTGCATTTCCCCTTGTTATACTTTATGTTATTTCCCCTCTACACAATTCTCCAGCCGTACCATGCCCCAATCTTCACAATTCTCCAGTCCTTACTAGTTTAGGACTCTTCCAATTTCATTAGCAGAGGGAGGAGGCCTTCAGCCAATACAAGTGAAGATTAAGACTCCTCTTACATCTGCAAGATTTTGAAGACGTGATACCAGGCATACAAATATCATGTTATTCAATCATTGTTCAAACCAGATGACAACATCGCAACAGCCAGTAAGCTCAATCCAGTTTGGGCAGTGTGCTGGCCTGAAAGAAATCCTACTTCCCATCTCTCTGTGATTCTTGCATGCATGACGTGGATTAAAAAAATGGATTTAAATAGCTCAGTTTTTCACCCCTGTATCTTTTTCTGCTTCAGATACAGCACAACGTTACCACAGAGTGTGAAGCTCTGAATGACACTAGAACCTTCAATGGGAGAAAAATATAATAATATCAAAGAATGAGGTAAAGCAACCTTTGACCCCAACAAGTTTAAAAGCAAAATAAACAAAAAAGGAGAGTTAGCATCACTACATTACCCCCTCAGCTGGAAGATAGGGATGGGGAGCAAAATAAACCCCTCATAACTCTAGAGGAAACAGCAACCTGCTACTCTACCTGGACTGTCACAAGTCCATAGGGCCAGATGGGATCCACTCAAGGGTGCTAAAGTAGCCGAAAGAAGTGGTTGCCAAGACAGTCCTAGTCACTAGGGAGGTTCCAGAAAACTAGGCCAGTGTGATACCTGACTACATAAATCATTGGAAGAAGAAACTACAGACCTGCCAGCCTGACCTCAGTACTGGGTAAGGTCATGGAGCAAGCATCTTGAATGACAGGACAAAGCATGTGTGATTCAGAGGATCAGGTCTAGCCAGCATGGATGCATGAAAGGCAGGTCCTGCTCGAACACCCTCCTCTCCTTCTGCGACCACATGGGACAGAGTGACTGGCAAACTGCATGGAGAAAAAGGATCTGGGTTGTTAATTGACAGCCAGCTGAACAGGAGCCAGAAGTGTGCCCAAGTGGCCAAGAATGCCAATGGCATTCCAGTTTGTATCAGAAATAGTGCAGCCAGCAGGAGCAGGGAGGTGACTGTACCCTTGTACACAGCTCTGGTGAGGCCACATCTCAAGTACTGTGTTCAGTACTGGGGCCCCCACTACAAGAAAACCACTGGGGCCCTGGGGCATGTCCAGAGAAGGGCAATGAATCTGGCTGGAGCACAGATGTAGTGTAGTGGCTAAGGGAACTGGGATTGTTTAGTCAGGAGAAGAGAAGGCTCAGGGGAGACCTTACCACTCCCTACAACTCCCTGAAAGGAGGTTTTAGGAATGGGGAGGGTCAGCCTCTTTTCTGAGGTAACTAGTGATAGAACAGGTAACAGCCTCAAATGGCACTGGGGAGGTTCAGGTTGGACATCAGGAAAATTCTCAGAAGAACTGGAGAGGCGCTGGAATGGGCTGCCTAGGGAGGTAGTAGAGTCACTGTTGCCAGAAATTTTCAAGAAACGTGTAGATACAGCACCAAGGGACAGGGTTAGTGAAAATGGCTTGACAGTTGGATCAGAATGATCTTAGAAGTCTTTTCCAATCTTAGTGATTTTGTATTACTGGCAGATACTGATTGGTTTGGTCACAGGCGCTCAGGACACAGAAGAACTACAAAACTGAACCCTTAGTCAATATGTTTTGAAGAAGGGATTTGTCCATAAAAGCAGCTTTCTTCTCCTCAAATGCAGGTTAGGCCCAAGTAATGCTTTGCAGACCTTAAAAATCAAAGCATTTTTGCTTTGTTTTTGAAGATGTGTATCTGATTCTGAAATGGAATTACAGTTAACATCCAGTCACATCTCTGTGCAGTACCTGATGCCTAATGACTTTACTTCCTCCCTGTAGGAATCTGACAGCTGTGGATACAGATGAGATGAAACACAGGTTCAGGCAAGTACATCATCATCTGATTTCATTAGTGCTGAGGCATTCCACCCTCCTAGACCTCCGTGTAGGTGGTGGACACAGCTACTTCATAAAACACAAGGGCATTTACTCAGTTTCTTATTTTCTTGCTATTTCTTCAGGCTACCTGAGAAAGCTGCTGAATACATAACAAGGTAGCACTAAAATATTCTATTGCTCATAATCTCCTTATATACCCCTTGTCAGTAATACAATATGTAGACATTCATTAAAGTTATGGTCTGTTGCACTTGTTTTCTTAAATGAAAAACTTTCAATCAGCTTTGCAAACACGTATTTTTTGTCCTAAAGAACAGTATAATCTGGCTGTTAAACCTTCTTTAAAATCAGCATTTATTTTTGACTGTGTGAACATATTGTTCCAAACTGGCAAGAACTGCTCATTTACATCTTTTAACATCAACAGAATACTAATTTATAGTAAACAGTCTTTATTACTAACAAGAATGAGCTGCTGAAAACACTGCTAATTAGTAAAAGAGTCCCTCAGTTCTCTGCTAGCCTGAGTGGGATGAGCCACAGATTTTTGATAAAGAGGATGAATTACAATTGCATCCTATCAAACAGAGCATCTCCAAACAGTTATGCTACACGATCTTTGAAACCTAACTTTGGCCTCAGAGCATTTGGGAATGGGGCGGAGGGGGTTTAGAACAATCTGTTATTTAAAATAAATAGCTCTGAAATGCTTACAGCTCCTCAAATTAAAATAACCTCAGCCAAACCTACTGTCCTGAGCCAAAGCAGAAACCAGTAAGAATGGGCCAGCCTTATTCCCCATCAGGTTTAACTTTAAGATGAGAACTACAATGAGGGGCAGAGGGCAGACAATGTAAACCCCTCCTTGTACCAGCCCTTTTAACTGCAGAAGTGCTCAGACGAATATATATATTTCAGGATTTGTCACACATAGCATGTATCAAAGCCAACCACCTTAAATGTAAGTGAAACTGTGTCAGAATTATTAATTCAGTGCCTGTAGGGGAGTTCACCTCTTTAGTAATCCTATGTCATTTTTTTACCTAGGTCATCTTTCTAGATTGCAGATTTGCAGTCAGTGAGGACATCTCCTAAACTCCAGTATACCAAGGACAAAATTCCCAAACCAAAATCCTCTCTGGACAAGCCAAGTGTGCAAGCAAATATCAAAGAAGAGGGAAAAATAATATTAAAAAAAACCTGTTCATTAACATCAGAGCTGTTTTGCAGCTGATTTTGTTAATGCCTATGATGTTAGCAGAACCAAGCCTGCCCCTCAGCAAAAAAATCTGCCTTTGATTTCACATTCTCTTAGGAATATTTGGGGGAAAAAAAAAAAACCCTTGCTGAACAAACGTGCAAGATACAAACGACACTTGTTGCAGACCTTGTGGGTTGTTTTTTTTGTTTGTTTGTTTTTCTTTTTTTTTAAGCCTGAGGATAAGCTCTACCGCCACAGTGTTTCTGGAAAACTAATTCATTTTCTTCAATTACCTGTTTAAAAAGACAAAGGATCACAAACTGGCAGTCAAGCAAGCAGCTTCCCTTCACCTCTCAATAAAAAAAGAGAGCAGTGCACAAAGGTTTCTGACTTCAGAACTTGGATATAGATGACCTTTGCTGTTAGCTTTGTGACACTTACTGTTATTCCCACACTACCCGGCTTCCAAAACAAACAAAACTTCTGAGACTCATCTATGCCTGGAGAACCTGAAGAGAAAACTGTCTTATGAATGTCACAGGTGACAAGGGAACCATAGCTCGTGCTTCTTCAGAAATTTGGACTGAGTGAGAAAAGCTACTGAATCCCAATGAGGCCCAGGTTCAAAGAAGTTGCTGTACCCACACTTTTGGCCTCAACAGAGTATGAGAACTTTGCTAAATTAAACACAACAAGAGACACTGAAAATAAGGAGCTAGAGGGGTCCCTCTCATCCACTATTGCACTGATAGTAGTGCTGATTATTATTTTCTCTTTGATAATGACATCCCTAGTAACCTACTGTTTTCACAAGTGGAAACTCAGAGATAAAAAACTGCAGAAAGCACAAGAGGAATATCAGAAAGACCACGAAAGGAGCATTTTTCAAAGCACGCCTGGACTCGTTTCATAGAAAAAAAGAAAAAAGGATCCAACAAAATACTGTTGCATTACCTAGAAATAACAAAAAGAATGGCAACTATGAAATTTCCAAGCAAATATATCCTTCTTTTATCTCATTTATATGAGTTGTTAGCAGCTCGGAGATTTCCTACGGCTTTATTATATATATTTATATATTTAGTCTCATTTGTGCAAAGTAAAACCAACACAAACGTGTATTTTTAATCTCTATTGTATTACTAATACAGAACGTTGAACTCTGTCACTTCTGTCTTTTCAAAAATCCATTGGCCCACAGAAGGCAAAAGGTCAGATTTTGGTTAATGCTAGCAACACAGCTGATACAAATCAATGGAGTTGTGTTGCCTTGCACTTATCCAATCATCCACCTGAAGATTTTGAAATCCAGTTGTAACCTTAAGTAAATTAGATTCACAGATATTCGGTAAGCAACAGCCTGGCCCTGCAAGCCTATAACTGAAGAACTTTGCCTTCAATGACAGATGCATGCAGGCTCAAGCCCTGAGTTTGCTTGCAAGTGGTCAGTCAGTGTTTTCTTTCATTGATCATTCAGTGCTGAGAGGTGCTAGAGGCATTCCAACCACAAGTGGATTAAGGACATCCAATGTTAGTGGAACCTTATCAAGAGCAAGCCTAACATAACTCCTTTTTTCAATTGGGCTTGTAATTATTTTTAAACCAACTATACAATGGTGTGTTTCTATTTTCATAGCCTGCAAAATGTCTCAAAAAAATGACAGCTCTATTGTGAGTAGCATATAAGTAATATTTTCTAACAAAGTGGTGGATGTAATACTAATGTATGTAATTGTTTTAACAAGTATAAAACATGTACAATTACAAACAAAATCCGTGCTCAAGTATACAGCTTGCTTGCAATTACCACTGATGCTGTATGTATTTTTAAACAAGCTATAATACTGTGATGATGCTGTAAACTTCTGTAGGCAAAAAAATGTTCTATTTAAAAATGTCAAGATGAAGGATGTAAATGTTCTTAAAGTGCTATCAACTAAAGATATGAATTTTCACAGAATATTCTAAAGGGATCTGTTACATGCTACAGATACACTTTACAACGTATTTGTGGATCACACACTAGTCTATGTGAGAACAAACAGTACTATTTTATTACAGAATAAATGAATAAATAAGCAAAGGATATCCATGCCCATAAGCTGGATAATTTATTTTTTTTTAAAAGGTATTTTGACCAATTCTACAGACCCCTCAAATGACAGGAGTTGGTACCTCACTGACAGAAGGAAACACTCCCCCTCGTTTCCCAGCCTCTCCCCACACAGATCACATTGCTGCTGGTGCAGGCAAAGAGCTCAGAAATCAGTTGCATGGCAAAAAGGAACAGTTAGCTTGTTGCATAAAAACACTGCTAACTTAGTATCTGTAGGATTTATATATACTCACAAATTCATTTATACCTTTTCTAAACAGTTGCATAACACTAACTGTTGCATGCGGTTACAATTTGCACGTATTATACCTATGTTAATTTTTATTGAGCAAAGACAAAGTCATTTTCTGAAAATCATAATGAATAGTAATAAATCACAATTTGGGGAACACATGTATATTTCAAAATGCTTTAAATATACATAGCTACAAGCACTCTTCCTGACACCTACATATATGATTTAAAGTAACTGCACAGAAAGTGATAATTCAGATTTTTCCTGAAGAAGAATCTGGATCCTGTGTCACTTAACAGCACTGTAGTGAGACATGATCCCTTCCAACAGCAACTGGTCCTCAATGTCACCAGATCAAAGTTTCTGTCAAGCTCCCAGTATGAACAAAAGGGTTTCAGACCCTCTTCTTGGAATCTGAACCTGGAACTCTTCTTGGAAATTGGTTGTGCTTAAAAAGCAAAAGATTCTTGAAGAAATTCTTGTCATGCAACAGAATTATGACTGAGATGGATTTATGAAAAGGCAGTGGTCCCCAGGGACCCTGAAGCACTTCATTTTCTAATACAGCTTTAAAGATGCAAGATTAATGTAAGGATTACAGGAGCTGTGGAACCAGGTCCCACCTACTCCACATAGCCCTCCCCAACAAGGGATACGATGACCTCCCAGCTTCAAACATCCAGTGAGTATGTATTTCACAGTGCTGTGGTTTAACCTGGCAGGTGACTAAAGCACACAGGTATCTGGAAATCCATATCCAGGCAAGTTAATTACAATGAAGCTTCATTTCCATTCGGTGAGCACTAGTATATTATTGTGAGTGAGATGGCAGTTTATCCCTGGGAGAAACAAGTATGAAGTCCCATGCCCCAACAGATGGTTGGGAACAAGACCACAGAATGACTGAGATTGGATGCCAGCTTCAGCCTTCCTACAGAGAAACACGAGGAGAGTGAAAGTGGTAATCATACTGCCAAAGTCCACAAGAAACTGACTTCAATGGTAATCTGAGGAACATAATTTAATCCAAACAGGCAATAATAGAGAATAACAACATGAAATCAGCATGTATAAAACAAAACAACACATATATGAAAAACCCTTCCAAGTTAGTGCAAAGATCAGAGATAATCTATTCTACATCACCAATAATTTCTTAGACGACATAACACAACTATGTGTACCATGAAAGCCAGAAAGCAAAAGCTCCAGAACTTCTAGCAGTAGGCAGATTAATTTCTTGCAGTACTATACCTGTTTAACACATGAATCACCCTTGATCCAACATTACTCTTTTTATGCCCCAGCAAGTACCAAAAAGGGATATTTTACACTACATATTAATAATTATTTATTGGAACATAGCTTTACAGCATTTCTTTGGACCAAAACACAAATCTACTGCTGAGGATGGTGCAAGAGAGGAAGATCCTATGAGCAGAAAGAGACAATTTACTTTTGTTGTTTTCACCACCATGTCAGAGTTTTTGGATCACTACTCTCAAACACTAGAGGATTATGAAATAAATTGAGATATCCAGATAATTCATTCCATTTCATATCCTTAAGTAGCTGATACAGGAAAACACAAGACAAGCATTCAGTCAATGAGTCAAAGGAAACAACTGCAGTGAACAGTAGGAAAAGGCAAGCAAAAGACATAAGCAATATAGGCTTTGACTTTTCCAGAGGAGCTACTCGAGTTGCCTTTGTGACATTTATGCAGAGAACAGTGCAGCCTGTGAGATGGGAACGTGAGCACTACTTTACAGACACAATTGTTGTCAGACACCAAGCCCAAATAGCTAATGCATAACTCATGTAACAATGCATTTACAGAAAGGTTTGAGGAAAGAGTTGGACAGAAATACTTCAGTATTCCCATAAAAAGATCTATGTACTGAAAGCAAAACACCAAAATGTCTTTTTTTCCCCTAAAGAAATAATCAGTCCATCTTTAAGAGTCTCAAAATTCTTTTCGTAAGGGCTGAAAGATGTTCTCACTGGCAACAACAACAACAACAATCACATTTTCAAAGAATTATTCCTGATTACCTGTTCTATACATGTGACAGCCCTCATGAGAATCTACATAGATTACTGTGGGATACTTCTGCCTATGCAGATCACCAGAGACTTCAGAAGACTCAAGAGAACCAAGGAGTGTAGTCCAAAGCTAAATAAGGAGCAGAGATGGTGTATATAAAATGAATAGGCTTAAAAGATTAGAAGGTAGGAGATTTAAGTGATTCAATCATTTCTAAGGAACAGAGAGTAACGTGAAAAAGCAAGCAGGAACATGCTCGTTATGTACGTAGCTATATAACCTGCAGTGACAATTTAAAAATTAAAGCCGCCTTTCAGGGAATATTCAATGGACTACAAAACCCACTGGCTTACAAGAAACCAGAACAAACCACAAAGGAAGCAATGAGGACTAGTTTCGAAAAATTTAGGGTTGCATTATGTTTTCACTTGGAGTTCAATCTGCTCAGGGTCAATTCATTCAAGGCAGGTTTCTAAGCACCGAAATGCAGATATCTGCTAACATAGGTGGGTCTATCTAGCTATAGCCCAGCATTTCTTTTCAGGCTCTTCACTGGCTTGTGGGAAATGAAAACAAAAGGCTGAACAGCACTCTTAAAAACAATATAAGCATATTTAAGAAAATAATTAAAAGACTATAAAATATAAAATAACTGCAATAGTACATATGTCCTAAAATTGTGGTGGTGTTTTTTGTTTTGTTTTTTAAGTGAAATGTTATCCTATTTTTCTTATTAAGCAACTGAACTATTAAGCAGCAATATCCTTTATGCACTCAATTTAAAGTTAAGGATATTCCTTCAAGATTTCCACAGCCTTCAAGAGATCTAAGTACATAGAAACCAGGAAACCAGAGACTGATGAGAGTCAGTAACTGTGACTCATGAAAGTCCAACGGCCACAAGGTCACTGGATGAGCAATGCAATGAGCTCTTGCTGTCAGCAATAATCAGAAAGCTGAGGTGCACTCAAAGAACAGCAAGTAGCTTTTTAGGCTACAATGAAGATAATGATTTTGTTGTCTAACCCATTGAGCTCCCCAGCCATTTTATTTGGATGCATACTGAATACTCAACTTTCATCCAGGTATGTCCTTTGAAAGATAGTCTTTGCCATCTTGAAAACCATTGTAAAATTATAACAAATTCCAAAGTATATTAAAAAACTGCCAAAAATATTATTTGATACCTTATGCCATTTTAAACTTATATTTTCTCCTCCTAGACGCCTAACCTAGACAGGTTCTATGATTAATTTATTATCATTTGTCCTGTTGGCATCCTCAGTGTTACAGATTAATTTCTGTTATAGCCTCATTATTTCAGTTCTATAAATACCCCATTTCATTTTATTTCTTTCTACAGTTACTTTGCAACCTGCTTTTTCTCCTTCATTTGGGACTCTCACTTCCAATTTAACACAAGTCAGTAGGCAAAGATTGAGCTGAAACCCAATAATTACACCTCCCTGCTCTAGAAAACAGAATCATTTTTCTTATGGATGGAAGCTGTTCTGATATCCCACAAGCAATCCTAACAAAAAAAATTGTAATAATAAAACAAAATAAAAACCCTCATGACTTCTCAGACTAATAACAGAAAATGCTGGCTTTCATAATTTGAAAAGCCAACCTAGCTGGATTACAATATTTGCATTTGAGGAAGTGTAAAGTTGAATCATAACCCAGACTTCAGCACCCTGGGTATATCTGGTTCTACCTGCAAGAATATTAAACCTTCACCCAATTCATCACTGACAAAACAAGTTACATCTGCAATAGCTGGCATTCAGTATGTGGCTGCCCACAGAAGACTTTTCAAGTACTTTACGTCCTTGAGTTTTGTTTACTACTTTCAAGCTTTAAGTTTTCTGACCTTTGCTTTTCAACTTTTGCCATAAGTTCCTGGGATCCTCTGAAAGTTTAGGAAAGCTTCTGAGTGTTTCTCCTATAAGCGTGAGCACATCCTGAAATAAAAAGGAGACATGAAAATTATTAGGTTTTGGATTCCAGTCATTTGTCATGTACTCGTATCATAGATCTGCCACTGGAAACTATATCGAGTCTCTCAAGAGCAACTAAGTAGGCTTTATCCATCATCACAATTTTGCTGTATTTTTTAAGCATTTTGTTTAAAAACTTTGTTGAACAATGTGGCCAGTGATCTGGCCCATACAGCATGCAACCAGAAAGCTATGCTGGTCACCAGAGACCATACATCACTTCTACCTTTTGTGGATGGCCAACACAGATGACAAAGAGCTCGACAGTACTGCGGAATCACAGAATCGTAGGGGTTGGAAGGGACCTCCAGAGATCATCGAGTCCAACCCCCCTGCCAAAGCAGGATCCCTACACCAGGTCACACAGGTGGGTCTTGAATATCTCCAGAGAAGGAGACTCCACAACCTCCCTGGGCAGCCTGTTCCAGTGCTCCGTCACCCTCACCGTAAAGAAGTTCTTGCGCACATTGGTGCGGAACTTCCTATGCTCCAGCTTCTGGCCATTTCCCCTTGTCCTGTCTCCGCACACTGCTGAAAACAATCTGGCCTCGCCACTTTGCCCCCCACACCTTAGATATTTATAGGCCTGGATCAGGTCTCCTCTCAGTCTTCTCTTCTCAAGGCTAAACAGACCCAGACCACTTAGCCTTTCTTCATAGGGGAGATGCTCCAGGCCCTTCACCATCTTTGTGGCTCTCCACTGGACTCTTTCCAAGAGATCCCTGTCTTTTTTGTACTGGGGAGCCCAGAACTGGACACAGTACTCCAGATGAGGCCTTACCAGGGCAGAGTAGAAGCTCAAGTAGCGGAGCTCATACACTACACTGGCTGCTCCCCAATGGGGGTGTGAAGGAAAAAAAATCTGCTGCCCTTTTCAGAGCATGAAAAAAAGTGCAAAAAATGAAGCCTGACTTGAGACTGCAGTTCTCAAATTTCAACTACAGATAAAATGGATGCAAAAAAAAAAATAATCAGGAGGCCAGCATTATTCAGAAAAAATGGAATGTATGGTACAGTCCACTGATTCCCAATCTGCTCACAAACACAGAAAGAAGTTTTGGAGCTTTGGGGAGCCATTTCTATCCTTTGCTCAGAAACAACTTGCTTTCACTCTATATCAAGTGGTAGAACTCTTCCTTGAGAAAGAGTATCCTGAAAAACACCCACAGAACAGACAGGGAATTCCGTAAATTCCAGCTTAAGTTATAGAAAATCCTTCTGGAATAGATTGTGTAATTATAACGCATGAATCTCTGTTAGCACAGAGAAGACAATACTTAAAAGAAGTTTCACCACATCTGCAGAGAATGGTAAAGATCAGTCATTTCCAGACTCCATCACAGTGCATACAGAAACATAGAACTCTTAGAGGTATGTGGCTGTGACTTGTTACACCAAGTATATCTGAAAAGATAACAGAAGACTTGCTGCAAAGCAACATTTTCCCCTCCAGCTTTCTAAGTTCCCACAAATTTTTAATTAGGCCTTACTTTTTTCCTCTGCAATATTCAGTTGGGAAGAAGTGACAGTCACCTGGCAAAACTAAGTCAATTTTGAGGAAAAAACAAAAACACACACCACCAGAAAAAAAAAAAATCAATATGCACAGGCACATAAAAAAGCAAAAGCTCTATTCTAAAGCTGATATCACTGCAGCTTAGAACAATAAACACCTGGGAACACACAAAGCAAGTAAACCTATGCTTCCATGAATAGTGTAACGGGAAAACTTTGGCATTCAGACTGTATCTTTGCAGAAAGTCAAGTTCTCTTTCAAATTCTTTTCAAATTCACTTTCCCAGTGTTATCATATTCAAGTGACAAAAACAAAACAAAACATAAAAATCACATCCTTGTCATGGTTAAGAAAAAGCCTTAGAAGCAGACTCTAAGGAGCAAGCTGCCTCAGCCTCCATAAAATCCATTGCACATTGCAGTATCTTATTCAGCAATTCTTAAGGCAAAGGATTTGGAGAAAGACTAGAATGGGAAGAGCTAACTCCTACATTGTTATTTGTCATTTTGTTTTGGACAGCCCATCAGAAAAACTGCAGGAAACAAATCAAAATGTACCCAAAACACTTCCAGGACATCATGAAAAAGCCCTTCAGCTTATATAAATCAAGCAAGCTTAAATTACTTGATCAGCATGCTAGCCTCATGGCTTCACAACAACATAAAGCCAAGTTCCATTCTGTACTGTACTGCATTCAGATCAATTTGATTACATTACTATAAATTAGGGCAAAATCTGGCTTAAGAATTCTTTATAGTAAGTATAAAACTGTTACTAAAATAAACTGATACACTTGCTTACTCTGGAGTAAATTTGTTCTTCCAATTTTTCCCGGAGTAGAGCTCTTTCCATTACTATCTTCTTCTGTCTGAGAAAAGCAGTTTTGGCTAGCTCTGCCTTCTTCTTCATACAGTCAGGGCACAGTGAAGATTTGTGCACTTGAGCTTCTGTCACCTGAAGGATGAGACTTTGATGCAATGAGCAGTGTCTGTCCCAGCAAGATGGCTACTCCATTAAAAATAATCAATAAAAATACAGATATAGACAGCATCTAAAGACAAATATTTTCTTTTGTAGGCAGCTGGAAATAATTCCAGAGTCTTTGTCACTGTGTCATCTTGATAAGCCTGTCTGAATGCCTTCACACTAAATATATTTGCTTTTCCTTATGTATTGCTCTCTCCAGCACTGATAACATAGACAGCTTCATTTAAAATTATCTGTATCTCAGAACCACAGTACCAAACTGTACTGCACTAGTTCTTCTGTAACAGGAAATTTTTCCCTGACACAGTACTAATTTCTTCTGCCTTAACTATAACAGTCAAAAAAAAGTTATGATTGCAAATTAACACATCTGTGAACAGTTACACCAGCCAACAAAATGCTTTAAGTAGCATAAGTCATGGGTGGATGCTCACTAGAAACATCAATTTCACTAGTGTAATCTCTGCATACTTTGTTAGTGTCAAATACATTAGGAGAACCAACAGCCATTAGTTACTCCTGCTTGATGAGTAATTAATGTTCCAGAGAGCTAGTCTGTGCATGATATCCAGCCTTCCACAACAGCTAATATCTTAATTCCTGAAGGCTCAATTAAGTTAAATGAATGTGTTTTATCCCATGTTTTCAGCAAGCTAAGATTACAAAGACTTGATCATCACAACCGAGTAACAGCAATTGTTAATCAGCAATAATTCCACCATATGCAACAGCCTGTCTGTAACAAAGCTGTTGTTGAGTACCTATGTTGATAATAAACATAAGGCCTTAAGTACAGGCCATAGAGGTTACGATTATCTCTACACATTTTAAGAGGAAAATAAATTCTGAAGCAATTGGTTCAAACATCTACATGCAACTCTAAAGCAGAATACAAGCAAACTTCTATTAGCAGTTTTCTTTGTAAAAATTAATGGTACTAATTTGTTAGTTTATTCTTCATGAAACCTTCAGCATAATTAATAACATTACACAAATCCAATGTGTTTATGAATTATCAGTAATTTTTATCTGATTTTATTTACACAGATTCCATCTTGTTACAGAGGCCTAATACATTACTACAAGAACAGTGGAATCAGACCCACGTCTCAAGCCTCTGTATGCTCTTCACTTCTCCTCTGCATAGAAATAGTATTACATGGTGGTAAACACAGAAGTAGACATAGCAATCAAATTTATTTTTCTTAGAAAATGCATTATTATACTGCAATACAAATGAAAAGGCAACAACAATTCTACAGAATGGTGGGTTGGTTAGTGCTAACAGAATAAAAGAATGTAGGTTGCTTATTTATACTGGTTGAGATTTCAGCAGGTAGCATCGAAGAATCGTTATGCCAGAACTGACTTAAAAGTTCTATTCTGCTCATCCAGCTAACAGAGGAATATGTCAGTCAGTTTTGCAATGCTGTATGGCAACAGATTAAAACCAGCACATATGATGGAATGAAAGTAAAATAAATGACCATAATTGCTATTCAAAGCTTTTTTCGTTCTTTTTTTTTTTTTTTAATCAGAAACACTTTGGCAAATACAGACATTCTGTACCAATTTCAAGCAAGGCACAGGCATTTGCCAAGGTCCAGATTTATGAGTAAAGGCATCTGTAGGTGATGACTGCTATAAGCACATATTCCAATCCATCTACACGCACAAAGTGAGAATGCAAGTATCGCTGGCCAGATACTACCAGCCTCAACCCTCTGGGCAGATGCAGAGTTGAAGAGTTATGTCAGAATGCCTATCTGACAGAGGGGGGAAAACATACTGGGCTGGTGAAAAAGAAAAGCACATCAAATTGTATAAAGATGATGTAAATGATTTTTAATAAAGGAACTGAGGAAACCAAGATCGTATTGGACATGCTTTAATTTTCAATATTACTAATATCTAACAGGAAGAAAGCTGGGGGCAGGGGGTGGCTTGTGCCTTTTGAAATACTTTTAATACTAGAGCTAACAAGACTACAAAATCTAGCAAGATACAAAATACTTCTATAAGTAAATAACGAGTGCAAATGTAACCAGAAAACAAGACTTCTGGGGCGTACTGTGGACTGCAGTAACTGATCATCCCAGTCTCAGTCAATAACAGATCACCACCACTGTTCCATCACACACAGTACCTGTTTAGAGGTCTCCCGGAAGTTTTTCAGACGGATTCTGTTCATGAGCTGATGGGGAACAATGCAGTTCAGGTCACTTGCCTCTGATGCCTTTGATACGAATCCACGCTGCTGCTTTCTTGACTTGCCACCACTTGCCTGCTCAGAGATCAGCTCCTGCAGCACCCTCCTTATCTTAATGATGCAAAAAGACTGGAGAGCATCCAGTTCTTCCTCTGATAACTCAGTAATTTCTGTCAACAAAACAAAGTGTCAATTATTACAAGAGAGGAAGAGAGTTACTGGTCTTCTATCTGTGCAACCTCATATTATCTATTTAATAAAAAACAAATCCAATGTCAAGCCTGGAAGCAATGACTGTAATAACAGTAATAACAATTTAAACCAGAATCTGGATAACAACTGCAGGCACTTACTTAACAGATGCCTCTGAATAGTCTCCAAAGACATAAGATAAGAACCCTAAAGATTTATTCCACTTAATGATACTGCATAAAGTTATTAGTAAATCTACTACTACTTTTCAAGTATCAAATCAGAGGCTATTGCAGAAACTCTGAGAAACAATTCAAGCAACCCATAGTTATGTGGGGTTTTTTTGCTGGTTTGTTTGTTTGTTTTTCCTGAGGAAATGCAATTACTTTAAAAGTATTTTCCTCTCAGGCTTCAACGATCCTTTAAGAAACTTTTTTAAACAAGATCTTTCATTCTTATCTCCTCCCTTGCCAATGACAAGTAATAATAAACAGATTACATTTCAGATGGGCATCCAAGGATGGATTTAAAACTTCACAC
Source organism: Perdix hodgsoniae (assembly GCA_035772895.1). Classification (NCBI taxonomy): domain Eukaryota; kingdom Metazoa; phylum Chordata; class Aves; order Galliformes; family Phasianidae; genus Perdix; species Perdix hodgsoniae. Next base: position 12,501,279 of record JAPSGF010000012.1, on the reverse strand, counting down.
AGTGCTTTGAGGGAGATTTTCCACTTATTTAAACAGAGCCAATCAATACAGACAACCAACATGAGTAAGCTTTTTGATGTTGCAATTTCATTATTTCATAACTTAAGCATGTAACAATTCTAGGCTGTACAACATGGTCTTCACAGAGTTCATTTTTTCAACTACTTAAAGAGGGCATTCTGTTTCTCTACCTTTATAACACTAATTTTTTTTTTTATGCAACTTCTGAAGCCCACTGAAACACTTGACTGTTTGTAATGAAACAAGAAGCAAGGGAACCAAACAAATACACTAATCATTACTAGAAGTCTGATGGATGCCTCTGCATATAGCTAATGCTAACTCAGTACTCCCTTTTCAGAGCTGCACTCTGACAGCCAAAAAGAAGGCAGACAGTAATGACTACATATGTGGTTTGTTTTGACTTAAGTACTCAAATGGATAGTATACCACTTAGGCAATCTTTCCCTATTACATGTTTCACTCATTGTCAGTAACTTCCCTTAAATTCAAATTTTCTTCTTCTGGACAAGCACTGCATATTTCAGGGTGCTCCTGTGATAACCAGTACATTATCATTAAACTCCTTAAATGTACTGGCATACTGTACTTAAATGTACCTTGGCACAACCATAACACAAATCTTTACAATGATGAACAACATAAACATAAAACACTTCCTAAATATGCTGTGATTAATGGCACCTGAAGCAGGCAAGCCACTGCAGTGGAATTTCATAAGGAAACCAGGCATGCCTTCAGAAATGCAGTCAATCCTTATGAAGATTAAGTGGATCCACAGTTAAGACTAAGCAAAGTAGAAATCAGTAAGCTTTGCCTTTTGGACATGGAAAATGTGTGATTTAAGTGCAACTGTCACAGTTCAAAAATCAATCATCATACAGCAATTTATTCCTCCTTACAAGCTGTTGTATCGAATTCACTAAAGACACAGTGATACTTCATAGATGGATGAATAAGAACTACTGGTACTGTAAAATGCAATTTAATATTTTTTCTTCCTTGGGTAGGATCATGAAAGTTTGCACAGGTAAACACCATCAGATCGTTTTCCTTGCAGAAGCATGTAAGACATGCACCAGTATTTGGTTTAACTACATTAAAAAACAGATACATATTCACACAGATTGAAGAAAAAAAAGTGAAAACGTTACTGTGATGGTAAAAAAAAAAAAAGAACAAATCAATTAAAAATACTAAGTTGAGAACTTCAATGCACAAGTAAAATACATGGGGTCTGCTGAATACTTTGTGACAATTTAATACCAGAGTAACTCATTCAGTGAAGTTTCTTCTGACACATTGAAGCGGCACCTGAATGTTTCTAAAAATGCACACATTAATTGTGTGCTGCCAAGCATCCACCCCTTTGCTCATAGACACCTACAGACATCAGAAGAGACACTAGCAAAGAGAAGAGGAAGTTTTAAACTTTATCAATAAATAAACTCCAAAAGAACAGAAGTGTTCAAAGATCTAGGACTACAATTTTACGGAAATAAGTAAAGTAATAAGAGAAGCAGACAGTTAAATTCAGGGAGAAGAAGAAAAAAGAAGAGTATTTTAACTGCATAATAACTACTTAGACTTTCAGATTTTCTTCTAGGTAAAAGAGGTTTGCCTGTTCTTCTGCAGAAAAAAGTGAGATTTATGCAACAGGATCCACGTTGAAACTAGTTGGTTTTCGGTTCCATTTCTTGTCTTTCTCTCTTTTCCATCTTTCGACTAGACATGCTTGAATGCTCAATCTCCATTTGTGGTGGCAGATTTAAATGTCATTGTGTATCTGTCTATAGAGAATACCTGCCAGTGGCAATTACAGTTCCAGAAGCATACTTTGCTGCTGCCTCATTGCCCCAAGTTGGGCATTCCATACCATCTTCCTTGGAGGATAAGGAAGGGATAGGTGTTAAGAAGAACAAAACCAGACACCAGAACAGACATCAAATGAGAACCATGTATCACATAGACACAGGCTAAAAAAGCACAGATTGTTTAGAAAGTAAAGCACAAACTGAACCAAGAAGCTGCTCTGATAAAAGCAACAGACAGTATCTCACCACTGGAGATAAATTAATCTCCACATCTACATTATAAAACCTGGCACTTGCCTTATCACTAAATGACCTACATAGATTTTTACTTTCTGTATGCAACTACATTTTTAAGGGTAAGATTTAAAATCTACAGAAGTGATGGAGGAAAAAAAAAAAAGGAAATGTTTTCCTGGGTTTCCTTTATCTCTGATGTCTAATTTTGATTAAATAGAAAAAACTTAGAGCATAATAACAACAATATGCCTACCATCTTCTGCTATAAGAAAAACTGTGGAATAGATAAAAGAGATAATTGTGAAAGTCAGTAACTGATTACTACTCAGTAAGATCGACAAGATAACATTTTCATAATTATCTAAATTGTGTTCATATAATTGAGTATAGCAATTCAGATTAACACACTGATGGCCCAATCAGCACACATAAGTTTCAAAAGATTTGTTCAGATAGTATAACATTGATAATAAGCCATCTGATAAACCAAGCTATTTAACAGAAATACGAATTCAGAGCCAACTATGTTCTCCAGCAAGGTGCAAGATATCCTCAGTTTCCACTCAACAATTGTTACAATAGACAACAAAAAAAATTTCACAGAATTCATATTTCTCAGGAGAAACTCTTTCTCAGTTCCCACATGGATGTTGCTGGTTGGAATTTCCCCATTTGGCCTGTATCAATGCTATTTTACTACGGAACAATAAAGCTTTCTAACAGATAGAACTCTGAAACCCCAGGGCCTTAGCCTGCTGGAGTCCCACACCTTGTGCATATAACCAAGCAGGAAGATTAAGTGCCAACAAGCACAGGATTACAAACAAGCCTGGGTACCTGCTGCCTCCTGCAAACAGAATTGTTAGAGCTTCCTGAATTTTTATAGGCAACTACTACTACTTTAATAAACACTTCTAGTGAACTACTATTTGCTGAGCCAATTTAAATAGTAGGGCATTTGGAAATTTGCTCAAGAAGCACACACAGACCAGATCTACTCAAATAGCTGGGCAAATGGAAAAAATGAATACAGAAAAACAAATCCTTATGTTTCCCTCAGTGCACCCACCTGTACACACACACCAGCACCTTTTACCTTAACACCACAAACTGCAGGTATTTGTATCTACCTTAGACTTTCTTACCTTTAGATTTCCCAGGGTTGATACCACTACCATAACAAGCAGAGTAGTTTAAGTTGTCAAAATTGACTGACATCCTGCATTTCAGTATTTCAGCCACAGAGCAGTCTAATTCTGCTCAAACATTTCTGTACCTCTAAATATCATGCAGTAACAACCCAACCTCTGTACTGCTGCCAGCTAAAGTAAATGGCAACACTGCATAAAAACAAACGAACAAAAAAACAAGCAAAGCACTTAACACAGACATCTTAGAAGCTAATTTAAGTGTGAATCTCTCAATGGGAGCACAAGCCAGGCTGCTAAAAAGCGCTACCTGAACTTTCAGAGATACATGAACCAAAGAGCTGTGGTTTCCTGTAGTAAATATCAAAGATGATTAACCATCTTCAGAATAACTGAGAGACTTGGAGACTTAAAAGAATAGGGCTTTTTTTTTTGTGATGCATTTTTCTAATAACTAGTTGCTACATGACTGAGGTAAAGGTCCAAGGAAGAAGAGAAAGCAACAGCTACAATAAGAACTTCCTCACTTCTCCTGATGCAAGCAAACTTCTTCTTTTAAGCCATAGATAAATCTAGCAAAAACAAGACTCATGTTCCAGGGCATTCCTATATGCAAAGCAAGATTTTCCTCATTTAACTGTATCAGTAGTAAGACATAAAAACTCCTGCTTTATTACCCATAGATGAATTCAAAAGTGACATGCATATTCAGTGCATACATCATTCATTTTGCTAAATTCACAGAGGTGAATTAACTGTGCAGCAGCCTAGCTCTAGGAGATCTCATTTTCTATTATGCTTTAAATGACACCGAGCTGATAAAATAATAAGGGGCTTAGAGCCTACTGAGTGCTGAATTAAGTCAAAGAAGAGACACTCATATGTATCAGCATACAAAAGTTGCTGTGCTTATTCTGTATGCACGTAAGATGTGTACTTTTTTTTCTCCCTAATAAAAGTAGACTGCTAAATATCAACGATGATGATAAATTTGGGGATAACCTGCCCACTGCATTGTTTTCATACGTATGAAGCCTAAGCGTGAACCCTCTTACTGACAGAGCTAGGAAGCACATTGTACCCAGAGTGCTTAACTACATAGATGTTCAGGGATAGCACAGATAGAGAGCAATGCATCATTTCACACATCACCTTGAGCTAAAAGACTCAGCGAGCAGCCTGCCTGTACCTACCCACAGCCATAAGCTGAAGACAGAATGTTTTTTTGAGCATAATTCAGAGGATGAAGTCTTGCCAATCAATTTTCAAGGAAAACCCTGTAGAAATCTAAAACATTCTTAATGCTACACTGCTGTTTATAATTTGTTAAATGAATCTGAGTTCAGAAGGTTCTCTTCAGTTTTGCTATCAATCAAATGATCATGAGACTCTGATGTATTTCAGGAAGATTATCTCAGCATTGCTCACCAGGAGAGGCCTCACTACTAAAAATAATGTACATTACTTGTCTTTACACTTGACTCCATGAAGAAACCCAATAATAGAAAGATCAAAGCTAAAGATGACTTAGGAACTCATAACACTGACTCACCGTGGTTGTGAATGAGCCACGCAATTAAGAGAAGGGTAAGAATGATCTTAGGGCATGCTCCCCTATAGCATATGGGGAGTTTCAGGATGCTTCTATACAAGTGCAATGCCACAGAGTACCTGGACCTGGTTTATCAGTGTTAGAGCAGACCTACAAAACTTTTGATATTTTTCCCCACATACATGCAAAGGAAGATACCCTGCTTCAATTATTTTTCTTGCTCAACTACAACTTTCTTGCTCTTTTTTTTTTTAATTAAAAATAGTATCTCTGACCCACTTTTTAGAGAAATTTGAGCAGTACTTCCATCCCACCATCTGCTCTCACATTTCCTTGCATAACCAGTGCATGCAAAAAGCCTTCTTTCCTCTCTTCCCCACTCCTCCTCCACACACTACATCATTGTGTTGGCTGAAGTTGTTCCATTGTTCTTGCCAAAGCTGGTGCCCTGCTGCCTCCTGCAGCTTAGAAAAGGAACTCTGAGAGCTGCTCTGTGAGTAATGCCTCTTATTTTATTATGTTGGCCCACAACATCAATAGGAAGATATTGGCAGTATGGCAGAGACCTTCCCAATATTCCGTCACATTCTGTTGCTGTGTGACAGATGGCAGCAGAGGGGCAGTCTGAGAGAATGGCATCTGACATGGAAGTGCATATGAAACCAAGGTGTGTCACTGAATTCCTCTCTGGAAAATACTGCACTCACTGACGTTCACTGACGCTTGCTGAACATTTATAGAGACCGAACAGAGGATGTCAACACAGTGAGGAGTGGGTGCTTCATTTCAGCAGTAGCAACACAAAGACAGTCATGCATAACTGTGACACTGTGAAATAAAGAGCATCACAATTAGCTCACCTGCATGAATTAGCTAACGCTGGTGACTATGCTGAAAAACTGTTTGGTAGCTAAAAATTTGCTCTCTTAGATAGTGTTATTGTGTTATTTCTATCTGTTGTCATTTCCATGGAAATAAATAGGAGGCATCACTTTTGGAGAGACCTACGTAAAACATAGCAAACCAGTGATTCAATAATTAACACAGATGATCTGCAGGGTGAAAACATTTCACCTGTTCTGAAAGCATGTTTATTTTTAAAGAGAAGACACACCCCAGTACCTACACAGCTGGAGAGAAAAAACAGTCCAGTAAAACTGAGATTTTACAGTTAAAGAAAAGTTATCCGTTTTAATTTCTGCAGATTTATCCACACCTTGTAAAAGCACATGAGCAGTAAAGTGTCTCTGCATCAGGAGCAGCAAACCTATATGTTACAGCAGACAAACTTTTGTTTCTTTCTTCCAAGAAAGCAGAAAAGAGAAACTTTATATACCTGGCTAATTGAGTCTGGTTAATTACCTGGCTTATCTTTAATAGCTTATAAATGACATTTTAGTCCAGCTAAGAATTCTGATCCCATTTTTTGTCAAAAGAAAAATTATCAACTCTGCCTAAGTTAGTGAACTCACCAGCATGAGTTTTGATGACGATTTTTTCTTGTTTAATGCCAGCTTCCTTATTTTTTATGACATCAATCAGCTTTCCAATGAAATCTCTTTCTGCAGCTGCAGAATCAACTACTTCAGACTGCTCTTCTACAATGGGAAAAAAAAAAAAAGAGATGTATTTGATCATATTTTATTAAAAAATCAAGTTACTAAACCAAGAGGCAAATCCTCCACTTGAACATGGCTGAGTTTTCCCTCCTGTTGGAAAAGAAGCCTCGAGCCACAGGACTTTACAATTGATATCAACAACTTCAGGTTGAAATACCAAGGAAGTTTCTGTCCCATAAAAGTATCTCTCACTGCTCATTTCTAATCACTCCACTGAAAGATTATAGGATAAGCTGGAAAGAAGGGAATCACACATTCCATTTTGTCTGCAGTGCTAACTTAACTCTGATCAAGGCCTGCATAGGCTCTTCATTTGTGGCAGCACAAATATTCAGGTGAACTGAATCTGGAAAACATGAAAGACTTAAGTAGTCTGAAAAATCAGTGCCACTGAGAGAAAGGTAAGTATGGCATGGTTCCAGACAGTACCTGTCTTCTTTAATATGTTTTCAGGATAGCAATAGCAAATTCAGTAGGCTTATAGAAGAAGATGATGGAGACATCACTGTAAAGGTTTTACATATTTATATATGCTGTTCTCTATAAGGTATCAACTGCAGAAAACTATCAACTTCCCAAAATACTGTTTCTATGCATGATTCCCTGGTTTTTCATTTAACAAGTAGCATTCAGAAAACTTCATAATTTCATGGAAAATTAACCTCATAAAGATACAAAGTGGTAGTACTTACTAAAAGCACCTCCACAAACAGAGCACATGCTTTTGTATAGCAAAAACAAGGATTTCAATGGTTAGAAATGGATGATTTCAAAATGTTGTTGTATATGCAGAAAAAAAGGTTTAATAAACACCCTCATTTGTAAAAGCTAATTTTTACAAGCCAAACTGTTCAGTTTAATCCATTAGACTCTGTTCAAGTATAGAAATGTAGCATGAATAAGGCAACACAGCAATAATAGTATTCTTCAGTTTTTTTAAGCACTGATCTCCAAAGCTATACTCCATTCAGTTTTCACATTTTTTGCAAATTGAAGTCTCCAGTGCCCAGATCTAAAGCTGCAAGAGATAGTATGGTAAGCTCTCCATGCCTGTATGACTTTGGTCTGCCAACCACAACATGCTTTCCCCTGGATCCAACACAGCAGAAAGCTCTGCATCTTCTGTGGAACAATACAATTCAGATGATTTGCTATCATGCTGGCAGCAGGCTCCTCCTTCCTCACTGAAGGGTTCCCAGGTGTCTTCTGAATAATCAAGGACAGAGCTAGCATAATTCTGGCTCAATTCCTTCTGCTGCTTTTCGTAGTTACCAGAGCCATCTGATGAGGTAGTAGTCATGGTGCAACACTACAAATAAAAACAGAATAAAAGCATATTGCAATTTCAGTTACACAGGAAGAACAACTGAATTACTTACAGCTATGGAGGACGTGTGGACAAATACTATAGCTCAGCCCAAATCCTATTTAGCCACCAAAACAGATAGATGAAATAACTACTTAATCAATGTTACATCAATGCAACACCCTTGAAAGCACTACTGCTGATCAAAGAATGCATTATTAAAATCTGCTGGGTATGCATACAATAACAATTACCATCAAGCACTGCCAATGAATTTTGATGAGCGTTCCTTTTGAGTTTGAATATAATGAATTACAGGTAACACTTGGATTAAGTCATTCATGAAAACTAAGGTGATTTTTAAAAACAGATTTTGTTTTTCTTAGATTAAACCTCCCACCTCTCAAAAAAGCAAACTCTCCTTATTCAGATTTTGTCCAGAACACTAGAAAATAAGCACAAGCCTGCTAATGTTCTCAAAATGAAGATAGCCATGCTCACAGTGTAGGAAAAACAAAAAACAAAAAGCTCTCCAGAATAAAGTTTGAGGAATAAAATAGACCTCAGACATGTAGCTACCATGTAACTGACAAGCTTGAAAGCTTTATTCTTTTCTTTTTTTATTAGAATGATTCCTTACCCATTCTCTCTTTGAATTTAACAGTTCTCCTAAATAATTTCACCCTATTTCTTCTCCTGCTCTCATAAGGAGAATAAATGAATGTGTGGCATGCCTTTGGAAAGATGCTTACAGCAGCAACAGCTGTGGCTCTTCCATCAGAAGAAAACAGAACCCCAGAGTGATGTAAGTGGGTAAACAAAGGAACCATCACCCTGAAGTTCAGCTACACCACTGTACTTTGGTGTTCATTAACTGTTTAGCTTGGAGAAGAGAAGGCTTCTGGAAGGCCTCATTGTGGCCTTCCAGTATTTGAAAGGAGCATATAAACAGGGGGTACATCTGTTTGAGAGGCTGGATACTGATAGGATAAGGGGGAATGGCTTTAAACTGAGACAGGGGATGTTTAGGTTAGATATTAGGAGGAAGTTTTTCACACAGAGAGTGGTGACGCACTGAACAGGTTGCCCAAGGAGGTTGTGGATGCCACATCCCTGGAAGCATTCAAGGCCAGGCTGGATGCAGCTCTAGGCAGCCTGGTTTAGAGGTTGGTGACCCTGCACATAACAGGGGAGTTGAAACTATGATCATTACGGTTTTTTTCAACCCAGACCTTTCTCTGACCTTAGTTTTGAAGGTGCTGACTTTAGCTATTTCTCTCCTAGAAGTGCACTGCTGTCTGTTCTACATGCCTTGTTACTACCAAGGTCCTTTGGTAAACTGTGTACAGACCGCATGCCCTAAAAAGTTCAGGGCTTTTCCCAACAGTTGATTTCCAAAAGCAATTTGTTACACCAGTTTCTAAGACCAAAAGTTTAATCTGTTTTAACACGTGACAAAAGTTAAATAATGGTTCTGATCTAACCTTTAAGTATTAATAAATACTTAGTCATTTTTTTGTTCACTACACCAACATTAATTCAGACTTGTTAATTAGAGGAGATCCAACAGAGAAAAATAATAGGAGCTGCAAACTGAGTCAGCGTTCTAGCCACAGCTGGCCTAATGAGCTGCACATGCACACAGACAGAGGAGACAACCATCAACCCATCCCTGCTACTTGCAGTAACCATATTCCTCAGTGCCACATCTACACATCTCTTGAAAGCTTCTAGAGGTGACTTCACCACCTCCCTGTGCAGCTTGTTCCAGCACCTCACTGCTCTAAGAAGAGATTTCTTCTAAAACACAACCTGAACCTCCTCCAGCACAACTTGAGACCATCACCTCCAGTCGTATAGCAGATACCAAAGAAAAGAAGCTGACCCTCACCTTATCACAACCAGCTTTTAGAGAGTTCAGAGAGGGGCAGAGAACAGTAAGGATTCCCCTGAGCTTCCTCTTCTCCAGACTAAGGAATTCTACTTCCTGCAGCCACTCTTTGTAATACTTGTGTTGCACAGCTTCATTGCCCTCCTCTGGATAGACGCCAGGGCTCCAAAGAGCTTCTTGTAGCAAGGGACCAAAAACTGAACACAGTACTCAAGGTGCAGCCTCACCAGACCTATTATAGAAGGTACAAGAGGATACAGCTGCCACTGACAAGTTCTCAAATCACCCAAGAAAGATACTGGTCACAATTCAGCAATAAAAAGAAATAGCCCTAATCCTTGGAAAGGGTTAAGCTCACTGAAAAACTTCTGAAAAAGACAATCTCCAAGCTGAGATACTTTCCCTTCAGCTGCCAGCCTTTGGAAGAGATTAGAAGCGCACCCCTTCCAGTCACACACGTGAACTGCTTGCATCTGTGCTCCCAGGGCTGCCCAAGGCCCTGCGCCAGGTGCTCCACCACCGCTTCGGGCTGCGACCCAGGAGCTGCCGCGCACCAGAGCTGAGTCCAGAGGGACGATTACCTCCTATTTCTGGTGCAAGCCGCTGCCTTCCTGTTCACCTGGGCGCACTGCCGGCTCCTGTCCAGCCGGCTGCCAACTTACACCCTCAGACCTGTTTCCAGTCCCCCTGCCCCAAGCCCGCAGCGCTGCGAGGGGCTGCTGTGACCAAAGCGCAGGACTCGGCACTTCGCCTTCTCGAAGCTCACGCAACTGGCTTCAGCTCAGCGATCCCCCCCCGCTACGGCCTTCCCACCGTCAGGCAGACGGCTGCCTCCCAGTGTCAGCAGCAGCCTTACTGAGGGCACGCAAGCAGCAGCCGGCGGAAAGGCTGCTGCATCCGCTTCCTGGTTGGAGCCCCACCGCGGCGGGCGCCGTCCTTCCTTCAGGTATTCATCTGGAACTCAAAGGACGAATCCCGTTCAGAACGCCGCAGCCGCACACTGGGGCCTTCCTCTACAGCCGGACCGCGTGGCTGCACTTACACACAGCGAACAACAGCTCAGCTTCCCTTCCCCCGCCGCCTCCGGCCCGGCCCGGCCCGGCCCAGCGCATCCCGCCCCGCCCCGCCCGGCCGCGGAGCGGAGAGCGGGCGGGGTGCGGAGGGCGCGGGGCGGTCAGGGGGGAGCCGTGCTGCGGGCGCCGTGCTCGCCGCCGTCCTCACGCCCTCCCCGTTCCTCAGGCAGCGATCATCTGTGAGAAACGAGGGCATCCACCACCTCTCTGGGCAACCTGTGCCAGCGCCTCACCGCCCTGAGTGTTGCAACCGTCCTTGTGCCCAATCTAAACCTCCCCGCTTGTTTGAAACCGCTTCGGTTCGTCCCGTCACAACAGACCCTGCTGAGCAGCCCGGCCCCTTCTTTCCTACGTGCCCCCTTTAGATACTGAAGGGAGCTGGGTGGCCTAGCTGAGGTCTTAGCTTGACTTCGAGATATTTGACACACAAATCCTGTCTTCTCTTGTGTTTCACTTGTGCAGCAGCTCGAGTGTTGTGGATTCTCTCAGAACAGAGATTTCTATGTGCCGCTCTTATAATGTAAAGAAACAATTTGGCCAGCATGAGGAAGGAAGTGAATAGTGATGCAGTGAGTGTAAGAGGAATGAACAGCTCACATTTAAATGTTTTAGCATTCAGTGTTTCGCTGCTTGGTGCTGGTCCTTTTCAAGACACATAAATAATTTACATGGTAAACGTTGATTTCATATTCCCCATCAATACAAATCAGAATAGTGATCAGCTGGGAATGGAAGGGGCATCCTGCAGGAACTGGGAGTCAGCTGAATAACAATCAGAGCAGAGATCTGCATAAAACAGCCTTTTATTTAGGCTGTCAACATAAGGGAAGGAGAAAAACGTAATCAAGAAAACACCAGCTCTTTAGATAAGCAAAAGCTGCATTGTGTACTAAACCTTTCTGACCTAAAGATTCACCTTTTATTGATTGCTTTATTTTATATCTTTCTTCTCAGGAAAGTAATGTTGCAAACAGGCCAGCAAGCACCCAAACTGAATAAACACACTTTCTGGGAGAATCTTAAGAGGTAGGCTGACAGTTTTTATGCTCTGGGTTATAAACGTTGTGAAATACTATAGGGAGGAATGTTACATTTTCCTTGAAATTCCAATTAAGATATACAGAGAATATCACAGAATAAGAATAACACAGATCCTTACAGTTCCCACTAAATGCCTCCCTATCAGCTTGGTACTTCATTATTTATCATTGTCCATTTTTTATGGGAACAGTTGACATTAGATTTTTACTGACCTGGTTGATATTTGAATTTATTCCCTACAGGTTAAAGACTTTATAGTTTCATTTTCTCAGTCCTTTTTAAAATTCATAATTTTAGAGCATGGAAAATATATTGTTCTATCAAGTTTACTTCCTTGACATTTATTCAGTGAAAAGTGTGATCCTAATATTGAAGGCATTTGATTTGAAGCCCAGGATACAAATAAATCTATTAACTCATCTTCCCTAAAACAGGGCACTTTATCACTGCAGTTCCTCTCACTGGTATCTAGGAAGTTAATATGTTGAACAGCATAATCATTTGAACCGGTATTTGTTTTTAAAGGATTTGTAGGTGATGATAGATGGACAAACTCAGTTGTGTCAGAAAGTGTTAAGAGTTCTGACTGCTAATGTAATGGTGTTGGTCCTATACAGAGCCATAAAATAATATTGTGTGCGAAGCAGTGACAGGATTTTACTCCAGCTCTTCTCTTTATCATGTTATATTAAATTTAAACAAAATTGTTGATTTTCTTTGTGTGGGTTTTGATGCCTTCTTCTATGAAAGTTGTAATAATACTTTTAACCGGAGGGCTGCATAAGAATTCATACTTGCTAGGTGTGTTTCTCACATAATAAGAATCTCATTAATGTTGCCAGCAGAACTAATTGGACTGTCACAGTAAGGTTCAGTACCCAGTTGGAGAATTATGGTGCGAGACCAATAGAATTTAGCATATTCTGCTGGTGGGTAAAGCTGACACGAGTCATTAATGAGATGCTTCTAAAGCCTTACTCTCCACAGAAATGCAGGTATTCTGAGGGGCTTCCTTAGACTATGTAAATATGAAGGACAAATGCAAGAACTCTTCTAAATTTTTCAAAAGCAAGTTGTTGACAGTTCGAGATACAGTAAAGGTTTTCTCCTTTATCAGCACAGACATTGAAAGTACTGCCAAGTAGCACCTAGACGCCATAAATCATTGATGAAAATGAATAGTTTCAAATTAATACAAAAGAAAAACTCTAGGGCACAGGGCATCAAAAGAAGTCATTGTCTAGGGCCTCTTGCTTTTAAAACGGTCATTTCAGTTCCCATTAATTCACATCTCTAATTAGGAAATGGATTGATCTCTTGTTTAAATTTGCTAGTGACTGGCTGGTGTCCATGTCAGATCAGAAGTGTGCATACAAATTAAGTATTATTAATGACTGCTGTTGTATAAGTTTAAATAAATATAAGTTAAATGGAAACCGTGGACTGTGTTCTATAGGCGGAACGAAAATATATTTCAGATCTGATTTTATCTATAGCTCTTGCTGTTTATGCTCTGGATCGTAGTAGGAAACCATGATCAGCTGTATTTTCACTAGACTTCCAGATGAAGAAAAGAAGCCTAAAAATCTTCTGAAACAAAGATAAACATTCTAACAGTCTTGTTCTTGCTCATAGCATCTCTGCAGGCAGGTATAATTTCATCTGTGTCAGACTTGGTAACCACCTTGGGGAGGTTATGAGGTACCAGGTTGTGAAGAGTGCGATGAGCATCTGTTCCTGACAAGTTTTTGTACACGTTGGTTCTCTAAGGTGCTAGAGAGCATTTTATTCCAGTGGAATTCCTTAGGATGAGAAAGAAACAATAAGTAGCACTTGTGATTGCAAAGAAGCCCCAGCTGTATTTCCAAAGTTTGGTATTGGTGGATAGGCTAGATTTCAATTAGCATAATTATACTCCATCAAGCTAATTTTGCTTTATACTTGAAGATGGATAATTATTCTTACTCACTGTGTGTCTGAATGTGCTATTAAATAGTAACATCCACTTTCTGATATTTGGGTGCATTTCAGTGCAGACTGCAGACACAGACTGCAGATTGCTTTGAGAGTCTTTTCTCCTTATAATTGCAGTAACTGCAAAAAATTGCAGTAACCTTATAGGAAAACATCTGGAAATGCAACAAAGTTCAATTAGCTAACATTACAAAACATCTACTCATGTGCATGTACATACATATATATGCATAACCATACAAACTCCCCACCAGAAACATAAGGGCCTGATTGGGAACAGGCAGGGCTGCAGGAAGCGTTCTACCTGAAGAGCAGGAAGGAAGCTGACCTGGTATTTGACAGTAGTTTCTTATAGTGGAGGTGTAGTGGAAATGCTAAGTCATGGCTTGAAGCAGTGATTGAGCACCTGGTGCCAATGGTGCAGGGCCAACCCAGGGAGCTCAGGTGCATGAGTGAACCTGAGTGACCGGACAGGGTGAAGCCAGGATCCACCCCTTCCCAGACTTCATTTATGGGTGGTGATGGAGGTAAAGCTGTCTTGGTGGAGATCCCTGCTTATCTGAGGCATTCCAAAGATAAATAGCTTTTTTTTTTTCTTTTTTTTTTTCTTCCCCTTCCTCTTCTTCTTTCAGTTCTACATCTATGGGTGCTATGTTTGGGCTTGTTAACATTTGCTGTAGCTGAAGGCTTTGCTACTATGCTATTATTGCTGTGCGTGAGGTAGAGTTGTATTTACCTTCTGATACCCTAAAGTTCTTCACTTGGAATTCTCTGTTTGCTGCTCTGAAACTTATTGTTGAGTGGGTTGGGACTGAATGTCTAAATGATGTCTTTCCTTACAGACTTGATTTTCTTTTTGGTCAGGGTATTATAGTAATAAGAGCATAATTTTTCCTATGCGTGAGCCAGCTGCTTTCTAAGATACGCAAAGATGTAGTTTGTTAACATATTCTGTATCCTTATGTATCTATTTGCATCTATTCATCTGATGTTTTCCTCCTGTAGAATTGCAGTAGATACTTTTGAGACATTAAATAGCGGAACAATCCAAACTCATAGTTTAGAACTGTTATTCTGAGGATGTATTCCCTTGGATGGATGGGTTGGGGTTATTTCTGAACATGAAATGAGTTCACGCAGAAGTCGTCTCAGGAACTCTTACAGTAAATGCTTGACTTTCTTTATTTTCTTTTCTCTTTTTATTAAGTTTGCTTAATGATTTTCATGTCAACTGTTCTGAAGAATTCCTAGTGTCTTGTTGTGGGAAGGAACTTCTAAAAGAAAGATGAACTCGTGCTCTTTGGATAGATTGATACTAGATCTATCAATCAGTTTTCTTTGGTAATATGTTGGCTCTTGGGACTCTCTTAGTATGCATTTCAAACCGATGAGTCATTTTGACACTCAGAAAATACCTTCGTTCAGAAGTCATAGCTTCTCACATCCACACTTTAACCCACTGCGTATTCATCTGTCTATTAATAAACATAGTATTTATTCATTCCTTAGTTTCATTTTGTGCTACTAATTCTTTGTTACTGAAGTGTCCTAAAGGTGCTATATGTTGCCTTAGCAAGGTTCTTTCTAGTTTTGTTCTCCTAATTATTTACTGCTGGAGCATTATTTCTTCTGGAGAAGGAGAAATGATTTTGTGGTTTCTCCAGAATACAGTGCTTTGAAATGCTTGTAACCTTCCTCTGAAGATGGCTTTATTTCTGAAAACTTCATTATTTTGAAGGAACAACATTAACGTTGCTACTGAGCTTTTCCTTGTTAGTGAGGAAGTGATTTGTTTCAGGTGGCTGTATCTATGGAGAAACACTTTTTTCTCTCAATTTTCTGGGGCTGCTCAAAAAAAGAAAAATACACTGATTTTAAGCTAATGCTGTGTGTGTAAATGTTTAACAACATCAGTATCTTAGTCTAAAGGCCTTTCCAATAAGTATAAGCTCTGTAAATCCAATACTGTTTTTCTTTTATTGGTAAATCTGTCATTCTCATATCAGTAGCTTACTTGAGACATAGCTGGTTTCTCCAGCTCCTGTGGGGGTGGGTATGTGAAAGCAATCAGACAAATCACTTACTGCTTCCAGGTCTGTTCCTTTACATTCCACTATGTTGTTTGTTGAATAATGCTGTAACTTTTAGGTGAATTTATCATTCTCTCCAGTGTGTGCTGGTTATGAAGAAGATACAATTGGAAATTTGTTAATACTGAGGTCTTGTTAACAGAAGAAACTTTATGTATGTGAACTTTAGTATTTTTTTCTATTGATCTCCAGTTATTACAGACAGGGTATATTAGGTGCATAAGCATACATATGCCTAAAAGTCTTCTAAAGCCTTGGAAGTGTACATATAGAAGTATGTTTTGCACTAATCCATGTAATTGCAAAATGCATTCAAAACATTATTTACTCTCAAAAGGCACACAAAACAAGGATTAGTACTGTCACACTACAGGTAAAAAGCAAAGGCATGAAGACTTAATGACTCCCTCAAGGTTGGACAAAATAGCTGCCAGGATTTCTGGATTCTTATCCTGACACTTCTTGCTATGACAAGATGCATCCTGTTATTCTTTATCTCCTTAGTTCTTAATCTTTAATAATGAAAAGTTTTCTAGTGTGTTATCATTTGGAGTGAATTGCCACATCATGGCATTCTCAACTAGGCATGGAATCAGAACTTTCAGAAGTCAATACCTCTTTCCCAAGTTAAATAAACTCTGGATATTTTTGGAATCATCATATGCCTCTTGAATTGATGAAGCAGCCACAGGAGGAGGAGATGGATAGTAGGAAGCTGACACTGAGTTTAGCAGGCAGGTTAAACAATGGTGTGCATACGGGGATTTCCAGCGTCTGGGTATGAAAGAGGATTTTCAGCATAATTAAATAGTATCTCATCACTATCAAATGCAGTTAATATCTCACTATGTCAGGTGTGGAGGCTTATTTTTTCTCTTTTTTAGAAACTTGAGCATAATCAGGTCATCTTTTCAATTTAGTATTATATTGATCTTTGCTATCAGCATTTGGGGATAGAGGCACTGTGTAATGAAAAGGGTGAAAATCAAAGATAGTATCTTTGTATCTGATGCAGTTGTCTGAAGGCTCCATGTCCTCTTGGTCTGTGGAGGAAAACTGGTGTATGGGAACTGCTGGTCAGTCAGAGGTTCAGGCCGTGACCATCTGAGGTGAGCACTGAGTCAGCCCTGGGAGCACAGGTGAAGGCAATTCAGCTGTGCTACCAGAAGGTGTGGAGCATGGCTGCACCTCTCCTAGACCCCATCTAAGTGCTGAGTGCCACTGAGGGAGGATTTCTTTCTGGAGATCACTCCTCATGGAGTTTATTGCAAGCCTACAACATTGGTGCGCATTTTCCATTTATTATCTCTCCACCACAGTAATTCTACTTAGCCTCGCTTTTGTACGCCTATGATTGTGAAACTGGTTTGATTCTTTCTAACTCCATACATAGGCATAAAGCCAGATTTCCACATCTATGTGTTCCCAGTTTTCTTACCAGTGGGAGTTGCTAGCCCATCTCCAGCTACCTGAAGTAGTGCCCACAAACCTCCTTTGACTACTGGGCTTCTTTTAGGCAGCTTGAGTATCATAAATATACTGACTACAGAACTGACTAAGCCTATGTGTACTTTTGAGTAAATGATTCTACTCCATGCCAGTAGACCGAGTCTCCAGAAGAAAATGAACCTGATGATCTGATTCTATTAGATTATTGATTTAATGGCAGTAATTTTACTTTCATGGTGGCAGTTGTTGCCCCACTTGACAGGAATAATAGAACTATTTATATTAAAGCCCCATTTATGCTGTGTTCTCTGTTGAGTCTTAAGCAACAATGGGAAGCCTCTAAGTATTTCAAAGTTACGGTACTTATATGGTTAAAAACATCAGGTTCCGTGAGTTTGGTAACTGGGAATTTCTAGAGGAAGAAAATGAGCATTCAAAAGTCAGTGTATCCTCTGAATTGATTTCCTTTCATTCTAAGTTCTTATTTCATTGCTGGCTTAAACAGGAAACTGGAGGTTTTCAAAAATCAGACAAAATCTTTAAGGAAATTTAACAGCATGGGATGTGCTATATTTAATTACACTGGTATGAAACCAGAACTGCTCCTAAGATTATAATTAAAAAGCAACTGAAATAAATGGAGTGATCTCCCTAATAACCTAGTGGACTAAGTGTCATTAAAGTTCTTGTTCAGTTACCTGAACTCAGTGTGCTTTTGAAAGTTATCCATAAACTGTGGAGCTCCAAGACATGTGGTCTTAGAAGTTTAAGAGGAAAAATAACTAAGGAGTTAGCTCTTCATTGCTAGATTAGAACTGGATTAGCATCTTCACACTGCAGTGCATTCTGTATTGTGGACTTTAGAGCATCTCAGACTTTACTTGCAAATCCCTCCCAGCTAGAAAATGGGCCTCCTGAACTGTTGTAACCCACTGTTCATTATCAAAATCTTCATGGAAGACCAAAGCTACCTGGTAAGACTGATGCAGGTTAAATATATGGAAAATAATTTAGAGCATATTATTTCTGAATAGATACATTGGAAGAATTGTTGAACTTGATTCAGTGGGAGGCAATTATTTGTCCCACTATGATCTGTACGATGTATTAACATGTTACTCAGCTGGGGGAAGGTAGCTGTTCAAGAGAACTGAAGAGTCTCTAGATTCTGACAGTTTCTCAGACTTTAGTCTTTTCATTAAGAACATTCCTATATCTGCCCTTCCATTGTTCTGTGTCAAATGGAATTATGCACAGCTGTTTCTTGTACCTATTTACCTTTATAAATCTTCATAGTCAGGTGCTATGAGGCCCTGTGCTTTCAAGACCTTTATTCATAGAACACTTGCTGACTCTGGTAATAGCTCAGCTTAAAAAGACTCTGCAAGACTGATCCTGAATTTTGAAGAGTAATGTGCATTTCTAATCCTCTCTTAGTAATGCAGACTAACAGACTGACCTGCTGCATACTGATGCATTAAGCTCTATGCATCTGTGTGGCCTCCTGGGGAATATTTATGGAATAAGGGCTACATTCATCTGGTGTTATATTTTGTGTGTCAATCGTTAAACATTTAAATCAAAATGACCATAAGGATGGGAAATGTGTTTTAAATGGAGCTTGTGACATAAGTATGTAAAGTAGGGAAAGTATTACACTGGAACATGTCGCTGCTTTTAACTTAGAATATCTTTTTTTAATCAGGAATTTGTACTCGGAGGTTCAGAGCTTGTGTAGATCACGTAGATGCATCCATACATAATTTGTATGAATAGCTGTGAAGAGATTCTTAGTCTGCAATGCTCAGTGTCTAAAAAAGTACCATTGTGAAGTGCAGATCAGAAAAACAACAAAGAACAAATCATAGTTGGAACAGAGAGGAGATATTAAAGCTGTAATTCAGCTACAAAGTTGACAGTGAGATGAAACAGTGAAACTGGGGCACCATTAACCTGTAACAGAAGCTGTTACCTGTGTTTAAATGTACTCTGCCCAAATACAATTGCTTGTCCTTACAGTGGTGTCTTTTTGCTTTGGTCCTTCACAGCATCAGAGAACTTTAAACAAAGAGCAAGTTTGTGCCTTTGGGGAAAAAGGAAAAAAAATGAGAAAGGTGACCTTGATCCCAGAACATCTAGGATTTATTTTATTTTTTTTTTTTTTAGAGTTCAGAGCAAAGCTGTTACTTAAACATTAATTTCTTCCTTCCTCAAGTCAGTGAAGTATTGACAAAATGCCTCTATTGACAGACTGGTGAGTGCCAGCTGAAGAAGCTGATCTCTATCACTAGCTGCCTTCCTGACTGAGTCCATGCTCACCAGTGGACCTGAGTTACTGGTTGACAGAGCTCACAGTAAGACAGGCCTAAAGCTGTTTTCCACCTGGATTGTTCTGGTGTTTACATTTAGTCGTGCATGTACCCTAATCTACTTGATAGAATAGATTGTTAATGAAATTTACTTCTCTCTTACCAATTGCTGCTGCCATTAGGCTTTTAAAGTTTGGTTTGTTTAGCAAGAGGAATTAGTACATTAGCTTAAAAAACAGTATGATAGTTTAGCAAAAGGAATCCTTAAGCAATAGTTCTGAAAACTTCTTTTTCAGCTTTAGTGGGTGAACAGCCTTGTCTTTCCTCAATAATTTGGCAATAGAGACATAATAGAACACTTCTTTCTTCTATGTCCATGATTTTGCCTCACAAGAAGCATTGGAGTCACAATAGAGTACTTTTATCTTTTGCCTCAAAGTGTGCAAGGACATTTTCATTGGGTTCCACATACACCATTTTTTAAAAGTGGCCCACTGTGGCCTAATAAACAATGGATGTTTTCCAAACTGAGGAAAAGTGAATGGAAATAGGTCAAAGGCTTCAGTGGTGAAGTTGACTGTGAAAAAAGGGAAGTATGTGGGCACTCAACCATCCTAGATACCACTGAGTATGCCAGAGGGACATTAGCACATATCTATGAGACATTGAAAAATGGGTTATGCATGCCAGTATACGTCACATGCATGTCTTAAGTGTTCAAATGTAGAACTTGAACTCTAAGAGGGTGCACTTGTTTGTCGAGTTGCCAGGTGTTCATCATGAGGAATAAAGGAATGCCACTTTCTAACACCTCATTGGAGTTAGTTTTCTTCCTGGATTTCAGATTACAAAAGAAATCCTGGTTTCCAGGTCAGGATGATAAGAGCTGGAGGGTATCTCTCTGACTTCTGTCTTCCTATAGTAGCTCTTGTTGCAGCTCTACATGGAAGTGAAACACAGACTTGGATAGTAGGCCATTTTTCATTTGGTTGCTGACTCAACTGCTGTTTGTAGCAGTATTGCATTAAATCACTGTAATGCAATAGTGGCTCCGTGAAAGCAGTTAAACAATTTAGTGTTGTGAGTGTTGTACCTCCTAGATGGATGCAGATCATTAATTCCATTCATGAATTAGAAAACTGTTATGATTATATGGAAAGGCTGTAACTGTTGATAACTACAGCAAGATCTGGGTCACTGCGGAATTGTCCTTGAAGAACAAACTCATAATGCATCAGGGTACCCTACAGGGTTTGTGTTACAGGGACAAACATCAACTAGCTTCCTTGTGATACTTTCCCTCAGTGAGACAGGGCTGGTTTGCTCCCTGCAGGTACTGGGTAACACTGGGGTCAAGGAGCAGTGGTAGAAGACTGCAGATGGTGGGGCCTGCCATAGTAGTTTCCCCACTCACTTCTGGTTTTGATGGCAAGTGCAGAATTTGCTGAGTGTCTTCAGCATTGCCAATGACTTCCAGCACCATCTCAACCTTCCCTTTTTGTTTTTAAAACAGTTATTTTTGCCAAGTGGCTTTCTGCTTGGTGGGAATAATTAAACAATGTAAGGTCTTTTTTTTTCCGTACAGGGATCTTTGCCCAGAAATGACACTATTATGGGGAAAGTAAAAACACCACACTTTAGTATTTTGTAGTCATAAATGAAAAGACCTTGACTGAGTCATGGCATGTTATAGATTGAGTTGCTTCTGGGTGGAGACATCCATGGCTTCTTTTAAGATTGCATATTTGTTTGTTTTATAACTTGGCAAGAAGGGCTTTATATGTATGACCAGTAATATACTTGTTATTAGAACCAAAAGACAACATCTGTCCTTGGAATGATAATTTTTCCATTCACATCAGATATCTCCTGTCATTTTTAGGTTCTGGATAAACAAGAAAATGTATTCCATGAATATCGTAGAGAATTAATAATTTTGATTGTAAATTAATAGTTGCATTACTTGCTAGGACAATTTGACTATTATGCAATCATTTTTACAGAGCTGCCATATAGGTATCTCACTTTTTTTTTTCCCTTAGGTATATGTGTTTTCAGGTGCATGTTTGGAAATTAAGCTTATGTGCTTCCATTGTTGTGTGAGGGACTCTGTAGCATACTGCAGTCAGATAAACCCCAGTGTGGACTGGTGTTCATTAGCTGTGTGGTACCAGAACTGCCAGTACCATGCATTCAATGTAAAGTGACTGATCTTAGCTATAGGTTCTCAATGTAGACTGAGCACAAGCTAGATTCTTGAAAGCATTTATTTTGGATGTGGAAGGTGTTAAAACTTGAGGTTGACATTCAGGTAGCATCTCTTGCAAGAGTATTTGGCAAGTCTTGAAATAGTTTAAAGAAAGAAAGAAAGAAAATCTCCTTGTTTCTTCCTTACATTGTGCTGTTGTGCTATAGGCTATATTGTGGCTATATAGGCTATATTGTGCTATAAGCTCCTGTCAGGCTGGAATGCTACTGTCTGTGAACAAAGCATAAGGGTTACTACACATTCAAGTACTGTGGGATTTGAGAGCTTTCTGCTATGCTGACCATGCAACTCTTAGACATTGTCAGTTCTGAGGGTGAAGTTTTCAGCCTCTTCAGATTCCATGTGCGCAGCAGGCAGTGGCAGGTAATTTTACCAAAGGTACAAACTAAAATCTTCTTAGCTGCAGATAGAGTTCCTCAGGCTCTGTCATGGATTCCTTTGCTTTTATGTTGTCAAATTCTCTGTCAGCAGGAAATAAGGGTTTTTTTTTTTGTTTTTTTTTTTTGCTGGCTAGTCTCGGATACATTTTATTTTAACCTTTTGGTAGTGGTTTTTCAGCTCTTGCTGAAGCCATCTCTTTTCCCATCAGTGAATGGAAGCTAGAGCACTGTTCCTTGTTGTTATTACATTGCATATTAGGTTAAATATTAATCTCTGTATAGGAGGAGAATGAGATGGGAAAGTCTACACATCTTGGATGCTGCAAAAGTTATTTTGGACTGCATTATTAATCTCCTAAAGCAATTTGCCATTCCTTTGTAATACTTGTCTGCACTGAAGATCAGATAGCATTTGGGCTTTAAGATAATGAGTTTCAGAGACAAGTCTATAACAAAATAGTATTGTAAGAAATGGAAAATAAAACTGTCAGGAGATATTCTCGCTTTAGAGTTTGCACTAAAAAAAAAGCCAATTATCAGTGATAAAAGGCTGAGTATTATAACTTAGGTGGACTCAGTGCTATCAGGTAGGTGCTCTGGAAACTTGGGTATTGTTTGAGAACTAATTATGATGATGCTTCTTCGACACTGGCAACAACAGTACTCTGTGACATCTTACATCTCTGCTGCGCCATGTTCTCATGTAAAAATATTCAGTAGAGGTTTAAGCTAACTACTTTGGTTACTGATTGATAAATAGGTACAAGAGTAGTACTATACTACAGGGGTCAGTCTTAAGGCTACAAATAGGCAGGTGCATTAAGTCTTGGGGGTAAGCAGCAGCCTAAGCAGATTAATGTGGTAGCGCAAGGTTTTGCAGGGTAGCACATCTAAAGTGACCTGATTTACAGAGCCATGGGCTGAGCTAGGGAGATTATTGATGCAGGAAAATTTGCTTAAATGCCAGTGCCAGTACATGATTTGCAGCCCTGCATGCTATACTCCTCATCTTGTCCTCTGCTGACAGGACATCCCTGCATTTCTAACTTATTTCTGTATGCAAAAGGCATTTTGTGTTTTAGGGTGCTTCAAAGCCAGAATGAGTTCTGATTAGACTTTTTCGAGGTGCTGAAGTAAAACTCCAGCTCTGAGCAACCCTATATTTTATCGTATCTAAATTTCAGTGTTATGGCTTTAATGCATGTGTATTATTATGTACAACATATTAGCAGAGTTGTTTAATTGTAAGCATCCTTTCTGCTGCTGGCGCTCTCTTAGTGTGAAGAAAACTGGGGGCACTGGAGAATACTTTGGAAGCCTTAAGAGCTTCGCATCCAAGAGTATTAAAACTGATGTGCTTTCTCTTCATGCTTCATCACTGCCTGTCTGTAGTAGGTGTTCCAAAGATCTGGGAGCTAGTGGTACTCATGCTTATATTTAAAACTTCATTAAGACAAAGCCCTCTTTCTGTAGTTGAGAGTCTATGCAAAACAATAGACTTGAAAATGTAAAATGAAGACCTTGAGAATGTACTTTGTAGTCTTAGTTAACTGTCTTATTGTCAAAGTCCTCTTAATCCTTGGCAAATTGCAGGAAAAAAGTGGTAGAGTTAATGAATGCTATTTGTCAATAAGATAATGAAGTATTTAGGTGTAGAGCCCATTGACCTGGGTGTGCAGCTTCCACATCTGACAGAAAAGGCGAAGTGATTGGAATAAAGGTTAAATGCCAGGTGCCTTTGAAGTAATCAAACATTTTAGGCCAAGCCACACTGCCTTGCATGGCTGTAGGCACACAGAGACAGCATTTCTAGCAATTTGCAAGCATTTTTCACCTGGTGGTGCCTGCTGGAATTTGGACTGAGCCTCTTGTTGGTATTTAGGCCTCACTTAAAATAACCTGAGTGGTGCAGCCCTGCCACTGGTGATGCAGGCAAATGGTGCAGAAGGTGAGCATCATATGGAATGTCTAATTTATTTTGACAAGGAGCTGTACTTGAAACTTCAGGATGCTCCCTGCCCTCTGCCTGGAGCAGCAGCACCCAGCAGTGACGTTTGAGGACAAAGGAGGAAAAGCAGTGCCCTATCTTATACCCTGACAGTGCCTTTCCCTTCTCATCTTTTCCTGTGCTGAGATTCTTGTTTGTCACCAACCCTGAATCAAACTTGTCTGTGAACCACTGAGTTAACCTCTTCTGACCAAAGCTGCCACCAGCAACACTAGCCTCTACAATCTGCTTGCAATAAGCAGCACTGCTGCAGTTATTCCAAAGCAGCTTTGTCTTGGACAAAAGAAATGGAAGTTCAAGTGATGCTATTCAGCCATGTAAAACTGAGCCTGCTTCTATTTTATGGATGTTTCACCTTGCTGTGAGGGTTCTGTTCAGCCGCCTGAAAACATTTAGTAAGATCAGTTTCAACACTTGGTTTCTTCCTCCAATTTATTAAAGAAGAAAATCTATCCTGGCTCACTCAAATGACCGCTGCTGTTTAGATGATTGTGCAGGCATGAGGCACTCCACAGCATTGTTTTCATGTTAATGTTTAGGATTATCTTATTTACTTACTAATATGACTTATACAACAAATAGCTTTAGGTTGGTTAGTGGTGCTTGCCACAAACAAAGAAATCTAAGCTCATCATAATCAGCCTGAAGTGACTCTTGTAGCAATGCACTGGACCTCCATTTAGGAGAGGTGAAGCCATAGTGGGCTTTTGCACTGCTAGATGGTTTAAACACAAACTGCTCAGATATTAAAGAGATGATAACCTGTTTTTTAATCATTATGATGGGTAGGTTTTACAGCACATTGTTGCTTTATTTGATTGGGATTTCACATCCTGATCATACAAGCTTCATCTTTAAGGAAAATTTCTCTCTAATCCAATATTTCCCCTTGGGAGATTTCAGCCCCTTGGCTGGCTGGTAATGTGATTGCAGATTTTTTTTTTATAAACAGTTAATGAAGAGGCTGAATATGATTTTTGAGATTTAGTGGTTGTTATTAAGACTTTTGTTCCTGTGTATCTGAAATGGGAATTTCATTTGAATCATTGCGAGTTAGAGTTATGAGGATCAGATAAAATATTCAGTATTTGCAATTATGTGGCTGGAACCTCTTGAGGGTTCCACAATTCACCTCAGACTGTTATTGGGTAAAGATGCTTTTCAGTTCTCGGTGTGCCTTCTATGATCCTTCTGTGAAGAAAACTGGGTGCTTTTACATTGCCACATCATAAGCTGATGACTTATGTAAGGGGTGATCTGTGCAGCCTTCTCAGCCCCTGCTCACCTGTGTAGGTTGCAGAGGTAATCTGATCTTTGCAATGGCCATTTTCCAGACAGCCTTGCTCTCCTCACCCTCATGACATTACTGTGTTCAATAGGGCTTCTACTTCATATGTTGCAAGGTCAGCCTATTCTGCACGTCTTGCCCTTGTTGTGCTGTGCAAGATATATACAGTTATTTTTGTGATGGCTGAACAAGTTTGTGTCGTGTTGTGGACAAAGCCAAGAAATACAAAACCTTGCCTATTTTTAAGAGCTCTTATATAGGGGATTTTAAATTATTTTAATTAAGAAGTTCAGCTGGCAAACTGTGCTGAAGAGTGAGGTCAAATGATACTGTGATCGTTTCCCTGGTTAGAAGTAGATGCAGAGAAAACTGACTTGCTCACAGACAGTAGTAGACAAAAGCAGAAACTGGATTGTCAGACTCTTGGCAGTGTGCTCCTGCTGCCCCATGCAAATAAAGAAAGTGTCAGTTAGGGATGCTGAGGAGGGGAACTTTATCAAATTAGATTGCTGTAAATCAAATCACTTTTCAGACAGTGTTTGAACAGAAGCGATTCATTACTTGATGTTATACAAATACTGTGTGCACAGAAGGATGCATGAGTCTTAGTCTAGTTGGTAACCCTTGGGATGCCACAGCTATAGAATTGCACATTCAGGAACAAAAGCTTACAGTTCTGAAGAATTCCTTCTCCATAGCTGCCCCTGGGCACCTCATTCTGCTTGTGCAGCTTGCTATTGCTTGGCATATTCTTTTTCCATGGAAGCTATGGTGGATTTCTCCTGGTTTTATTTCTGTTTGCTGCGATATTCCTGAGGGAGATGAAAATTTTTGTATCTCACCTTTTTATGTGTAGAAAGATGCTTTAACTGGCAAATTGAATGTAAAGTTTTACCCGAGCAGGAATACACATTCAGAAAGCGTTCAGAGAATGACGGCCACTACATCAAGAAGGAACTCCTTTAGAGATCAAGAACGTAAGCAACACCCTCACAATAAAATTCAAGGCAATTTTCTTTGTGCAATGACAGAAAATTAAAACCTTTCTACTGACCAGTGGAGAAAGAGACAGCTCTAAGCACTTTTTTTTTTTTTTAGGCTTGGGAAAGAGCAATGAGCTTCTGTGTTCTTCAGTTTGGAAGCCCTATATTGGGAGCTCTGTAATTCCATTAGCATTTCAGATGAACTCTGGAGCTTTTACAGATTTGCATTCCTACATGCATGCACTTGCACATAAATACTAAAGTATCTATTTTCATCACTGGAGAGCTAACCTCCAGTAAGCAAAGCACTGGGGAACAGAGACACCACTTAGAATAGATTAAATTGCAGCCACAAGGAAACATCATTTGGATTTTTCTTGCAGGAGACACTGTGCTGTGCTTCTTCAAACCCCAGAGTATGAATAAAACTTACATTATTGAGGTGGATAGCTTAGGGAGTTTCAGATAAAGATTAGACAATTGTACGAATAAGAATAGGATGAAAAGAGAAGGACCATCACGCTGCCTGCATCTGCTTATATATTCACCACCAGTGTGCAAGTAAGGTAGAAATCTATAACTATTGCCATCGGAGGGAAGATCCTATGTGAGCAGAGATCTCTTGCAGCAGTGATTTTTGGGGTATCTGTGGGTTACTAATTAGAGACGTTTATAAACAGATCTTGTTTTTCAAGAGGTGATTTTGTTCTTTCTGACACTCCTGCTTCCTCATTATACTAAAAGATCATGCCTCAAACTACAAAGTGCATTTGGATATCTGTTTCCTACAGAAGTGTGCTGCCGATCAGCTGGCTGTGTTCTGAGCTCAGAATAAATCGTCCTTACTCTGAAGTTTTTAGTCCTGCCTTGTATATAATCTTTTCTTAACCCCAGAGGCAAATGGAAGCTGGACCTTTTCACTCTCAGCACTGTGCAAGTGTTCCATATGCTACAAAGGTATGGAGAAAGAGTTTCGTCTTTAGTTTTATCTTTAGGCTTACCTTAAGCACCTGACTTAATGAAATATCAGGCTAATCTTCTGAGGTATTCAGAGTATGAAAATCTCTGAGGGCTATGTGCAGCAAGACATAACTTGGGTGTCTTAAATCACCTTCTGAAGGTTTCTCTTTCTTTGCACTCACTCTAGAGAGAACCAAAGGAGACTGAAAATCTCCCTGAAGCTATGATTCACCATTGTGCTGCTGTTGTTGGCTCTGCCTGTTTAAACAATTCTTTTCTTATGCCTAGCTGCTGCTTCCCAGCTCTGCTCTGCCCCTCACTTGTGCCAGCCAAGCTCTCTTTAGGACTAGTCTGGAACATGGCTTTTTAGGATGTTACCCAAATACGCCTGGCATCACACCATCCTGTTTTCTTCTTCGAAGTGGTGGATTATATTGAAATAAATCTAAATTCCACAGATGTCAGCACTGTGTCAGCTGAGGCTAGTCAGGTCCTTACAGTGTGAAAATGCCTTGTCCTTCCTAAAGAGGGATTACTTTGCAAATAATCAGGAGATAGATTTCCATTAGGTTATGTCACTGTAGGCATTTTGACACACGGATGAATGACTTTGGTTGTTTCCAGTAGAAAGAAGTTATGCACACACACACTCAAGCGAGAATGGCATTGTTCCTTCTGTGTTTTGTGAAATGAGTTACTGAGAGGATAAACCCAGAAGAATGGCTATGGATAAATCTTTATCTGAATCATCAATGAAGAGTTTATCTCTTTCTCTCATTTTATAAACCGTTGTCTGGCATTCCCATGCAACCATCTTTTAATAGAAAAGCAACATTTCCTCCTAGGCAAAGGAAAAATAAATGAAAAAGTGATTTCCTTGTTCAGATCATCTGAGCAGATGAAATCAGTTGGGACTGTTTATCCAACAAAAGAAACAGGGGAACCAACAAGGGAAAGTGCCGTATGGCTCCAGAGATATCACACCCTGTTACCCTGTTTGGCAAAACACTTTCCATATATATATATATATATATATATGAGACCTTGGCTGTTATTTTCTGTGGCTGTCATACTGAAATGTTTGCCTTTTATAACAGCTGGTTGTTTTGTTGTCACCTAGTAGAACTTGTGTTGCTGGATGTCTTTCTTCCTGAGTTATTCTGTGTTTGAGTTCCCATGTATGACTTATCCTTGAGTGACAGATGCCGCCCATCTGACTGCATCCTGCAGCACTGAGACAGCCTTTTACCAGCTGTGGGGATACCTATGGCAGGTATTGCTGAGAATTTTTCTTTCCTTTAGATCTTTCAGTCACAGCAAGCTGATGTCTGGTTAGATGTTGTGGTGCACTGACTTTTATTTTTCCCCTAGAGCAAGCTTAGAGGAAGAGAGTAATATGTGGTTAAATTAAATAATTTCTACCAGCTCTTGTAGAAATAATTGCTGAGCATGTGTCTGAAAGTAGGTAGGCATAAAATCTGTAGGAGATTTCCATTTATGAGCAGTGATCAGTTCCAGGATTGAGGTCTACAGAATGAATCCTGCGTTCTCCTGTGATAGCTACTGTAAATATAGCTGCATAAAACCAGCAGTCCATGTTATTAGGCAGACACTGATGTGATCTCTTACTGTTATATGCATCCCCATCATTTTGAAGATGAGAAGATAGCTCTGTATGATGTATCTTTGATTCTACCATGACATCCTTCAGCATTGTATCTGAGCAGAAATGATTAGCTTCATGTGTCACTGCAGTTAAGCACGCTCTGGAGCTGCAGAAAAAAAAATATTAAAAAGTCACTGTTTGAACAGGAAGGGGATGGAAGCAGAACAGTGAACAAGGGAATATAGAGGCAGGTGGTCTCTAGCCAAAGTTTGCTTGTGACACTGGGATTCACATTCCTCTGGAAAGTCCTGCGGCTATTTTAAAGGGAGCTTTACAGAGCCTGTTATTACATTTCATCCTGTATTGGGTCATTAAGTCACTGTATGGCTCTTATTGGTTTCTAGCAGCCACCTGTAATCTGACTGCAGTGCTTTGTGGATCAGCAATGGGTGATAATTTTCAAACACTTATTTTCAAGTGTGTTTCAACAAAACACAGGGGTGTCTTTTTTTTTTAATTGATACAGGGTTTTTCGTCTGGGTACAAATTTGGGATTGCAGCAACACTCTCTTGAATTTGGTGGAGTACTCTGGACAAGAAAGGGAGATGCTTCTAGACAACAGTGCAGAAGCAAGGCTGAGAAGGGAATTCACTCAAGCCGAGCCAGGGAAACCAGGCTGGAGAAAGAAAAGGACTGGCAGCAAAATCCTAGAGATCACCCAGCAGATATCAGTAATCCCCTGGGACAGAGAAATAAATCTGAAGGATGTGAGACTAATTTTACCTTGCCAGTAGTAGAGATAGTTAATATTTCTGGTATCATCTAGTGTGGAAAAGATTTAGAACTGCAATAACTTACAGCAACAATATCAACATACAGCAGATTGCAGGACCAAACAATTTTAGAACTACCTTAGCAAGAGGTGACATGTCATTCATAGGTAGCCAAAGAGCTACTCTGAACTGAGAAACAACTCTAATGTCTTCAGTGGAAAAATACACAAGCATCAGGAGGCACAAAACAGTCATCATATGAATTGCATGTGGGAAACTAAATGGTAATGATTTACATAACCCCTGTCTGAATTAGGCTGGCTTCATGCAGACATTGGAAAGTATAACTTTTCTCTGAATGTGTATTTTTCACCAACTCCTGTTTTTTTATGCATAGGATTCTTCTAACAAGGGATTGATAACTACACTTGCATGTTTATGTTGAGTAAAGAAAAAAGCAAACAAGTGATTTGTGCACAAGGTACTGTCCTCATTGCTTTAATTATCAAAAAATCCCTGGGACGTTGTCTGTCAAGCACCTTTCTGAAGCACCCCTCCAACTAAAGTTACATATAGATGACTGTTTATATTGTAAATACCTCATTGCCATGTCTTAATTTTGTTTGCTTGTTATGGTTTGAGTTGGTTTTGTCAAAACAATGACAAACAAATTGCCTTTATTTGTAGGTGCCATCTCAGGCATGCTGCTGTTTTATGTTAACTTTGTTATTGCAGAAGCCAGTCTGGTAGCCAAAACATGCAGATCTACAGCATATAAAAAATTAATAGGATGTTTAATTCATGTATTTGAGATGAACTATGAGATAAACATAAAATGACTATTATGTTTAATTTGGGTGAATGCGTATGTTTGTGTTTGCTACCACATCTGTTCTCTTCTGGAGGGAATCAAAATCCTCCATCTGTTTAATAGTTTCTAGTCTATGTGTATGGATTCTCTTTGGTGCTGGATGTCAAGTTCTGTTTTTGTAAGGTAAGTGATTCAGAGAATGGGATCTGAAAAGCCTGGAATTCCAAGGACTACACCATGCTGCAGATTTGTGCTATCATTTCAAAATTAATTTAGACACTTTGAAAACAGTATGTTGGTTTGAATGATGGAGGAGATCTATGAATATACTGCAATCTGTGAAACTGCCTGGCTTAGCAAATATTGTCCTGTAGTGTGACAGGAGAGGTGCTGCACAGCCTGCTCCTCCCTTTCTCCTTGACAGCTGCCTTCAGAGTGCCTTGTCTGTTCCTGAATATGTATGGATGCATGCTTTCAAGTAGTAATACCTTATTTCCACTCCTACGTAAATTATAGTGTGCAAGGTGGCTCAAGTTCATTAAATTTGTGAATTTTATCAATAGAAAGTTCATAGAAAAAAAGTAAAGCACAAGGATTACTGTGTCACAGGTTGTTAAAAAGCATAACTGTGAAAGCACTCACCATCTTTATCTGATTTACCATCTCTGGCTGAGATTCAGCTAGCACTTCATTGGAAATCCCATCTCTGTGCCTCATTGTCCAGCAGGTTTATAAGGCGACCAATTCTTTAATAGAATGCCATAAGACCGTCTTCTCCCCTGCTATTTGAATTCAGTAGCCCTGTTTTTCTTTAGCATGTACTACTACTAATGCTTTGAATTCCTTGACTGCTAATGCTGAACTGCTGCATTGTTAAGAGGTGGTGTGATAGCTAAGATGGCATCTTAAAAATGGAGTCTTGACCACACATGCTCACATTGCAGATCCTATTCTACTTTATATAGTCATCCTGAAGTACTCTAGGACAGGTAAGAGTTTGCTTACTGTTCCTCAAAGATCTTATTACTAATGTAAAAACCCTGCTCTGCTTAGAGCCCAGCTCCCTGTCAAGCCCCCCTGACAGAGACCACTGAGTTGTACACGTGCTACATGGTAGCCTGACTGGTGTTCTGCCAAAAGCCATACAGAGAAATCTTTCCTAGAAATGTTCCCCAGAGGACCTCTGCTGCTTGTGAATGAACTCTTTAGATCTTTAGTTTTCCAGAACTACTTACCTCCATCAAATTTTAGCACAGGCAATCCAGGTGATCTAGAGTGAAAACTGTAAGAAACTTTCCTTCAAAAATTAGGGGCTTGTAAGAAATCACTCTTTTAGTGAAAGTGAAGCATAAATGTATCATGTTGGACAGGGTTTCTGCAGGGTGTTCTACTGAAGGTTCTTGTGGGTTAAAAGCCCACACGCAAAGCAGGGTCATCTGTGCTCTCACACTTCCTATTCCTCCCTGGTGCAATGTTAGTCTGTAAGCTATCCGTGCTGTTTGAGCTGCAGCATTTCTTGCTTTCAGAAATCTGTTCATTAATGAGTGCATGGAAAGTGAACTCCCACAAGTTTGGTTTCTCTTGCTCACTGTATGAGTCTTATACAATTTATTCAGTTAGTCCCCTGCAGAAACTCATTGACATTGGGAAAGCTTGAGTGGAAGCTTGAGGTTTCATGAATTCCAGCTGTGACTGTTGCCACTGCATACCAAACTGCAATATAAATTGGGTTTGATTACAGTACTTAGAAAAAACATCTCACAATGATCAGATTTATTTTTACTAAAATAGCAATGCAGTTTGTCAAGTGTTGTGCAAGATCTCTCTTGTAGAGCACACCTTTATTTGGTAACTTAAGTGTGTAATTCTGCCAAGTGGAAAATCTGTTTTTTGGCTTGTTGTACCAGATCAAAAGCCCTGATGACATGTGAAATGAAGCATTGAACTCATACAAACTGTCTGATTCGAGTCTGTTTTTAAAATGTTGTGTAATAACTTTGTCTCAGCAGATTTTATGACACACCAGGTATCGTTGATCTTTACAGAGCTGGCCAAAAGCCAGCGTAAACCACAAAGGCTGTGTAGGCACTAGTGTATGCTCTGGCTGGCCTGCTGAGATGTGTATTCATATTGTTCTGCCTCACTCTGCCAGGTTACCTGGTATTTCATATATCTGACATGAAAATCAAACCACAGCCTCTATGACTGTGTGAAATTGTCTAAAGAAAGGAACTGTTGTTGAAACTGCAGTTAAAGGCCATTCAAGTTTCTTAAGCAATATCTGATCTAGGAGGTTCTGCAACGTGTGTTGAGATGGCTGAGGGCTGTCTGAGAAGAGTGGGACACCTCCTGCTCCTGTTTTACCACAGGCCAATGGAATGCAGTCTGCCATTTCTTGAATTGAACACCTCATCAAAAAGCTTGGGTATTAGTGGATGACTCTAGGGGAATCAGGCCTTAATCTTTCTGGCTGGATCTCTTCGGCTGTTAAGCTGGTAATAAAAATACTGTAAACAACTTACCAGTTGTAAAAGAGAGCTGTAAAAGAGAACTTCAGTTTCCCCTAACTGTGATAGAGGAAAGCCGCTCATTCTTTTAGTGGAAATAAATGTGTATGTAGCTTGTATATGGTAGCTAGCTCAAGATCCTCACAGTGTGGTGTTCAAATTCAGGAAATGGGGGATGAGGAGCGAATAATCACGGAATGTAATTTGTGAGGCTTCTATGGGAAAGACTTGAGCAGAGCACATGTTGAGAGAGATGAGACTGACATATTGCTTACTAGGCAAGTCTCCCTTTCTAATCTTCTCCTGCATGTTTGGAATCCGTTGATCAAATTGCAAGTGTGTGATACGAGAGTTGAAACCTTGAAGATTAGATGCTTTCACAACTCTAATGAAAGCTGGTAGCCAGGTGGAAGAGGCTGTTAATGCTCACAGAGAGAGGTAATGTGTAGGACTCACCCAGTGCAACAGACCACAGGAGAGTGAGTGGTAATGAGTAGGTGAGCCTTAGAAAAGCTTCACTCATTTTTCACCTTATTAAGCATCAGACCATGTAAACACAAGACAATTCCACAGGAAGCCAAGCTTCATTAATTTCTGCTGCTGACAGAACTACTTATTAGTGGGTTTCTTATATTCAGGGTAGAAACTTTGTTTTTCCTACACATTCATGATCACAGATTTGCATCCTTGAAGGTTGGTGTGTAGAAGAAAAAGATTTAAAATCAGATCTCCATTAGAGGGGTGGTACTATATGTGGCCTTTGTGCCTGCTTTTAATAAGCACAACCCAAAGATATGGTGCAGGGAAGTCTGCAGTGTGCAGGCTACACTGCAAGTTGTCTGCATCATATATTTTGCCAAGTGTAGAACTGAATCTCTCTTTCTTCAAACCTCAAACTGCATTTGGATTATGTATTCCTTTGAAGAAACCAGAGCAATTAAGAAAATCAGCTTCAGTCCCTGAAAGTAATGAAGTGACATCAATCCTCCCCCCTGTCTGCACTGAGGGCTCTCTATGACATTTCTATGTTAGTCAAAATCATGGCAGTATCTGAGTGTTCTATCAAACAATTCTATTCCCTTATGGAAATATAATAAGAAAACATCCTGTGCAGCTATTCTAGAGCTTGATTTGTTCTTAGAAGTAATTTTACTGGTACAAAGCGTATGTCTGTCAACATAACTGCATCTGTAATAGAAGTACTCTGTTGCTTCAAAGAAGCAGGATGACTGTATTTGTAAAATGTTGCTGGCACTTATGGACAAGAATTTGGTCTTGTGCCAACCATAGTGAAGTTCTGGATCCACAATCAAGTTTTCTTAGGGTCTAATAGAGTAAACATGACTTGAACTTCAGCATTTTGAACTTCATCTTCCATTGTCCTCACCAAATTTGTTGCCTTATCTTTGGAAATGTTGCCTGGCAAATTAAAACACTGTATTTTCATCTATACGTAGAAAAATCTCATACTGAGACATCATTAGTTCATCTATAAAAGTAATAGGCACGGTGCTCATGGCAATAATCAGCAGTTGAAACCTAAGAAAGATAACCATGAATACTTGTGAGGTGGGTTCTGACATTTATAGACCAGTATCAGGGAACAAGTATTAGTCTCTAGTGTGATAAGGAATAGATCTACCTGTTCCTGCTCCTTATAAACAGGAGGTTGCAGTCCCATTTCATGAGAACTACTTGGAAATCTTTTGTTAGTAGAATAATGACCATTGAAATTTTAAGAGAACTATTCCAGCAAAGTACATGTGCAGATCAGCATGAAAGCTTGCAGACAACCATCAGGTGTATGGGTGAGCAGGTTGGTGTGTGCAGCTCTGTGCTGACTTTCCAGGGGAAATAAGAGCACTTGCACTTTCATTCATTCTGCATCTGAATTCAGGACTGCTGGGCTGCTACTCTCTATCCCTGGCTAAGCAATCTCTGCCTGATGTCACAGGCAGAAGCAGGGATAAGGCTTGAAGTCAGCGGCTGGGCTGCTGTGCTGCTGTCATGCATCCAAGGGAAAGAAGGAAGCTGGCAACACATTTTGTGCAAGCTGAAACCTCCCACGGTGCTCCTGCTCAAGGGAGCTTATTTAATTTAGAGAACAAACCAACTGCACCAGCAAAACTGCCTGCTTACAGATATGCTTTGCATCTCACAGACCCTAGAAGGAAGAGGGAGCACATAAGCGGGTTTTACTTTTTTTTCCTTGGGCAGGCACAGGTTCAGTAGGAAAAAGAGACAGCAGCCTTCCCCCCCCCCCCCCCCCAACTCTGCATCTGTGGGATCTGGTGCAGCACCACATTTGCTGCCACGTCAGACGCTGTGCTGTCACACGCACCTGGCTTGCAGAGGACTGTGTGTGTTCCTCAGTGTCCCAGCTTGTTGCATTAAAAACATTCAGTCTTGTGTCCTGTGAGCCTCCTTCACCCTCGTGTATTTGTATTAAGCTGCTGGAACTCTAAGACACTTCCTAGTATGTGCAGCTCTGACAGACACTGCCCGTTGTACCACATTAACAGCTAGGCACTGTACAATATAGAGTGGTGCTATAAGGACAACCCAAACAGTTTCAGAGCAATAGAAATATATGCAGTTTTCCTCTGTTTTATAAGTGTATATATATTTTTTTCAACTTTGCACTTGCATTGTAATTAGCTAAAATTAAAGAAAGGTGTAAGGAAACAAAATAACACCTGTAAGAGGAAATGTTCTCCCTGGTTTGAGATCTCACAGATATCTATAGGCTCAGTGTGCTTTTGCACATTGACCATTTTCTGTCCATTTGCCAGAGTTCCTGATAATGAAGAACAGTGAATTGGTGTAGCTCTGCTAAAAGGTTAGAGGGGGGTTCTTTCTTCAGCTGAGCTGAATGGATTTGGTTGGAATGAATTGGTGCAGATCTTCGCACAGCACTTGGCGTAAACATGGAAAAGGATGCAACATCAATAATGTTAACTCAATTTTTACACTTTTTTTAGAAAAACTGCAACTGTGCCATTAAAGCAAAGTTGTCACTTAATGCAAGGCAATTATCGGTCCTTATTTTTAACCAAAGAAATGCAAACTTTTAAACAGCAATAGGAGACTTATCTAAGCTAAAGGACCACGATTGCCAGAACACAGTGAGAATTCTGCCAATACACTGCATGGCCTTGAAAGAAGAAACAGCAGCAGACCCCACACAGCTCCTCTGTACCCTTGTTTTCCCCAAGCTATGTTGGGCAGACCTGACAGTCAGACAGGGGAGCTGATTTTTATTCAGAAAAATCAGGGGTTTATGGCATTAGAAGTAAAAGCTCTTTAAACTGCATTCCTCTTGGTTTCTAATAGCACAGGGTGCATAGATCAGCAGATATTGAATTAGTGCTGAAAAAAAAAACACCAAGCAAACCGATGCAAAAAGAAAAACACACCAGGAATAATATGGAGACACAAATCAATGCAACATTCAGATCTGCCCTATTCTAAACTAGCTTGGTTAAGTCTGTCCAAATACCAGAACGAAAAAATACATTCTGGTTTATCTCAGATCCGCGATGAACACGTTAAGTTAAATAAAATGAAGATCCCTGTTCAAACAAAGGCAATGACAAATGCAGACAAAGCCCTAGGAAAGCAGCTGGACACCATTGTGCAAGGCGTTACAAAGTCTAGGGAGCTAACGCAGTTCCTTCTGAAGTTCTTTCTTCCTAAATCCGGAGAGAATATAGTGAAAACAATGCAGATCACCTGTGTCGTTACTGAGGATTAAAGAGAACAGATCATTTCTTAATTAGAAGTTGAGGGCAATGGATTGGGGCATCGTTAAGCAAAGCAAGTGAGCCCCGATAGGATGGGTGCTAAACGGACTCCTAGCCGCTGTTAACTACTTCTTTGGCTTCAAGCAGGAAAAGCAAATCAGCTTAGGGGAAAAAAAGGAATTAATATGGACATATCCCATCCACCCAGAGATGTGCTAACCTCAGGAGCGAGGCCCCTTTGATCAGGAAAGTGATAACGTTCACCTAGAAGATGCCCTGCGCTTTTTTCTGCAGCCCCCCTCCGCCGAGCAGCCTCTCACTGTAAAACGTCTCCGCAGCCCTAGGGGTGCAGCAAGTTGAACGCTTCTTGTTTTCTCTTTTCCCAAGTTGTAGTCTTGGAAAATATCACGCACTTGAAGATTTGGCCTGGCGTCGTTGCAATAAGCTTTAACCCTAACCTTACAGAAAACGCTGGGAAGGGGATCCAGAAAAACCTGCATCCCTGCACCGCCTCAGCGCTCTGCTGGCTTGAGCCCCTTTGCTTTCTGCCTCTGCCCTTCAGGTGCAGGGAAAGGTGGGGGGAAATGCCTGCTGCTAATCCCAATCAAGGGGCGGCCAAGGCAGCGATCATAGAGCTGTCCAGCTTTTCTGCTCCTCTGTTCTTATCAGCTTTCTTTCTCTTTAATTCTTTAGGGCTACACGTGGGTTCTTGACCTTTTTTCTGCCTTATGCTATCAGGAAAGCGGGTTCTCTGCTCCCTTATCTCATTTAAAGCCTTCTCCAGCCGCCTCCTGGAGATCCCCATTGTTGGCAGGAGGCCTGTACACACTGCAGGTTTGATTTAGGTGTCCAGACTGCAAGCTCAACATTCCTGTATCTTTCTAGTTCAGAAAAGTCTGCTAGAACAACCATGACCCAGGAAAGGAGAGACGGGCTGATAAGCTCACCTATTCTCTATTTCTAACGCTCAAGTCTACCAAGCATAAAATGTATCTTCCAGCAGCATCAGTGCTACACAAATTCCTCTGTATTTCAGTGCACAGAGCATTGCAGAGGGGATCTTTTGTTCATTTGTCTCTGAACTGAGTGGAGTTTTTGTCAGCATGATAGCAAAATTGGATGTTAAACAGATAAAATACTCCGTTCCACTACAGATTGTCCTAAGCCAAAGGCAAACAGGTACCTGATAACAAAAAAGGAAAGCATTTTCAAGCAACACAAGTTTGAAACTCAACTTTAAAAACCAGCAGTCTTCCTGCAGTACTTTGTTAGCATAGGTAGCAGTGAATCCCAGTAACATTTCCCTTACTGTAAAGAGAACAACATATTTGGTTAAGTTCAAGCAAGTTCAAGAGCATCATTCCAGAAGCCTTATTTTGTTGCTGGTTTGTTTTGTTTGTTTTCTGGAATAAACCAGGTGTGTGACAGTCAGATCTCAGTGTTTTGGGAAGCTTTCATTTTCAGGATACTTTGTTTTCACTGTTCTATAATAGGAACTGGATAAACAAGTGTGAAGTCATACCTCTGGGTCAGCTAAGATGTGAAATTTCTGATTCATACATGGAAAATGTCAGGAAGTTCTTCAGTTATGTCAGCTTGCCCCTACAGACTTGGGCAGCAGGATGTGTGCGTGCCTATGTCAGCATTAGGCAGGGGATTCTGCTCACTAGAGCAAGGTTCCCTGGTAAAGTATGGATTACAATTACATTATACATAGCAGTCTAAGGTCACCTGTTTGCTTACAAAGAACATTTCTGTCGACTGACAAGTGAAGTCTCCAAGTACCTTTGCTGTAGCAGCCTCCATCCAATGGACAGTACTGATGCAGTCAAAGCTGCTAGTTTACCGTTTATGCACACAAGATTGTTAAACCTTGCTCCCTGCTCTTCCTGGTGACACCTGGAGGCCTGTTAGCATGCCTTCCCAGTGTAGTCACTTAGGTTTCCACTCTGTGAGGAAGTGTTAAATCACTCCAGCATTGAGCAGGGTATTTTGACAGCTTCTTCCTATTGTTGTCTTGCTGCAAAGGAGAAGGCTGTGGTCAGGCAGAGAGCATCTTAACTAAGAGGCCAAGCAGGGAAGAGCTTTTCCAGCATGGTCACAGAGAACTGAAAAACCCGACTGGAGTCACATTTTAAGTCATGCTTTATTTTTACCTTCCCTGCATGAAGTGTCCAATGGTGTGAAGAAAGAAAAAAAAAAGACTACTAAGCCATTGGAACAAATACTCTGGTTTATTACCTTCCCTACTATCTGTACTAAACATGCACTTCACTGAAGGTAGGACCAGAAGTTGCTCCTCGCTCGCTGGGGGCAGGTGAGCCACCGGCAGTGTTTTACCCCCTTGCATCAGCTTACCGATAGAGATACAAAGTTAAGTGCAGCCTTTCTTTGTCCACAGGAGAAGTGTCACAGGTGTGGAAATGAAATCAAGCCCTCTAATGTATCCCTTAGGGCATGGTTTAGTGGCAGTTTGAAAGGACACAGGAAGGGGGAAACGTTTCTACAGCTTCAGTTACTCCTTGAGCAAGTATGAAATCTTCAGAATCTCACCCTTTTTGATAGTATTAAAATAATTCAAAAACCAAGAACCAGAATCTTCAGAAATAGAAAAAGTCAAGATTGATGCACTTACTGATGCATTGAAATGCTTGAAAATTCTCATTTAAGTTCCAAATAACTTACTGTAGTGAAGCTGAATGTAGTCCAGGCTGTATGCTGATATGTCATTTTCTCAGATATGGTCTCCTGAGTACAATGTTTGGTCGTCCTGCATTACATTAATAGGACATACCTTAATTAGTGCTGTGTCCATAAGGTCTTTTAAGGAAAGATGCTGGAGCCATTAGTGTGATATGATGAGGGGGCATTCTGTGGCTGGCCTGTATGGGATGCAGGAGTTGGCCCCTAGTAGATGAAGAACTTAAGATCTGAGCTTCTTCCGACAGCCCAGTGATGGGAAGAGATGGAGCTAGAGCCACGCTGATGTTTCTGGGCTGAGGTTCACTTCTCAGTGACCTTCTGGTAGCAGAACTAGCAGCAGAGCTGGAGAGGTGAGGAGGAAGAATTGGTTGTAGTAGCCATGTCTGACCAGGTGCACTTTGCTGCTTGTCATCCTGGGATTTTAAGCACTTGCAGGAGCAAATTCCAATGCAGGCACCACCAGCAACAAATGCCACAGAGCTGACAAGAAGGAAGGGCAAGTACACAGGCACTGAAAATGGAGAGTGG
>JAPSGF010000012.1:12407057-12461185 GCA_035772895.1 Perdix hodgsoniae | reverse complement strand
AGGCACTGAAAATGGAGAGTGGTGTTAGTCAGCAATTCACTCATGGGGTGTTTGAGGTTATTGCTCTATTGCTCATTCCTCAAGACACCCAGGAGCAGTTTCACTCTGAAGCCTTGCTACAGAACAAGGCTAGGGACTGGCAGATACTTGGAGAAAGCCCTCAGTGCACAGTGTCCATATACCAACCATTCCTGTAGTATCAGCCATTTACACCCACGTAAAAAATTGTTTCAATAGTCAGCATTCATGGGAGTCAATATTCGAACGTCACAGCTTCTGTTCACTTGAGCGTGGTTAACTGAGTTAAAATATAGACCTATCACTGCACGTTTTTTCTATATAAACAAGCTGCTGCACGGTTGTCTATGGAATTTGGGTCTGAGGGCGACGGGTTCTCTGACAACGCAGAAATTGAGCCAAATGCACTACTTAGATGCACCCGTAATCATTAACCGTCAAAACACGTCAGCAGCACACGTGCTCCGCTACTGTAAAAACAGCAGAAGTGTTACTAGCTTACTTTGTCTGCTCCATCCGCTCGCCTCGCTCTGCCCCGCTGTTCTTTATTAATCCTAAGACGAGGCACCCCGCACCCCAGCGGCTGGAGCGCGGTGCTCCCCGCCAGCCGACGTCCCGTCCCAGGAGGTTTTATTTCCCGGCCCGTGGCCCGCCTCTGATCCTCTCCTCCTGCAGCAACACAGAAGGAGCCGCTAACTGAAAACCTCTCGCGGCTACTCCAGCTCCACCTTCCTCACCTCCTTCATTCCTGCGGGGATCAGCCGCGGGTTCCTGCCGGAGGCGCACATCCCCCACACGGGCAGGATTTTGCATTGAAAGCAGCGCTCAGCAAGGCCAGGGAGAGCGGGGCACGAAAAGCCCAGGCTGCTACCGAAGGTTCGTCCCTGCGGAGCAGCTGAACTGTCGGAGGTGGAAGAAGAGGGACTGAGCTGGGGATGATACGTGACTGCGAGTGAGAAATTGAATTGCAGAAGCAGAAAGGAGTTACAGGGAGCACTTGCGGGGGGCTCTGTAGTGTAATTGCTG
The DNA here is from genome assembly GCA_035772895.1 of Perdix hodgsoniae. Classification (NCBI taxonomy): domain Eukaryota; kingdom Metazoa; phylum Chordata; class Aves; order Galliformes; family Phasianidae; genus Perdix; species Perdix hodgsoniae. The sequence continues at coordinate 12,460,141 of JAPSGF010000012.1, read as the reverse complement.
CCCGTGGGTGAAGGTTGGTCAGATCTACTGCTTTACAAAGATTTCACAGCAGCTCAGGAATGGCAGTGACCTCTTCATCTTTAGGTGAACAAGAAGATGAGACCACTTGAGAACCAGAGAATGCTAGATAGCAGCTTCCACATTTGTGCTTTATCAGTGATTTCAGAGTTTCAGTTGAATTTTAATCTGCCAAAGGTATCAGCACTTTTGCCAGTGAGTTACCTTCCATGCGGCGCTTTCTAATAGGCTTTTTGGCAGCCGTTGTTGAAGAGGTCTCTGTTTTCTGAGATGTTTAATGAAATCTCTATTTAGAACTAGAGGCTTTTCCAAATGCTGCTCAGTTAATTGAGAGATGTATTTTATCCTGCTGCATTTCAGCTCTGCAAGCGTAAAGGGTACTGATTTGCATTGGACCCAATGCTGTAAATCCATAGGCACAGTCTACACCGCACCGAGCAGCTCCGACGCCCTGTGAGGACAGCCAGGGGTGGGCGATGTGCTGCTGTGGAACGGGCTCTTTAAGTGATACTTAAAGCCCCAAGCTGTGTTTGGCTTAAGGCAAACTCTAATTTATTCACCCATGCTACCTCAGCAAAACTAACTCCTAACCTTTTTATTTGTTCTTACAGGGGAAAATGACCCCAGGAAGGCTTTGAACACGTACTTAGCACTTTGCAGAGTTCATCATAATGGGATGCATGTCACTAAGACAACTGGATGCGATGATTTCCTCCCATCTTCCCCAGTGAAGTAGCATAATGGCAGCTGATAACTCAGGCATTCACACGCTGAGAGATGCCTAAACTTGTCCATTGCATTCGCCCTTTGAATGAAGGTTGCTAGTGCATCATTTCCTCTCTGCATATACAATGTTTAACAACTCAGCCATCTATTACTTCTTCCCACATGGGTTATATTACCTCGCTTAACAGGGATAAACTCTTGCAAATGAAATGCCGGGCTCTATCAAGGTCTGTGGTTTGTGTGTATTCCAGGGAGCATTTGTTTCCTGATTTAAAAACTCTCACCTTCACTTGCTCATAAATGTTCTGTGCTGCGGTGTCCACCGAAGTGCTGTAGCAGTAGATTAATTTATTGTTGTATAAAATTTGGATATGCTTATATAACGTAATAGGTGACCTGCTTTGAATTTTGACAGGATAAAAAGCACGATTAGATGCTGATTGTAACCTACAAGGGTAAAAGCATCAATATGTTCCTATTCTAATTCCTTACATTGTCTCTGAGGGTGACATTTTTCCTCTTGTTTTTAGCTGGATTTGGGCAAGCTTTAAACAAAAACTTCCAGCTTAATTTGCGTGAGAGGCCGGCAGTGATGGTTGTTTGCCATTATCAACAACAGCAAACAGTTTTGTTACCTTTTCTGAGTATCCCTGCAGCCAAAAGAGCTTGAGCTTTGAATTTAGAAGTTACCATGGAAATAGCTCTTAGAGAAAAGTCTGTCTTTTCCCATGTGATGGTTGTTTCTCTTTTTTAGGGAAATGTACATTTCTCTTGTGAATTTTATGTGGGCAGCCGGCTGATGAAAAACTCCTGTTATTCTAAGCAGAAAGTACTTGCTGGAAACTTCCTAATTTGCAGCTGCTTTGCCTTCCCATTGTTCAGCGTGTTTTGTAATCTGCTTCGTTGTTAAAGGTTGAACTCCACGAGTTTTCAGCTCTATTCTTGCCATTTCTTAATGCTGAGTGAACACTCAGAACAGGAAACAAGGCAAAAAGCAATCCCTGCCAGCTCACAGGAGCCTGCAGTGTGACGTCTGATGCTACAAGGAGCCGATCAGTGCTGTCCTCATGCTCTGAAGGACACTTCTCTCTAACACCCGCTGCTGGCACCGCCTGGACCGGTCCCTCAATAAAGTATGGTGAAATACAGGAGACACACTAAGAACTTTCCCTATTGGCAGCTGCCCCACAGCAGCAAGCCAGCATGCCCATGAAAGCCCTCCATGCAGATGAACATCTCACTGCTCCCTGCCCCGGGTCCTTGGGTAGTGTATTTGATGCTCTGCAGTAACGTACTGCTAGCATTTCACTAGTGTGGCACTGCTGCCTATGAGAAATTATGCAAATATGCTATGGTTGATAGCTGGGAACACAGTGTGATGTGTTTCTTCATCTCCACATACTTTGTTATTGCCACATTGGTGTGCAAACCTGCTTCCAGCCGTTTGCTGCAGGGTAGGACCTGCTCTGCAGCCCGTTATTCCCTGGGATGTCTTGACCCACAGGGAGGGGAGTGTGGAGAGGATGTAAGGTGCTGGCCAGAGAGTCTTGGAGAATGAAGGTTGCTGCTTAACCATATGACAACCTCCTTCTGCCTGCTGTCCCCATCGCTCTAACGCATGCAGAAAGATGAATACTAAAGAGGAGGAGCTAGTCCAGCAGGAACGTCTGCTTGAGGGAGGCTTGAAGCTGATGAAACAAGAATCAGGCCTGTCTCAGCAAGGAGAGAGCACGGAGTGAGAGCAGGCAGGGAACCAGACCTGAGAGACTGAAACTGAGCCTCTGAGGTCTGAAAGGCAAACTGTCTGCTACTGCCCTGGTGAGCAGTTCTGCTTTCACCAAGCTCCTGAGCCCCGATTCTCTTTTCACATCAGTGAAACTCTGTGGTGCTGCTCCTGACACGTACAGCAGTTTCCTATTTCTGGCATCATGTAAAACAGACAGGAACCTCCCTGCAGCAGCTGCTTGCTACCTGGAGATTTGTCCTTCAGCAGATTAGTAATGATGGTGGTATTACTTTATTAGGTTGTAATTAAAGGAAGTGAATAATGCAGGAAAATAATTAAAAAAAAAGAATTCAGGCTAGAGCCAGGAGGCCCACATGCCAAGGTGATAGGTAAAATAGGTAAACACGTATCTCTCTGCACGTCACTGAAGGGTCACTGGTGGAGGGACATCATCGCAGGACAGGGGCACGCTGTGGGTGCATCCTTAGCAAAATGGACTCCGTCCTTCTAATGAGGAAGCTGCAGAAGAAGCTGATGCAATGATGAAGAGAAAGCCACAGCATCAGCTGCTTTCTGAAGATACAGTTTTTCATCAACAAAATAGCTCTGTAATCTATGGACTTGTGTGGCTTTGTCTCTTCTGTGTGTTCCTTGGACACACAGTTTTTATGTGAAAGCAGACTAGTGAATTGACAATGTTAAGATCTGCAGAAATGTACCTTGCCTCTGCCAAAGGAAAGGATCAGACCTGTAAATGTATTTATTAGTTTAAAAAGGGACACACAATCATTGCATATTTTATATAGCAACAATTACTGCTTAGTAGAAGCCTGTTGGTAGGCTTTAGTGCTGTGTATCCTGTGTGAGCAGTGTCCTAACGAAGGGAGTGCAGGGAAGAGAATCAGAGCAGGCATTGGGAGCCAAAGGTGCGGCTAGGAATAACTTGTTCTCCTCAGGGCTGCAGGGCTCTCCTATCTACTTGTTTGTTTTCACAGTCAGTTTAGGGTAGCTTGTTTTTTTCCCTTTAAAGCAAGCCGCGAATTTAATTGAGCTTCAATTTCAGGAATGTACACAGAGCTACCACAGGATAAATAAAGAAGACAACGGACATCTTAACGTTTTGTTTTCAAAGGTGCCTGAAAGAGAAGACAATCCTGCCTTTGATCTGTATGTACAGCAGGAACAGTTGTTTTGTGCAGCTGACACAGTCCCAAGTGGGCCCGATGATCCCCATGTGATGGCTTGCTTGGCCACAACAAGCTGATTGAAGCTTATTTTTAACATTCTCATTTTCATCTCTTTAAAAACAAAGCCAGGAAATATTAAAAACAACCCATGCTCTTCTTCCTCCTCAGCAAAGAAAGAGTGCCGGAGGTGACTTATATCAGGAGATGGAACACCACCAGTCTTTTGAGGGGCGTTAGTTTTTGCCAGTACCACCCACTTTGAGCAGACTTCAGCACCTATCCAGCTCTTACATTTTCCTTGTGTTAGACCTTGAGAGCCCTTCTGCTCCTGGTGATTTTCCTTCTTTCCCTCTTCGGATGACACATCTGTTTTCTCCTTCCAGAAGAGTAAGCCTAAATTCTGCACTTTTCTATAACAAAAGAAATCTTCTGAGGGAGAAATTTGGTGTTCACGTATGTATTCCCTGCTGGGCTGTGTCCTCTTGTCTGAGTCCCAACCCTCCAAAAAAGGCCAGGCAGCCCAATGGCCCTCCCAGCCTTAAAACACAAGGCACCTATTAGAGGCAGTTACTAGAAGAGAGCAGGGCACAACTAATGGAGGTGGTGATTTGTGGAGGTGTGATTTTTGATCTGCTGTTCAGCCTCAATGCTCCTGATTGTTCCTGTACAATAGAGCTGATTTTCAAGTAGGGACCAGTCCTCACGATTCACTGGAAGCCAGCAGGAGCTGCAGGAGCTCCATCTGTGTAAAGATCAGACCCAGGCGGCGCTGAGCCTGCGGAGTAAACACAGGAAGGCTTTAGCCAAACTTTCACTGCCAACTCAAATCACAATGTGTCTGGAGTTCAAACAGGTCTGGATTTTTTTTTTTTTTGCAGCTTGTTGTAAGTTTTTCTTTCTGTTTCGGATCCAGCTGCTTCAGGGTTCACAAAGGGATTAGAAGCCTGAAATGCTGGGAATCTCACAGGAAGATTTGGTCTTAAAATCTCCTGCTCTGAATTGGATGAATATCTGACCTCTTGGGCTCTTGTTATTTTCTGTTGAACATTTCTGCAGCAGGATTTTTCCAGCTAAGTCTAACAGACTGATGGCAGAGGCTTGGCGCTTCTGTCTGAACTGGAGGCGCTGAGGAGCACCATGACAGCTTGAATCGTGCTTCGTGAGCTTAACTGAAGGTCTTCACAGGTGCTTGTTTCACCAGAGCATGGCAGGAATGCATCCTGACAGGGTGTCTGTGAGGTTGTGGTACAGCTCTTGCATTGGTATTTCTGTGTGCATTACCTAACTGGAAGTCAAGGAACATGCTAGGTTATAGAATAATACAGAAATAGTTTCTGTCCTGATTTGTTAACAGGTTTTGTGTTCTGGGTTCTGATTGAGGGAAGCACGGCGAGAGTGTGTGCCTGCCAACCACCAGTGAGTTCAGCTTCCTTTGGATATACAGCTGTGGATTTATTGCGGAGTGCCTTTGAAGTGAAGCTGGCTTTGAGTTGTTAGTTACAAATGCCTCCTCTCAAACAGGAAAATAGAAAGAGCAAAAAAAAACCAACCAAACCATAGGAGTTTCACTTGTTTTAACAACTTGGAAGCTTTCCACGGACTGACAAGGAACTGGAATAGGAATGAGCATTTTCATAGTGATGGAGAGATGGTAGAAGTGAAGACTGGTCATGAAGGTTTTGGAGACCTTTGGAGGAAAAAGCTGTGAAGATATAGAAAATAAAGAAAAGAAACTTCTAAGAAGGTCAGTAAGGAGTCAGCAGGGAATACTTGAAGAGAAGAGAGAGCAGACAGAACAGGGTTATGTTTATCAAGGTGGTAGCCACAACAATGTGCTGTAAATCCAGCAATGCTTCTCCTAAGACTACTTTAAGCACTGAAAATAAAGACAAGCAAATTATTAGATAATTTCGTGCAGGAATTCAACTTTCATAGTTACACCGAGAAAAGAAGATGGGAAAAGGTAGATGCCTTTTTTTCCATAGGAGAAAGGTGATGCAGAGAATGGAGGCTTCGACCCAATAATTGCAGATTCCAGATTTCATTCCATCCCACAGAAAGGCAGAGAGACACACAGCAAATATGCAGAATAGCAAAGAGATCACCCTATGAGAAATGTCACGTCACCTAGGAGTTTTCAGAAGAGAATTAAGGTGCTTGTTGACTGACCTTAACCAGGTCAGCCCCACTGCCGCACTTAGGCTGTTAGATGCTCGTATTGGGGATTAAATTAAGCAGTGATTTAGATGTCCATTGCAAGACTCATTCTTTCTGTCTCTTCATAGTGCTTTCTGATTACCGCTTGTTTCTTTCTTGAAATTGCTTTGATGTCTCTTGTGATCATCTCTCCTGACACTGTCTTGCATTCTGCAGACACAAGTTGTGATCTGCTTGGCAGTTCTGCAATTGCTCTGACACTTGAGAGAAACCTTATGTGCCATCAGTCACTTATCTCTGCTTTGAATTTGCAGGCAGACCATGTGCCACTCATACAACCACTGCGGAATTGCCTTAATCTTCACCAGCCTGTGGTCTGGGGACCACCTGTCACAATCCCTCTATTTAATCCTCTTTTTTTGTGATTGAGCTGGCATGATTCATCGCATCATAGCACTGGGGGAGCCTGCAGTAACTGGTGTGGATGTCTCAGATAAACTGAGACCACAGAAGACACCAGAGATGATGGCCGCAAGCATGGGCTGCAGAACTCCTAACCCTGGACTATTTGTTGAGACTTATCTCAGAATTATGTGTGTGTAAACACTGTGAAGCTGAATGGTATTTGTTGTTTCAGATTACAGCTCTGCCACGAGAGCTGCATTATGTAATAATGCAGAACCCAGTGGATACAAAACCACGTGGTACAAGAGGGGTCAAATTTTTTCTAATGCCATTCTCTTTATTTCTTTTAATGACAGGGTATTAATTTGGCCCTTGAAGTCTAAAATGTCTTGGTACTCCCTGAGGGAACACAAACATGTGGGCTCTGCACAGAGAAGGGAAGAACAATTGGACTGAGGAGAGAAAGCAGCTGGGAAGAGCACTGAGCCACAAGCAATGCCATGTACAGCACAGCCATCACTTGGAATTCAGGTAAGAGGGATTGTTTAAAGAAGAGAAACAGTCCACCAAACTGGTACCAACACGGAACCCAAACCATTCTAGACATTTAGGAAAGTTCAGCTCACTTAGTATTTCTACTCTTTTACCTTACTGCTCCATAACCACTAAAATAAGAGCCTCTCTGAAAGATTTCTGAGTACAAACTAAGGCTAAGTGTCTGCTTTGAGCTGTTCCCATGCCCAGCAGACTGCAGAAAGTGCAGGAGAAACAGGGTACCCTCCCAGCCCCTCATTACCGAGGGGTTTAGATCATTTAAAGAGGTGCTGGTATTTCTGGGTACTTAATCAAAGCCAAACCTCAAGGTGAACCTCTAAACCTCTTTCAGTCTGAACATTACTTCTCGTAAGTGATGTTTTAATTTTTATCATTCCAAGGAAAGTCTTTCATTCCTCTCAGCTGGCATCTGAGATAAGGGACTAAATCCCCCAGACATAAAGCGTTGAACAGTTCTGAGCATTACTTTAGTCTCTTGCTCAAAGTCTTTTTCTTTTCCCCGACTGATTTCAGATACAATGCAAAATAATCAGTGAAGAGAAAAAGGGAACAATTTAAAGTGTTGCTTTGAAGTTCAGCCCATGTTCTGGGCGGCTGCCCTTCTCTTTTCCAGCCACCAGAGAGACGTCTGTCCTGGGGGGTTAACTCAGGCCAGATCTGCAGCAGCTCGTATATTACATTAGGGAGCACTCTTAGGATGCGCTAGGAAATGATCGTGGATTACAAAATTGCACCTTTGCCAAAACTTCTCATTGCTGATCCTTTTGCCCTAATTAATACCAAGATGAGTTTGTTTATTTTGCTGCGTAGAAGTTGCGACCCCATGTTGCACTTCAGCTACAGCAAGTGTGGCCACATCAGCAAAGGTCTGTAACACAGGGCCAACCCTGCTCTTTTTAGCCACTGCCACGCGCAGCAGAATGCTTCTGGGTGCAGAGCTCGCTGGGGCTGAGCTGTCCTGCTCCTGAGCTCATTCTGCTTGAGCTACCAACGTGCTTGGCTGAATATCCCTTCACTGCCTTCTGCCATTAACTTCTTGCAGAATTTCAGCCTAGACAGCTACAAGCAGAGGCTCCTTGTGGTTCCTGTGTGCAGACAGCAGCGACATGGCAGAAGCCTGAAAAAAATGCCTTGCTTCTCTTAGAGAAGAGAATCCTGATTGTGCGTCTCAAGCAATCAAATCTCTGCGTTCTCTTCCACCAGAGGGTGCCAGCGATCGACGAACCACCGGCTTTGGCAGCTTGCGAGATTGCGGAGACCGGTGCTCCCAGCGTATCCAAGTGAAAGAGCGCGATACACACAGCTGGTAAATTTGCTTTTATTTTCAGCTCCCTCACTGGAAGGAGAAATATTGCATGTTGGCGGAGTTCAGTACTGCTGGCCACGAAGCTGCAGTGCAGGCACGGCGCTACGCAGGAGAAACGAGCGGGTCCTGCCCCATTTCTCTCCCGGCAATCAGCTGCGCTCCCCAGGCAGGGAGGAGCGGTCAGCACAGCTTTCTCAGAGCGCGCAGCTCCCTGTAGCTGTTGGTTGAGCTAAAATATCTCATCGTATTCCTCACCAGCCTTGACATTAAAACTCCCCTAAGGCCTTTTCAAGATCCCCTGTTCAAATCGAGGGACAATTCAAGGGGTCAGTTCCCCACCTGAAATAAAACTTTTCAACTGGATTAGTCAGCAGCTGAACGTTTGGTCTGGAATGATGGTCTGTCAGAGAGGACAAAAATAGCCCTTTTCTTCCCATTTGCCATGTGTATTTACCTCTCCCATTAGCAGCATAAGCAAATATTACTACTTCTTTTCCTGTTCTAGAAGGAACAAAGCTAGGCAGCACCAAGCTGCAGCTTGTTATGTCTTGCATGATATCTACGTGTGTATCGCATGAATTTCAATTGCAAAACCAGCAGGACAACCCCCTAGCATCAGATCAGGCCATCAATCCCGTCCTTAGAGTCACACTAAATGTAACAAGGTTCCACGTGTAACAAACAGGAGACTTTTGTCTGCTTATCTTCATTCCCTTTAGCTGGGCTGAGTGTGCAGAATGAGCCATGCAGCGTGGGGTGGGTTCACCCTTTGTTACCTAAGCAAGGATCGTGTGCTCACTGACTCTCACTGACCCTTAGTGAATGCAATACTCTGTGAGATTTTATTTGCTTATTTTACAAAGGCACTTTTCAGAATGTAATTCCACTTTGGTGTGGTAACAAAGTGATGAGATCTGCTGTAATATGAGTCAGAAATAACCAGTCTGGTGGGACATGGAATTGAAAGGCATGGCAGGGACAAGTGGGACTGCAGGACTGAAGAACCAGCCTTCAGCTGCTCGGGTGAGGCATAGCGTACATGAATTAATATTTTAGACTCAGTTGGGTGACATTTTCCCAAATGCAGAAGTGTCACCACACTGAAGGGCTGCTGTGATTGGCACACTCCCCAGAAGAGCAGGTTGCCAGTAAGTTAGGTCAGGATTGCACTGCAGGTTTGAGCTTTGAGAATGAAATAAGGGCTGGTGCAATTCAGGATTCGGTTTGCAGAACGGTGTGAAGGCAGTTTGTCTTCTGCTTCTGACACAGAGCACGTCCTGAATGCGTTACTAAAAGACGTTGATGTCATTTCTGACACAAATAGCTGGTGTATAAATCTTTGATTCTGTCAATTTTTCTTTCAATTTAGGTGGTTAAACTGAACTCGAGGCTTTTAGTTTCACTAATTGAAGCATATAATTGATAATTTGTCTCACAATGGAAACTCAGAGTGGACCTTAGTGATTTCCTTTATTCTCTTTATACTGCCCCCGAAGTCAGAGGAGCCTGAAGCAGAAAAGCATCCATCCATTTCAGAGCTGACATTGTGGTCCTGTTGGGGAAGGGAGGGAATGGGGGTGTGTGTGTGGGGAGGGGGAGGGGGGAAAGGGACTCTGCAGGTGACTGAAATACCTTCAGCAGTGATTGGCAGCCTGAACAAACTCCAGCAGTTGCTGGGGATGTGGCTAGCACAGGATCAGGAGCACCGCCAGTAGTCCTAAGTATGATGGATGAAGTATGACGTGCACAGTGACTGAGAAAAATTGCTGGTTGTCAGAATATCAGCAGCCAATACAACAGCTATGTTTATTGACTTCCAAATGGCAATATAATCTTAGTTATTGGTAAACTTTGCGTTGTCCAACCTGATGCTCTCTGTGAAAACATAGCTAATGGCTTTATAGAAAGGTTGGCAGCTGGTTGTGCATATTTAATTCTCAGTGTAGCACAGTGATGGATTGCTGTACCATTTTTTTAAGAACTGATGTTCTTCCTCTTGGTCTTAAAATAACTCTGGTTTGAGGTCTTCTAGGCAAAAGCAATCAACAGATAAAATCCACAAGCATGCTTATTAGAAAATAATGATGTAATTGGAAAGTACAAGGAGGGTAATAAATTACTCACATTACAGGAAATAGTTGAACCACCAAAGGGAACGTGCTCCATTTGTGACCACGAAGAAGAAACACAAAATTAGGTGCTCATTCAATGAATGTGAGTGGCTGATGTTTGGAGAAAGAAGTCTGCCTGCATATTGCTAAGCAATATACCTTAACAGTGGCAGGACTGGAGATACAGACATGACTAACCAGGTAACTGGTTACTTTGGTTACTAAATTCTTTTATTTCCTTAAGAGGACTTAAATAACTCAGAAAGCTGACTAGAAAAAAAAGCTCAATACAGCTCACTACATGAACAGTTTTTAGAATAAAGAAAATCTTAAGAAAGGAAAAAGGACTTCAGAATTTCCAGATGTATAATTCCATCAAGAGAAATGGTAATACAATTCTAAGTGATGTATACGCAGTTTCATCTGGGGGCTGTCAATGAAAACAATGACATCTATGTGTCATTGAAATATATGGATAATTATTTTTTTTTAATTATAAGAGGGCAGCATTTATGTAGGCAAAAGAACAACTTCAGTCTTCCTTTTGGAAAAGAATGGCATGGAATAAGGTCTTGACTATCCAAATGTCTGCAGCTTAATGTTAACTCGAGATAAATGTATGTGTTTGTATTGTAGATATTTGTATAAATATATTGTGTATATATCTGTAGACTTAGTTTTTGCTGTGCTGGGATGCGTCCAACAGATTGCACAAGCAGTGCTGGAGAAATGGTGGGAAGGAAGATTGTTTAGAATCTCTTCTGCAATCTTGTACACAAATAGCCGGGCAGACAAAAACTTGCTCAGTAAAATAGTTTGTTTAATGTTAAAAAATACAGAGTGGTAGGTAGCAAATTCTAAATGTTAACCAAAGTGTTTCTCATTTGAGTGAATTTATTGCTGCAGTGGGAAACATTAAGTTTTCTCTTTAAGAGGATTTCATAGGAGCAGGTAGGGCCAAAAATAGCTCTCAAAATCACAGAGAGGTAGATTCTGTCCTGCATCTGAGATATAGCTTGTAAATATTTAGGGGGCGGCTATAAAGTGTGGGAAGATGTGGCATTGGTAGCTAACATACAGACTGATTGATTCTCTGTCTTGTATATGTATGATCTTGTGAAAGGCAGGGATTGATGAACAAAGAAAAAAGGAACAGCAATGTCATAGCACTCTGAGTATCTTAGTATAAGGATTAAAATTTATGACTTGGGACAAATTTAGTTTTGTTTCTGAAGTGGCCATGTTCCTTCTCTATGATGCTCCCAAGCTTCAGTCACTGAAGATGCGTGGCACAGTTCATGGTGAGTCCTACTGTGTGCCAACAAGAAGTTACAGATTGACTTAGTGGAAGCCCTTCACTGTAGAAATGTTAAGTGAATTGCTGTGGTTTTCACAGGATCGAGCAAAGATTCAGCAAGAGAGTAAAACGAAAGAGGTGAAATTCCTCCTGGAAACAAACTGTAAAGAACTTGGTTTGCAGTGTTGGGTCAGCTTTATTCTGCTGGTCTGTCAAGGCTAGTTGCAAACTGAACTAAACCACACTTTGTTTATACACATTATACATGATAACATCCACCATCTTCTAGAAGGCATATGGTGTTGTCAGCACAACAAAATAGCAGTTGCACAAATTATATGAATTCTGAAAAGGAAGAATTGTACCTGTAAATATCAAGACTAAATGTTATGGTATGTGTCTAATTAAAATAAGAAAGTAAGGACTTTTCTAACTTATTCTCCACACTCTTTTCCCAGGCAGGTACCTAACACATTCATCTCACTGCTAACGTAGCGATCACTGATGTGAGCACAACCTACCTTCTCATGTTTTTACCATGGGAAGTTACCAGCACTCCTGCCTGCTCAAAAGATTAGCTTGGTAAGGAAATAGTAAATAGCAGAGTACATATGCCAAAGTTCCCTGAGTGAAACCATCTGGGTATCTATTGTGTTTCCATTCTGAATTTTCATCAGGGCTATTTATTATTAAAGAGAAACTGTGGGAAAAGTAAGAAAGGAGTATTGTTAATAAGTTTTCTGGGAATGTACGTATAAACCAATTCTTATGAACTGGAATGGCATTATCCAAGGGCCTCAAGGTTCTGCCTGTGGGTAAGCAATGCAGTAGGCTTTTCGTGCTCAATTTGCTGTCTGAAGTTGAGGATGATAGCACCAGACCAGCTGTGGATGAGTAAATGTGACAGATTCACAGATAAAAGTGCTGACCCATACTTGATAAACACTTCTTGTTCTCCAGTTTCCAGTGACAATAAAGTCATCTGGCCGTTGTTTTCTTCACCACGCATGCTGTTTTATTGATGGGCACAAATGAGGCCTGTGCTTCTTTACGTGATAAACTTTATTTCCACTTGTTGGTAGTTAAGAACACAAAATGTTTCTGGACAAATTGCCCTCTGTAAAGATTGCTTTTATAGTGTCCTTGAAGCACTTTAGTAGACAGACACATATTCTTTTTCCAGTTGCATGGAAATTGCATCTCTCTAGAGACTGCACTCCTCTTGAGCTGGCAGTGGTTGTCAGAAAGAGGTGAGATCATTTTTCCTTTTTGTTTTCTATTGCTCCATAGTTCTTTTATCCCAGTAGAAGACACTACTATTGCTTTCCTTTTGTCCCACACCAGTTCATTTTAGAGAAACACTCATGCTTCATTTGCCTACAACTAGCTCTAATAGTCAGTCAGTGCTAGGCAGGATTTCATCACTGGATGATATTATCCAACAGGCCAATGAAGACACGGAATGGAGTACGCTGTTCTTTACTGCTGTTTCTCTTCCACTGTTTTTTGGCTAAAGCAATCTTACAGCACCTGAGTTAAAAAGATGACTTTGGGAGACTCAACTGACTGCAGCAGTTCTAAAATCAAGAATGCTTTGTTTAATAACTAGGCAATGCTGGAGACAGTGCACCTGCTCAAATACTGAGAAGTGTGGTTGGCCTTAAGGGTGTGGGGTGCACAAGAGTAAAACTGGCCAATTTCTAACTTCTCTGCCATGGGCAGGGATGCCCTCACTAGGTCAGGTTGCTCAAAGCCCCATCCAACCTGGCTTTGAACACTTCCAGGTTTGGGGCATCCACAACTTCTCTGGGCAGCACATGCCAGTTCCTCACCACCCTCTGAGTAAATGATTTATTCTAAATATCAAATCTAAATCTACCGTATTGTAGTTTAAAGACATTATATTCATCTTCCTGTAGTTAAACCACCAAAGAGTTCACCAGACTATATTACACTTGGTATGCATAAGTATAAAATCATCTTGCTGTCACTCAGTGTGCTTAAGCACTCCACACACTGTTGATGACAAATAACCTGCAATTGTTCATCTTTGTTCCCCAGGGTGCTTTCTCTAACAATGGGATGACTCAACTCAGTAATGCTGACTGGCTGAACACATGATTTCACAATAACATTATCAGTCATTTTTTTTTTAGAAAAGGGCAAATTTGTGCAGCCACTTGGAAGAAAAGAGCAAAGTGCTGCCTAAAATTCCTTTTATTTACAGTGGGAAATGAAGCATGAGTAAGACGATTAGAACTGTAATTAAACAATAGATTCAAATCCACAGATAGGCACAAAATGAAGAAGGAGCTGTCAGGGAATCAGTCTAGAACAATTCTGAAGTGTTTTTTCCTCTGTAAGCCCAAGGAAAAACTCTCCTTAATTTGTCTTCAACAAGAAGACATCTCCAAAAGCCCCTCTGTTTACACTTAAAAGCTTGGCCAGAGGAAAAGATGTGGCTAATCTTTCCACCTAGAAAGATATTCCATCCATAGCACATACAGAGATGCTGAAGTTTGGGCTTCATTACAAATAGGAGAAAACAATTTTCTAAGTATGACAGAGTGAAATCCCAGAGGAGATACTGCCAGCAGTCGAGTAAAGCTTGAGTTTGGCTCTAGTCCTGAATTATATTCGTTTCTATCGTTTGCCAAACACCATCTCCCTTCTCCAGATGCTGCCAACATCCTAATATCATACTGCATTTAAGTACCATTCCTACTCTCCTTCCATGTATTACGCAGTTCTTGGCATGTTTTCAACGGCTTTTCTAAAGCCAGTTCCAAACTCACTTTGATAGGTTTCAATAGCTTGCTGAGAGGCAGATAATCCACCCTTTGTCACTATGGATTGAGTCCTGTCTTGAAAAAAGAACAACTCCATTTCATCAGAGAAAAACAGTCAGGAATAAATTTGCCACTGCTCACAAGCTTGACTGGGTCACAGCTTTGTGTACTGGAACAGAGGGTTTAAGACCCTGAAACAGGTTAGTACTGTGAGGAGTATTCTACTCAGCTTCTCTGCTATGCATACTGTAATACACAGGATGATTTATTTTCTTAGACCACATCAGTTACCAGAGGAAAAGTACCTTCCAGAGGTACCAGAGGAAAGGTACCTATAAAGTACCTGCCCTGCTTTGGTTTTAATTCAACATCCTTTATTTCTACTACATAAGAGGACTCGGTGCTTTTTTTCCCCCGTACATTTCCTGATGTAGCAAAACAGACAGGCACACTCAGTCTTTAGCTAGCCTAACGAAATGCCAGGGGGAACACAGCCATTCCCAGCCCTCAGCCATTGATGTGTTCGTGCAGATCTTTATTACAAACAGGAGCCCGATGTGCACTGGAAGCTCTGTTTAAAAAATTCCAGTAAACAACTGTCTTCTCTCTTTTCTACTTGACAGCAAGAACAGCTCTGTGTTCTTAGGGAAGCCCAGGATCTGTGGGCCTGAGGGGCTTTATTCTTTACAGACAGTGATAGACGTATTGCAAAAGAGTACCTACAGATTTGTTTGAAACTGCAAAAACACATCTGCTTTGGCTTTGCCCAGAGTTCTCTCGTGGTCCCATTCCATGAATGTTCATCCAAGTGAGTTCTTTGCAAAAGCTACATTTATATTCGCTTTGTCAAGTTTGTGCAGGAAGTAAACTTGATATGAACATGTTTTGTTTTCTCTGAGAAGGATCATCCTACTCAGAATCCTACTCAGAAACAATGCCATTTAGTGATGAGACCATTCGAAAATAAGAAGGGCAGCTCAAATTGCAAGGCAATAATTGGGAAGAATCTCATAAAACAATTTTGTAAAAACAGTGCACATGAGAAAAATCACAGTCTGTTCCTGGCTGTTCAATGGAAAAGAGAAAAAACTTTGCTGTATGATCTATTCGGTACAAAATTCTTCAGTTCATCTCCAAGAGCAACAAACCAGATCAGAAATACAAGTTCTTCAGTTAGCTTCCTTAATTCTGCTGGAAGTGGGCATAAGTGTCAGGCAATTTCATCAAGAGTTGTTATGATGACGTGTTTTTTCTTCCCATTAAAAACACCTAGCCACAGCTATTGTAAGGGAAATAAACCCACCCACTCAACATTTCCTTACCTCACATCTCAGTGGTGATTTTCCACCCCTGCAAGTTATGCTTTAATTAACTATAAATAAATAAATAAATAAAATAAAAAGAAATAAAATAAAATAAATAAAATAAAATAAATAAAATAAAATAAAATATAAAAAATGCAAACCCTTCTGATTTGAAGCAGGGTGGAGGTGCTTTCCTACAGCCCCATCACAGCATGGGTAGCAGATTATTAATCTAAAGCAAAACAACTGGGGATACCTAAGCTGCCACGTTTGATCGTGCTGAATTTGACAGAGAGGGACGGTCCCTGCATGCAGATTGTTGGTGCCTGTTTGTAGCTGCAACTTATTCTGAGGTGTAAAACCTTTTGAAAGGGCTGTCAGGGGCTAAGCTGGATTTTCTAATTACTTTAGTGATATAACATCAGAGGCAGCAGCACACACTGTGCTTAGTCTTGTGACTCCTTAGGTAGTAACAAGAGATGAGCTAATTGTGTTTTTGCAAGCGTATCTCTTGATGTTCTATGGCATCAAAGACATAACTACACTACAGCACCTGCACCCACATATTAGGGACTGCTGCATTTGACCCATTCAGATGGCATCATGGAGATCATCAGGGAATGACAGCAGAAAAAGCTGTAAGAAATGGCACAGATCTTTTCCATACGGTATTGTCCAGCTAGTCAGGAGAAACCCATTAATTGCACACTCTTGTGTCTCCTAGTACAGGCTGTAATTGTTATATTAATGCAGTAGCTCATCACATAAAGACCCTGAAACTACCTCACGGCATCAAAACTCAAAAAAACTCCATTGAAGAGCCCATTAGAATAAAGGTAGTTCCAAAGGTTTCATTGAGGTTTGTAGGAATCTGTACCAAGTTCTTCTTTCTTTCTCCTCAGCAGCTTATATTCCCAGAAATAAGAAGCTACTTGCAAGTTCTTCTTCCCCAGGAAGATACTTCAGAAACAATTTGTGACAGTCGAAATTCTATAATACAGGAAAAATCTGTGTTCCCTGAAGTTATTTCTTGTGACAGTTATTTCCTGAGTATCATTGAAGAGAGAAAAAAGAACACTGAAGGCCAGATTCATGTCTGGTGCCACTTAACTGACCATTAGCATCAGCACCCCATGGACTTGTCCCCAGCATGTACATTATGCTATCTATTTTCAAAGCGATAAAATCCAACATCTCGGTAGGACTGTGTGCATAATGTCTGGAACAGGTTATTTAATCATATCGGAACCTGTCGTCTCATTTTATTTTTGGCACTATTCTCCCTTTAACACTTGTAAATGAGGCTGCCTTAGTCAACAGTCACATTCCAGGATCTCAGCAGTGTGTGTCTCAATTGATGGGTCACCAACCTTGGGAGCTCAGTTCTGACCTGCACTTTTTTTGTAGCTCCATCTATTACTTGAGAAAATCTCCCTGGCAGAAGTCAGCGCCTTTTATTCTTGCTCAGACTGACCTCTGTGGAATAATAATAGTTGGGAGTAGGTTGTGAGTACGATAGTAGCTGGCTAAGAAGTGCATCCGTGACTCCCATGTTTTCTATTCCTCAGCTGAATATGCTTATTTCTTCCCTCTTTTGTTGTTTTTTGCCTTCTGTGTGTGTTCTTGGTTTTTAAAAGAGGAAGGAGATGCACTGCTATTATATGTGTGCACTGTGCAGTACTGTAGAGTTCTTTTCAATGATCCTCACACAGTTCATTATTAATATTGCAAATTACCATAAACTTTCTGCAAACCTTATAAGAAAAAAAATATCTGGGAATAATGCACAGCACAGATACAAAGGTCTAACAGAAGAGAGGTGACTAGGAATGAATGACCACCGTAACCATTCAAGCAACTAAAATTGTATCACAGATGATTTCGATATTTTCCTCCGAACTTTGGTGTGCTTCTCTTTTTCCTCCTCTTATTCCCGTTGTGAGTCAGGGACAGAGAAAGATAAATCTGTTGGGATTTTCATAGGTGTCACAGAAAGTTCTCATGCAAGCATTGATGCTGCCTTTCCTGGGTCATGTCTGAATGAGCTTCCTTAGATTTGTGCTTAAAAAAAATGAGGGCATTGAGAAATACAGTCCCTTTCCAATTTTATCACGTGCTTTCTTAGATGTTGGGTTTCCATCAGCAAGTTTTTCTTACCCACTAATAACAGGATGCAGTAATTACAGAGGTCCTAACACCCAGCTCTTGTTCATGGAGGAGCGAGCGATCCTGTAAGAGCTGACTGGTGCTGTATGCACTGCTACCACCTGGCTCCTGGGAGGGAGCAGGTTGCAGCAGGGCTCCCCGACACCTGGTGACCACAGCAGCAGTGTGCCTCATCCTCCCTCGAGGCGAAGCATTCAGAAGGAACGAAGAGAGGTGCCCGCTGCTACGAGCATGTTCTGCAAGCTCTGGGGAGTGCAGTGCGCTCCCGGCAGCAGGAAGAACGCAGGAGCACTGCGTTGTGTCCTCTTTCCTCCTCACCTCAGCTCAGGTGGCAACACCTCCCTTATGGCGGGTGCAACAAGGACGGCCTGCTTGTCACACCAGTACTGCCTGTTGGCAGCAATTACACAGCGCCATCACTATGAAGGTTATCACAGAATGGACAGGGTTGGAAGGGACCTCAAGGGTCATGAATCTCCCACCCCCCTGCCAATCCTCAATTCCTCAGGAAATTCGGGGTGAGGTTGGCGTGAGCATCAGGGGAAGGCGCTGTGCTTGGCTTTGCCAAACGTTGTCAGTGTTCACTGTGGGTTTGTGGGCCTCGTGAAGGTTCGCTGCGGTTACAGCAGTCGCTCAGGACGGAGCTCGGCTGCCCACGAGAGGTATTATGTCCTGAGCGTAAAGCGAGCACGACCACTTTTGTTTCGCTTCATGTATCAGCGCGGGGCAAATCTGCCGCCACACCTCCTTTCCCCAGCGAGCCCGAAAGCGCTGGGATGAAGGGGCCTCGCCGGGGGCCGCAGCCGGCAACGCCGACCCCCGCCCGGCACTTTGCCCTCGCTCAAAATGGCGGCCGCGGCGCCGCTACGCTCTGCCCCGCCAGCATCTCGCGAGACTTGCGGCGGGGCGGGAGCCGCCCGCTGCAAATGGCGGGGCGGAGGCCTGGCCGCGCGGGTGAGCCGAGGTGCGGGCGGTGCCATCATGGAGCACATCACCACGCCGAAGGTAAGCGGCCGCCGCGCTGCGAGCCGCGGGCCGTATCCCTTCCTCTTGGCTTTGCTCCGTGTGGGATGCTGGATTTTGGGGCTGGGTGAGAGCACGGGCCGGTGGCCGCTGCCCTGTGCGGAGGGCCGCGCTGGCGGAGCCGCGGCCGGGCGCTGCGCCGTCGGAGCCGAGGTGTGAGGGGTGTGAGGTGAGCGGAGCGCCCTGCTCTGCTCTGGGGACCGGCGGCGTTACCGCAAGCGCTTGTAAATGCATCGTCTGTGTACTCTGTGGCCATAAAGCAGCAAACTTTCCTTCAGGGCAGATAAGGCTCTTGAGGTGTGTGTTTCCTTCCATGTTTTTCCCCCTAAGTTTTGGTTTTTGCTTTAGAAGGAAAGAGAAATTCCATAACTAACCAACAAATAGGACAGGGAAAAACAAAACAAAACAAAAAAACAAAGCCACATATGCACGCACCAACAAGCAGATTTTTATTTATTTATTTATTTATTTATTTATGCGTCTGTGCCCATGTCTGTTAAAACTTGCCTTTGGTTAACCTGGTGTGGATTACGAGATGTGATGTACTTAATGTGGAAGCGCCTGCTGTGGGGGCTGAGATGCTGGCAGGCAGAGTGCAGGGGCTGCTTCTTACCCAGCGGTACTTGGATGGCACCAAACGTGGGCAGCCCTGTGTGTCATTGTCTCGTTGTTTCCGCAGCTGGCACAGAGATTAACTTTGATCGTCTTGGCTACAAAGAGATCCTTTTCTTCATGCCGCTGCCGGATCTTGGTGTTCATTTGACACTTTTGACTTTCAGATTATTTTGCATGCTGTTAATGTATACCCTAAAGCTGGTTTGGTGCGTGTAGTTCTTAGGTTTTTCTTGTTCCCTGAATTCTGTTTTAGCCGTGACATGATTGTGGCTCAGCAGACGTCTAGAATTTCTTTGATCAGAGCTAAATTTACTTCATAACCCTTTGCTCTTACTGCAGGTGGAAAACGTGAAGTTACTAGATCGCTATACAAATAGGAAAGCAGCAAGTGGGACTTTATACCTGACAGCCACCCATCTGATCTATGTAGATGCTTCTGCTGAAGTCAGAAAAGAAACATGGGTACGTGTGATATTTGGAGGTTTAAATACAAGTTTTAAAATATTAAACATCTTATATCCAATATGAATCGTTCCATGAATTCCGAAGTTGTGGTTTATTTGTAGTGTTTGGATACCAAATGTTTAACAGAAATTGCCTTGTGGGAGGAAACGAACGCAATGGTTATGTGACCCAATAGTTTCAGGAACAAAATGAACTTGTCTAATTTCTAACCTCAAGCTTGATGTACAAAGCCACCAAACTTGAATTTACAGGACTTTGAAGTGTAAAACTAGCGCTGAAATTAGCAACCTTTGTTATTTCATCATTCCTATTTTGTAATTAATACATTGCATTTGTGGGTGGAAAAGAAGTAAGAAGAAGATAATCTTGCTCCTTGTAGAACCAGGTAGACCCAATTACATATCAGTCTCTAAAAATACTTTGTCATATGTCTGTGTTCTTTCAGTCTGGCTCATTGTTATACAGCCTTTGGGTACGCAGTCTGGATGTTTATTATGTTTGCTTGATAAATGTCATAAATCAACTCACTTTCTGCTGATAGTGTATTGCAAAGCTTTCCAGTCTGCTTGTACAGCTTATGGCCTTGTTAGTGATATCTGAAAGATTTTGATTATCTCCTGTTTTTTTAGATTCTGCATCATCATATAGCAACTGTAGAAAAATTGCCTTTGACCACAGCTGGATGCCCGCTCCTTATTCACTGCAAGAACTTCCATGTGGCTCACTTTGTTATTGGGCAGGAACGTGATTGTCATGAAGTGTATACCTCCTTGCTCAAACTTTCACAACCAGGTATTTGGGTCAGTCTGTTTCTCAAACTGTTGAAATGCACTAAGCTCAAAGGCTCATCTGAGCACTAGTGAAAGCTTCACTTGTCATGCTGCTGATTTTTATTGTAGCAGCGCAGAAGAGGAGGGTGTGAAATCAGAATGTACTAGCAGTGTCAGAGGTGATCTGTGTGGGTTAGTGCAGTAGATTGCTACCCTATGCACCAAACAATTTGCTTGTAAAGTAAGCACACGTCTTCTGGCAGTGGAAATGAGGAATCTTCTGAAGACCAGTGCAGAATTGATTGGCCAGAGTGTGGCACATGTGCCAGGTGTTACTTCAGTCCCGGTTGTTGCCAGTCATTTCTGTGATTTGCCTCATGGCTGTGCATAGCTCTGCTCTTGCCATTTGAGCCTGATATCCGTAGAATTCGAGATCTCACAAAGTTGTAAATCTTATTGTTGTTTCCCAGGAGCACATTTAGGTAACTTCAGTGTTTTTCTTCTTTTGGATGTGAAATCCTATGCTTTACCTTGGTGTCCTGTCTTGGAATCAGTCTCCAAGTAGAAAGAAAACATCCTTGGAAGCCTATAGTCTCTTCAGGCCTCAGCTGTTTAGTTTAAGGTTGAATTTTCAGACTGTTTGTTCTCCTTGCACAACAGTATTGCATTTTCCACCTGGCTTCCATCTTCAGCAGCTTTTGTTTCCTTTACTGAACCAAGTCTCGCATTATTATAAAGATCCTGCTTGGTGTTGCATTTTGTAATTTTAGCAGTAGTTTAAAGGAAGAGAGTTGATAGCATCAGTCTGCTTCGTGCTGATCATCACATACAAATTAATTAGAAGTGCTGCATTAGAAGTGTTTTGTTGAGTTTGGCTTTGAGCCACCTATGGAAATTAGAGCTTATTGTCAGTTCCTATCATTTTCCTTGTGTAGAGTTTTCTTAGTTATGAAGCTCTAATTTTAGTGCTGTTTCTGTCAGAATTCTGCTGCTGTGTTTAAAAGGTGTCACTGTTCTGTTTGAAAATGAGACACTTCTGTAGCATCTTGAAGTGTGGGAGCTGTCACTGCAGGAGATCACATCAGTCAGTTACTTTTGTGTTGCTTGGTGTAACGTTTTGTAGCTCTTTTGTTCTATTTGTGGATTTCTGTACTCGTTTGGTTTAAATTTTTTGTATGCATTCTTCCTTCATATAATTTGTCAGAGCATCTAATTATTTATGGTTTGCACATGTATGACTGACAGCTATGGGTTACCTGTCTGGTAACCTGGCTGTTATCACACGCTGCCAGGTGTGCTTTCCAGAGAGCTTGCTGCCTTGGGAATCAACCAAAGGAGTTATTGGTGGGATTTGCATTTCCTGAGGAGGGTGAAGGAAATTGGAAAGGTAGAGATGGAGGGAGGAAGAAATTATCATTTGTCAGGTACGGCCTGAAGCTTTTGTTGGGCCACCAGTAATATTCAGTACAGCTATCATGCTTTCCATGCAGCTCAGAATTCACTGTTGAGCAATGAACTTGAAGGTTTGCAAGAGCTTTTCTATGAACGCTTCACAGAAAAGGTCTCTTCATAAATGTTTTTATTTCCGCGTTAATTCTTAGAATATCAGTCTCTTGGAGCAGTGCATATTGCAGAAAATTCAGTAGGTTTTTTTCCCCAGAAATATTGAAGTTTTAATTGTAACAAAATGCTGTAGCACATCTCCCTGCCCATGGGGAAAGGAGTACTGGAAATTCCTAAGGATCTGCATATGAATTATTGGCACTTGGTGTGACCCAGAGTGAGACCTTATAAGTGTGAGGAATGTTGCATTATGGTTGAAACTTGCATGCTTCTTATAATTCTTTCATCTGTGAGTCCTATTTGTCTCGATAAAGTTAGGGAAGTTTTTTGATGAACTACAGAGAAATCCCAAATACCCATATTGTTCTATTATAGTACTCAGTATTTTTCTAAGGTGTCAAAACCAGTCTGAGTATTTTGCTTAGATGAGTAAAATTTACAAAGTGGTCTTGGGTGCAGGAGCATAAATAAAGTAGCTATTACTGCAGTATAGCCAACTATGGAGTACAGCAGTCACACAGCCCTTGGTGTTTGTTGGGGGGGAAAAAATAAAGCACTTGAGTTTTCTGATTGCTCTTAGCTGAGTAATTTTTTAATCCTTGTATCAGTTGTTGTACACCTGTACCTCAGTGGCTTGCACAATGTTAGCCAGAACAAAAACCTTTTGGAAGAAATGTTGACCTTTCTATATTATATTGTAACTAATTTTTTTCTTCTTCCTAGTGAAACCTGAAGAACTTTACGCTTTTTCTTACAATCCTAAAATGTCTAAAGATAACCGGGAGATTGGATGGAAACTGATTGATTTGAAAGTAGATTACCAGCGTATGGGAATCCCAAATGACTATTGGGAAATAACAGATCTTAATAAAGACTATGAGGTAATTCTTGTCCAAAGTAGCCAGTTGGTGCAATATCTCTTTGTGTTAATGACATTCAGCAATCCTGCTGCTGCATAAGTGTTGCCTCTGGGGAAAAAAGAGCTCAGTGGTTTTAATCGAAGTAGCAGCTTAATGTGAAGTTGTGGATAATGATGCTAAGAGGGAACAGAGCTGCAGAGTCACCTTGGTTTGCTTTGATTCCTCTGGCAAAGTATCAGCTACTTATTTTTCTAGAGAAATGTCAAACCGTCTGCTAGAAGAACTTGAAGTGCCCTTAGGTTCTTTAGGTATTTTCAGACTTTGTTCCTCCAGTGTGATGAGAGATGTTAAGAGGGGGAGTACATGGGAGTGGCTTGGCTTGATGAGGAACAAGGCAAAGTGACAAGGGACCAGAGTAAGGAAGGAAAAAACAGAAACTGAAGATGCTTTTCTTTTTTTGCTTGTTTGGATCTCATGCTAAGGAAAAACTTAGCTGTTTCAGTTCTAACTGGCTTCTGCTATTTCCCTCTCTTTAAGGTCAGGTTAGGTCTAAACAACATTAAATGGAAACAGTACACAACAATTTTACTCGAACTCCAGCTTTGTATGATTTCCCTTTGTTTCCTCTGGTATTATGCACAGACTTTCTATCTAAAATACACTGAATATCTCTGAGTGAGGAAGGTAGCAGTATGTTGTCCTGAATCCTTCATCTGTGCTCTTCATTCTCTTCCCACCAGTTGGTGTTTTTTTTCATTATGCTTTGGGTTGAAGTAGTGTATGCCTTGCTGTCAGAAATGACTGGAGTTTTAAGTGGCTGTCTTTGGATGCCTGAATTGAGATGACATGGAAATTGCTTTTCCCATCAGGGCATCAGAATGTGGGCATGTAAAATATTGATGGTTTTGAAGCTTTACTTGCTAATATGTAACTTTCAATTGGCAATGCTTTGCAATTTCCTCAGGGTTTCCAGTTTGCATTTGAAACTTGTTGAGCCTCAAGTAAAAACTTGGAGGATGTCTCATCATTAAAGTATATGCTGAAAATACTATGTTTTTGTGAGGAAAGTAGATGAAGCTGTTTTGTGAGGATGGTACCTGATGGCTACAAGCTCATTTTTTAGTTGGAGATTTAAAGGGAAATCTTAAAATATAATTGTTCATATTTTTTTTGTGACAAATCAGTAGCTTTCATAAAATGTATGGCTTTAAAGAAAGGACTTCCTTTCAAAACATATGGCATACTGTGCAATTCAGTTTTGTAGCTCCACTGCAAAATTGTTTGTTACCATATTGTTTTATTATTTTTACCCATTCCCTTGTGTTGTTTTTTCCTAGATGCATTCTAATAACTTGATGCTTCCGGTATGGTTTGTTTTGATACACTGTGGTGAACAATGTATTGTATTGCTTATAAATGTGAGATCATAGACTGAAAATGAACTTGCCTTGTATCTTGAATTGGTAAACAGTGATACCTAAATTCTTTCTTCTCGCTTCAGGTTTGCAGCACATATCCTCCAGAAATCGTGGTGCCCAGAGCTGCTAGTAAGGCAACAGTGATTGGAAGCTCAAGGTTCAGAAGCAGGGGGCGGATTCCAGTGCTTTCTTACTTATATAAAGAAAACAATGTTAGTAGTTCAACTGTCTGTTGTCTTGGGTGGGGTGGGGCTGGAGAGCAAGGGTTCCCCTTCTTGTACAGCTCCCTTCCAGTAAAAGGAAAGGATGAGATGATTATTCAAGTGCTTTAACTTCTTGTTTAACTGTTCTTTTTGTAAGGGCTCTAGAATTGGTTTGAGTCACAGAATAAGCTAGACACCAAAGACATACCAGTGCTGTGTAAAAAAGCACAAGCTCTTCAAGCTTCCTGTCTGGAAATTTCTTATCAGCTTTCAAGAATGTCTTTTGTGCTTTTTCCTGTGTGTGCTTATTTTAGTGTACTGTGTAGCTATATTGAATAATGTTTAACAAGGTGCATGTTTAACAAGATGCATGTTAACTCAGCTAAATTTTCTTACTCAGGAAGAGGAGGAACTGCCCTGAAATAACTCTTCTTAACTCAGAATAAGTGAAGGTTTCAGTTTTGTTGTGTTTTTTTTTCCTCCATTAAAGACCGCAATGTAAATTTTTAACTTTGCTGTTTCAGCAGTGTTTTAGATGCAGATGTTAGGAAAATGCTGTCACAGTCAAGTTGTTGTTTTCCTGAGGAAGCGTGCCTTGACCTGGGTGCCTGTGGGGTTGTGCTGGCACCAGCTGAACTTTTCCTGCAGCGTGCCCAGCACAGTTCTGCGTGGAATGGTAACAACAACTACTGAGCCAAACTGAAATATAGCATGGTATAGTGCATATTAATCTAACATAGAGGATTTGAGAGCAGAGCAATAAAGGGCTCCTTTATTCTGTTATATATGATCTGTTTCTTAAGATTCTCATAATCCTAGTTTTGTGGAATATTCCATTGGCAATTCTGTGTGTCCACCTAAGAAGCTGTTTTTCAGAGAAACTGAATACGTGAGATATAAAATCGGTGATGTGATATTTCCTGCTTTCAGATTGTTTCTGCTGCATTGCCTTGAAGTGTGATCTGTTATGTATTGCAGGCTGCCATATGTCGTTGTAGCCAGCCCCTCTCTGGGTTCAGTGCTCGTTGTCTGGAGGATGAACAAATGTTGCAGGCAATCCGAGAAGCCAACCCTGGGAGTCCCTTCATGTATGTTGTAGACACAAGGCCAAAGGTATCTTCATGTGGTTTGTGGTTACTTCTAAAGCTTGCATCTGTACTAGCAAGGCTGTTTCCAATTAATTTTCACAACTCTGCTAATGCTTTCTCAGGTAGCTTTAGGTTAAATTGTTTCAGTCTGAAGTGATGAATTCAGAATCAGGCTCCTTGTTCTCTTGATATGGTGAATGCTTGTGAATAACAAAGCTGTAACCTTAAGTGTTGTTAAGAATCCTTGTACTCCTGGAGTGCTGTAGGTTGAGATTTATGTTAGGGATGACCTGAAGTGACCAGCAGTCTGGAAGCTGGCTGAAACAGTGAGCCATTCTGAAGATGTGCTCTTAAAGCATTTTGTTGGAGAGAAGCTTTCAGAATCAGCTGCTCAAGACTGAAGTGCTTTTGTTTGCCCACCTGGGTGGCAGAAGTGGGTCTGTATGGAATCTGAGAACAATTGAGGCAATTTTTGCCTCATTAAAAAAAAACAAAACAAAACACGAATTATCTCTCAAAGTGCAGCTTGGAATTTAGTTCAATCAGCTACTTGGTTGGTAGCTACTCTCTGGAGCTAGAACTTTGTGGTGGTCTTCATGTAAAGGGTTATTGAAGAAATAGACAAAATGCTGTCTGTAATGATCCTACTCTTGAAGAATTGAATTTAGAAACTTAAATGATTGCTTTGTAATCATATTGATTGGGACTGTAGGTATAAGCAAATTAGGACAAGGGTTTGTACAGCACATGATCAAATATAAAAATCGAACAGATTTTACTCTAGTGAGAAACTGCTGCATGTTCAGATTTTAGATTTAATTTAGAGAAACTACAAATATAGTTAAACTGTGGAGAGGACCTGGAGGGAAAAGCCCTTTGGGGAAAGCAGAGAATGGTTCACCTGTTGCTTCAAGATGCATTTTGTCTTTTTATAGCATGATGTTCTGTGAGAGATCTCTGTTTAATTACAGAACAGCCTGTTTGCAGCAATCATTGCGTGTTTTTTTTGTATGCACAGCTTCTAGTATCAGAGATGTTCCACAGACATCTATCCTTGCTGGTAATTTTGATAGATTTGGTGAAAAGGAACATTTGTGATCAGCCTTGCTTCTAAAGCACCATGTCATGCCCTGGATGGATAAAACTGAAGCACCAGAATTACTCAGTTACTCTTAAGATGTTCAGATATCGATGTCTTTTTTTTTCTTTTTTCCCTCCTCTCCTTTCTGTGTTAGCAAATCATTATGTGAGAGGTTGAAGTACTCTTTTCCTTGACACCACTGAAGATTGTGTTAGGGTACCTCTTGAGCAATTTGGGGTGATTATTAGCACAACTGGCAGCTTTTCAACGTCTTCAACTTCTTTTCTGCAGTTCTGCTCAATTGCTGTATTTTTTTTTTTGCTCAATTTTGATGTTTCTGTGTTTCTCTCAGGTGGCTTTATTTCATCTGTGCATGTATGTCTGTGAAAAGCTTTGGAATTCTCTATTTCTATACTGCCATGTATGTATGTTATTCATAAAGTGGCATTTCTGGTTTTACTTTGTTTACTTCTGTCTGAATCTTTTTTATGTAGCTTCACAGTAAAGACAGACAGTCTCTTTACCTTCCTTGGTGACCACAGTCTTTTGCTGTTGGTCAGGCTTTGATTCTGCCTGGCATAAGAAGTGGTAGCCAAGGTCTTATTGAATCTCTGCGCGTGACTAATGGACTGGAGATGCTGACATACATTTAGAAAAATGTCTGAAAGTTATGTGTGGGGAGGTGGGAAAGGACACCCGAGTAGCAGCTTTTGTTTTGTGTGTTCTGGGAGATTAAAAACAGGCAAACAAAAAGACTTGGTAAGCAGATTCACTTGTTTTGTGTATTGTTTGTTGTCGTTTTATCTCCTTTCCATCCTCTTCCTTTGAATTTGACAGTTAAATGCCATGGCCAACCGAGCTGCTGGGAAGGGTTATGAGAATGAAGACAATTATGATAACATTCGCTTTAAATTTATTGGCATTGAAAACATCCATGTGATGCGGAACAGCTTGCAGAAACTCCTGGAAGGTAAGTATTGTGCATGCAGGTGGCCTCTCAATTGTTTCTACCTAATGTTGAGCAGTATATGATATGTCCTATGTGTACAAGTAGGTGTGGACTTGGGTGCTGTGATAAATTAGTCAGTAGCTTACTTTGTCTGCTTTGTTGAAGTGGCTGAAGATAGCAATTTTAAAATGTTTTCCTGCTAGCTATTTCATACACTGCTGTGCTTAGTTTTATAAGCAAACTTAGCAAGTAACATGAACGACATTTCTTAATTTTATTAGTTAAAATGTGAATTTCTTAAATGTTCCAAATTAAAAGATTAGAAAAATTTACTGTTCAGGTAGCTTTATTTTGGTAGCTTAATGTAACCATGAAGCTGTCGTTGGATTTTCTGAGATTTCTGTTGCTTAGTTTGTGCTATTTTGGCATTAAGCAGTATGTCTAATTGAAAAATAAATTCTTTCACGATTTTCTGAAGGCTTAGAGATGAGAGCACTATATGAGATAAATTTCTGATTTAGTGAACTTGTTTTGCTTTCAGTACGTGAATGCTCAAGTTAGAAGGTACTCCTTGAGACTGTGATCTTAGGGAGAAAATGTGAAGGAGGGTAGAAGCACTTTCATGAACTACTGGCAGCTGAGAGGAGAATGATGCCTGTATTTGCATTGGTGTAGTTTTGGAGAAGTTGCACCAAGGGTGATAAGAATATCTTGGATCAAACAAGCATACTCTGCTAGTTTGTTTCCAGTGCTGTTAAATTCCTTGTATTGACAAAGATGGAAAACACATCAGAGCAGGTGTTTTAATTCCTTCTCTTTTGGTCCATGTGTTTAGTTTTAGTTATAATAAAAATGCTGTCGTTCAGAATGCAAGTTTAAGGTTTTAGTAGTCAGCATAATGGTCATCAAGCCTCAAGTAGCTGGATAATTGATGCTGCTAATTGCCTGACCAGGTAGCTTTGCAGCATCTGTAGTGACCTTGGAGAAAAATGAGGCTATTCACACAACAATGAGATTGGCCTTAATACAGGTGTAAGTCCTCAATTGCCTGTAGCTGGCAGGTTTATTCCGTGCTGGTGGAGGAGGCAGAATGAATACTTTTTTACCTTCATATTCCTAACCACCGAACTTTAATAATGGTAAAAACCTCTCTCACTGATGTTTAGGGACTGCTGATCTGTATTACTCTTATTTTCTGCGCTGGATTTCAACATGCACATAAAATCTGAGATGCCTTGAAGGTTATATGTTACAAGTTGGAACTCTCCTTTCTTTGAACCTTCGAAAGTGTCAGCGTGCTGGTGGTTGTTAGGTGTCTGTGTGAGGGTTATTGGTGTTGGGTGCCACTGAATGCTAGAATTTAACAGAGGAAGCTCAGCTGAAAAAATAGTATTAGAGTTAGTTTTAGAAGGAGGAAGATACTTTTTAGC
Source organism: Perdix hodgsoniae (assembly GCA_035772895.1). Taxonomy (NCBI): domain Eukaryota; kingdom Metazoa; phylum Chordata; class Aves; order Galliformes; family Phasianidae; genus Perdix; species Perdix hodgsoniae. Next base: position 12,430,929 of record JAPSGF010000012.1, on the reverse strand, counting down.
TACATGAGAATTCGAGGATGTAAAAGTACTTCTGGATTGCGTGTTTAGGTATGCACCAGTCATTTTCTTTAGGCAGACACTTAAGTCAGAGAGTACTAGCTTTTAGAATCTACCAAACTCTGCTGCTGTGAAAGGGTGATAATGAGGAAAGAAAAGAATGTTGTTAATAGAGTCTCAGCTAAGTATTTTGTTTGTGTTCTTAGTGTGTGAAACAAAGTCTCCATCGATGAGTGATTTCCTTACTGGACTGGAGAACTCGGGTTGGTTACGGCACATAAAGGCTGTAATGGATGCAAGTGTCTTTCTCGCAAAGGTAAATTTACATACCAGGCTTCAGATGAAAAGTCTGTGGTTGGAGCACATCAAGTCAGTAGCCCAGATCACTTCCTCCTAGTTTCCTCATGGGACTAGTGGAAGTACCACTAGGATTGAGAGATAATCACTTGTTCTAATGCAGTCAGTACAACTGTCTGGACTTTTTGGCAACCCTGCCCCCCTGCAGGGGGGTTGAAACTAGATGATCTTCGAGGTCCTTTTCAAGGCAGGCCGTTCTATGATTCTCTGACTTCTTTAAAGCTTACTGACATGAGTGGAATCACAGAATGTGGATAAATTACACTTGTGAAAGCCTCTGTACCCTATAGCGTGTTTAGGAGTGCAAACAATTTGTAACCTTATGCTCGTAATGCAGCATGCTCACTGATCATTGGATTGTTGTGCTTTAATTGAGGGATTGTTTAGAGCATCCTGCTTTCTGCTGAGATGCAGGAATCACAAATTTGTGTTTTTCAATCAAGTCCTCGTTTCTGCAGATTTTTTTTTGAGAAGTGTGACTTTGCAGATCAGTCAAGAGAGAAGAGTCCATAAAGCACATTGCTATTCAGCAGTAGTAAAGGGAATGCAGATGACAAGATGTAGGAGTAGTCTTGTCTTTTCTCTTAAAACTTCTCAGTGTAGCAAGCAAAAAGCTATTATCTTCAGCAATACAGAAGTAGAATGAAAGTGATCCATATGAGAGGAAGTTAGATTGAGCTCTTCTGGTTTTTTTTTTTTGTTTTGTTTTTCTTGAAGCTTCTAGTTTTTCTTTACTTATCTACCAAATCCTCACTTGGAGGAAAGAACTAAAAATTCATGGCATTTCAGAAGATGAAGTGTTTTCAGATCAGAGGATTTTTGGTTTTTGACGATCTCTGTTGCTGACAAGGCATGCTACAGCATTTTATTCTAGTTGGGGCTGATGGCTGTATGCCCAGAAATGGTGTTTTTCTATGGATCAGATTAGAAATGACAAACTTTTCCCCTAGGTCTGAGAGCAATCCAGTAAATGCAGGTGAAGGGATAGCATTTAATTACAGTAACCAAACTAGAAAGCTGCTAAACTGTTCTGTCTGCTCTCCTTCACAGGCTGTGAAAGATGAAAAGGCCAGTGTGTTGGTCCACTGCTCTGATGGGTGGGATCGCACAGCACAGGTCTGCTCCCTGGCTAGCCTCCTCTTAGATCCATTCTATAGGACTTTTAAAGGCTTCATGGTAAGAACATAGAGGTTGGAATTTCAAAAATAAAAAATACTCCTTGGATTTGAAATGTAAACAAGGCCTAATTAAATGTTTCAGGCCATTTCCTGGAACAAACAGTAGGTGACCTACATAAAAACAGCTTTGATTCTTTCAACTAGCTTTAATTGCTCTGAACACTATAGGTACCAAACAGTGGTAGTTGATTTACAATTCCCAAATCTTTTGTTTCCTTGAAAGTCCATGAGAGCCTTTAATGAGATATTTCAGCAAGATATGAGTGAGTAAAGGGTGCAACTGGCAGCAATCCACAGAAGAATTGGTGAAGAAGTTTGTTACAGTGAGGATTTCTTCTAGGATTTTGAGTTCATATCTCAAGTACAGAGGGAAATGCATAACTTGTATATCATGTCAAGTCTGTGCATTGTTCAAGATCTATTTTAAAGCCATTACACAAGAATTTGGCCTTCCCTTCTGCAATAAGGTATTTCTTATATGAAACCATGACTACATAAATACAGACAGATCTGTGATCTTTCCAGTCGTCTCATTTTGTTAATTACCCAAAAGACAAGTTGCTGCTCTTTCTCAGAGTTCCTTAAAAGAAACTCTGAGATCAGAACAATGCAGATTTTGCCTCCCTCACTGTGTTGCACTGCTAGACCTGCTCCTTTCATTACATGCTGTTTTTTAATTATTACTTTCTGCTTTTTGATTACACTGCAGCCTTTTAACAATTAAAGTTATACCAGTACAACACATATGTGGGCTTCTGTAGTGCTCTGGACAATTCTGTGTGATGAACATAACTTTGATTAGGATCAGAAACTGTAACTGTAAGGGACAAATACTTATCCCATGCCAAAATAGTTTGTATGCATAGATTCTAAGGCAGCAGTTATTCCTAGATGAATGCAGCAGAACTGTCAAGAAAGGAAAAAGTTTGAAAAAAATCAGTATAACTTAATTTTGAAAGAAATCTCTTGTGAGTTTCTGCCTTTCTTTAAGTCTCTGGCTGATGATATCAGCAAATGATATTTGTTTGATATAGAAGACAGTGGTGACACACAGGACAGTACAGACGCACTGTAATGGATTACTAATAGTGGATAGATCACATTGTAGTGGATAACTAATGTGTAAACTGCTGTTAGTTTTCATTGACTTTTGTGGTTGTGCTTGAAATAGTACTGTCGGCAGGTAGCATTCGTTTTGAGCTGTATGGAATTACCTTTAAAGGCTTGTAAATAAGCAATACTTTTCTTTTTCCCCAACCTGTGCTTTGAAAATGAAGGTTCTTATAGAAAAGGAGTGGATTGCCATGGGCCATAAGTTTTCACACAGGTAAGGACATGTTACATTGGGTGTAATGGCTGGGGTGAAGCCTAGATGGTGAGACTTAATCAGTGTTGTCAGGCTTGTGTGCTCCCTCTAAAATATAAATGAAAAGACTTGGATACCACTGGAATTGGTGACGTACAGCCAGTATCCACCGGGGTTATTTCACCAGTGCTATTTGAAAGTGGTCTTTTTTTGTTACTTTGAAATATAAGGTTTTGAATAAACTGTTTGAATTTTGTATATTTTCCTACTTTAAAAAAAGCCTCCATGTTAGTGACAAGTTCTGGCAAGGCATGCTCTTCTGCAATCATTTTCTGGATGAAAATTGTGTCTAATGTCTTTCTGGGACTTCCCCCTTATTTAGTACAGAAACTTCATCCCATTATAGTGCTAAAAATCAATTGTGACTTGCATTCTGTAGGCAGATTGTGTTGTCATTCCTGTAATTGTTAGCTGCCTTCTGGAAGGAATGTTGCCTTGAGGTACTTACTGTTCCCTTTGCCACTAGAAATTGAAGGTCCGAATGAATGCTGGGGATGGTCTGCTCATGGAGACTTTGTTTTCAAGGTGGAACTGAATCGTTCATTTGATAGTATGACAAATCTGTTCCCTTAATAGGGAAAAATGAGTAACGTGTGCACCCTTAATACTTTAGAAGAAGCTATTTCAAGATAAATAGCTACTTGGGCCTTGTTTATTTCCCTGGGTTTCCGGATTATATCCCCAAGTTTTTCCTCTTAAGAAGGTACAGGCAATGTGGTACAGTAGGGGGTTGGTTACCTTCCAAAAGTACTGTAGATTCTTTTTTTTTTTCTGGTTCTATTTTTCTTCTCTGATAGTGTACAATAGTTTATTAAAATGCTGGCCCCGTATTGAGTAGCTTTGGAATATAGTTATTGCCTTGGTGAGCTGAGGTTCAATTGTCCTCTGTGTTTCTGTGATCCAGAGGATGCTATGCAGCCTAGGGTGCCTGTGGTATCCTATTAGCACGTAGGTTAGCACTAAAGCAAAGCAGGCAGGCTGCTCAGTGACACTACCTTTTGATATCAGCCTTTGCTGCTGCTGCTATGGACTCTCCAGTCTGGAGAGATTCTGTGTTGATGAAAGGACTGGAGAGTTGCTAGGGTTTTATTTCCTTATGCACAAAACATGAGGTCTAGAAGCACTGTGAGATTTTGCTGTTGATCAGAACCCTTTTGTATGTGCAATGGCAAAGTTGTAAGAGCTTAATCCCGTGAGGGGGGCACACCTTAATGAGTAGAATAAACTGTTATTTTTGGCTGTGCAGAACATCTTGTTTTTCACTACTAGAATATTTCTCAGTTGTTTAGTGGCTAAGGTGCCCCCTTTTTTTTTTTGTGGGGGACACAGGATTTAACCCTGTTTTGTTTGCATCTGTCTAGGTGTGGTCATTTGGATGGTGACCCAAAGGAAGTATCCCCTGTCTTCACTCAGTTCATTGAGTGTGTCTGGCAGCTCATGCAGCAGTTCCCTTGTACATTTGAGTTTAATGAACATTTTCTTCTGGAAATCCATGATCATGTCTATTCCTGCCAGTTTGGAAACTTCCTTGGGACCTGCCATAAGGAGCGTGAAGATCTGAAGTGAGTTGGCATTTCATGGCTACCAGTCTAAAAGTCACTTCAAATGTCAGAAAAAGGGCATGTTATGTGCTTGTTTTTATTGTAATTTTAAATCTGTAAAGGGTAATGTGTCTACAGATAACTTCTTCAGTGTGAGAAAGAATTGTAGATAAATTATCTCTGCCGTGGTCAGGTGTTTTATCTGAAATACAATAATAACTTGCAGATACAGCTTTACGGCTGGATATAGTCCATTTAAAATGATTGTATGTGCTCCTTAGTGATGTATTTTGTGTTTAAGACATTGATCAGTTACTATGTAAAAGTAGTTCTTCACTTCCTTAGTCTAATTCTACTCAGAACAGTCAACGTTATTAGTTTACTTGATCTAATAACTGAAAAAAATCTTATTTCTCGTTGACAGAATCTTTGAGAAGACCCATTCCCTGTGGCCTTTCCTCTTACAGAAAAAGCAGGAATTGAGAAATCCTTTGTACAAAGGATTTACAGCTTACAAAGAGCTTCAACCCAACACGCTACCTTTTAGTTTTCAGTAAGTTGCTTATGGTGTGTGTGTGGGCAGCACTTGTTTTATTGTAACAGAAATTGGTAATTCAAGTTTACTAAAATACTTTTTCACTGGTTAGAGTGGCTTGTTTCTTTCCACTCCATTCCTCATCCATAAAGTGGGAGTAGTGGTATATAGGCAATTTTTCTGAACAAATGCAGGGTCAGTTCTTTGGTGATATAATAAAGATGGTGAGGAAAGGAAAGACATATGCACCCACTCCCACTTCTAACTTCTTGCTCTGACAATTTTACTTGAGAGGGTGAATAGTTAAAGTTTCTCCTTTCCTCCTTTTTAACATATATTAAGGAAGTCTTTTGAATATTAATTTCAGTGTCCAATCACATCCGGACTTATGCAGTGAGGATGGCTTTCATAACAAGGGATTTCTTGTTGCAATGTGTATTTGCTTCCCTGGGTCCCTCAGCTGGAGTGGGTAATTTTGTTTTGTTTTTGGCTCACTTCTATTCCCTGCTGAGTGAGGGATGTAAATGTGGAAGACAGGATTTTTACTGAAGTAGGGAAGTAGGACAAACTGAAGACTTGAAGGTGAACTGCCCAGCTTTTGAGTGAGTCTACTGCAAAACAAAGTGTATTTGTGTCTTATTGTAATGCCTACTGCCACCTCATTTGTATCATAGGGAAGAAGCACTTTAACCCCTCAAGAGTTTTTCTTGAACTTTGTTAAAGTTTTAAGAAAATCTCATGTTGAAGTTTGGAGTCAAGAACTATGGTTTTTGTTTAAAGTCAATTATTGATTTGTTTGTTGACACACTTTTTTCCTTAAGCACCTTTGTTGTTGTTATGACCAGGAGAGTGAAGTTTGCTGCCTAATTCTCCTTTCTTGCCATGTTCTTAAGGTTTTGGTGTGGGATGTACAATCGCTTTGACAAAGGAATGCATCCAAAACAGTGTGTATTGGATCATCTACTGAGCTGCATGAACCAAAAAATAAAACTAGAGGACAATGCATCTGAATTGGAAAATGTGAGTTCTGAATGTCAATAGTACTTTGCCGTGGGATGGCTTTGGCAAATATAATTGGAATTAAACATTGACACTTAAAAAATGCTTCAGCATTCCGTGCAGAGCAGGACAAAATGAGAAGTTAAATTTTGTTACTGTAATAAATAGCTTCAGAACCCTCACCTGCTAAAGTTGGTTGGTCAGGAGATGGTGCAAGCTCCATGGTGTTCTAATTCATGGAATCATATAATGGCTTGGCTTGAAAAGGACCTCAAGGATCATCAAGCACGAGATCAGGTTGCCCAGGGCCTCATCCAGCCTGGCTTTAAATACCTTCAGGGATGGGGCTTCCACAGCTTCTCTGGGCAACCTGTTGAAGCATTTCACTGCTTTCTCAGTTTAAAAAATAAAAACAAAAACTTCCACTTAATCTAATTAATCCACTAATCTAAATCTTCCTTCCTTTGGTTTTAAACTTTTCCTGTTTGTCCTGTCACTGTCTACTCATTTAAAAAGTTGATTTCTCTCATGTCTATAAACACCCTTTAAATACTGGAAGACTGCTATGAGGTCTCCCCTTAGCCTTTTCTTTTCCAGGGCAAACAAGCCCAGTTCCTTCAGCCTATCTTCATAGAAGTGCTTCAGCCCTTGGATCATCTTTGTTGCTCTCTGGACCCTCTCCAGAAGCTTTGCATCTTTTCTGTGTTGAGGGCCCCAGACCAGGACTCCATCTGGGGCTCACAAGGGCAGAATAGAAGGGGACAGTCACTTCTATCACTGTACTGCCACCCTTCTGATGGAACACTGGATGCTGTTAATTTCTGGGCTAGAAGTGCACTTTGCTGGCTCCTGTTAAGTTTTTCATCAACCAAGGCCCATAAGTCCTTAGCAGGGCTCCTCTCAAGGAGTTCTTTAATTTTCTAATCAAATTATCTAAACAAAACAGTTAAAATAAATCTGGGTTTCAACTTGATTTGCAGCAAACTTCAGGGAGTTGATAGGGAGGAAAAGAATGGACTCTTATTTCCCCTCCACCACCCATGAAAGTATAAACATATTTACTACTTATCCTCCCAGGTTTTTTTTGTCTTCTAATTTATAAGATGCTGGAAGAACTGACTTCAGCCACTTAATAGAACAGTGGAATTGGAAGCCAACTTTCATTTCATATAATGGCTGAAATGTAACTGGGTCATATATGCTAAATTGACTTCTTGAAGTGGCTATCTTGGAGCTGAAGTGCTGTGTTAATGCAGGAGATGCTTGTGTGTTTACAACTTCTGTGGTGGTGTTGGAGGGCACAAACAGTGTCCAGAGTAACCAGCTTCTCTCCTTTAAACCAGAAAATGAGGTACACAGCAACGCACTGCACAGAAGCTTGGTCAGCACTGATCAGGTTCCCTAGAACACCTGGTCTGTCTTTATATGAAGATAAAGATAACTGTCTTGACACAGCAAGAGGGAAGGTGAGGGGAGAGGAAGCAAAAATTGTCAATATTGTTAGCTTTAAAGTGCCATGGATTTTTTCTTCATAGTTCCTATGAACAGTTGCCTGAAAAGAGAAGTATATATTTGTTTAACTCTAGTTGCAATATTCTTTTTGTATGCTTAATAATAAAAGAATACAGTAGTGAGATAGTCATCTAAAAATGTCAGTGAGAAGACCTGTTGATGTCCTGTGCTAGCTTAATGTGAAGGCTTAGTTTTACTAGTTAGCTAATTAAATAAATTTCTAATGTTTATATGTAAAAACCCAAAATGATCTAGGGTAGATTCTTGCATGTGTTACCTTAATTCCTAATTAGAGAGCTGAAAAAGAGGCACTGACATGGGGCAGTTACATTTGTTGTGTACCCCTGACATTTGGGAATATCAGCTTTTGTTATTTTTTTATAATGTATTTCTATTTTTGTAGAAACTTCCTTTCCTTGATGGTCCGTTACCCAGTGAAGCTTGCTTCTTATCTAAAGTAGGATGTGCTGCTTCAAAAACATCGATGCTGAACACTCCCCAGGATTATGAAGGGGAACCACCTCCTGTGTTGACCAACGGTATCTCAGTTGGAGATACAAGTGTTACATCAGATGTGGACCAGAAAAACAAAGAGAACCTGGCTAATCACCGAGGCCACCATCCTAATGACAGTGTTGGTGTTTTAAACTCTGAAGCTAAGGATGGCAAGCCTCAGCACCATTGATCAGCTTTGAGAACTGTGCTCAGTGAAGCGGGTGCTTGTGAGACATGAAGGATCTGTGACCCTGCCTGGGTGTGGAGCACCTAGCCAGTTCCTGCTAAGTGTTACTGTGTTTGTTTGCAGGGTGCTGTGCTCTCGCTGTAATGAGCGCAGTCCACATTTGGTTTGGTTTGCATCATTTTGGGGCTAAAATGCTGAAGATGCATACAGAGCTGCTGAGAAGGCTATCCTAAGTTACAGTATAAACCTTATTTTTAAGTGGAGGTATGATGTTTGTTTTAAGGCTTAGAATTGTCTGACAGTACTGCTATTTTAAGCTAGAAGACATCATGGCCAATTAATGTGGGGTTTAAGAGTTGATGCAGTATTCATGATGGGAGTAGGAAATGCATTTATTCTTAATGTGGTGCAGGGTTATAAATGCCCTTTCAGTTCATCTAAAAGTGGGAAAAAAAAAAAACCAAAAACCTCTTGGCTGCAAATGAATCTCTGCATGGACCTTCACCTTATGGAAGAACTGATGCTTTTTTTTGTTGTTGTTTCCTATGCACATTTGTTAAACAAAAAACTGTGCCTTTTTATGGAGACCATTTTTTATATCTAGTTGTGCAATGTAGTAGTATTATTTTAGTGCGGAGTGTAGTAGTTGGTTGTCTTTGTAGTCAGTATTTTTAAGCAAAGTTTTATATCTGCTACCACATTCCCCCGGCTCTGTGCTGGTCCCAAGTTGAGCAGCTTCTTTCTAAGCTGACCTTTGAAAGAGTAAGCTTTTATGGACCTCATTTACTTATCTGTGAGAGTGTAGCAAGCCACAGAGCCTGTAGCACATGAATTTTTGACAGGACAATTAGAAATAAGGAGATGTAAGAGAAATACTCAAATTCATGTGGAGTCTTCCTCTTCTCTTAATTGGTGTTGGTTAAACTTATGTGAGTAACTCATTTTTTGTTGGGGTTGATGTGCTTTCTTCAGATCCTTCAATAAGGCAATTGTAGATGAGGCATATTCTGTTGTAGAAATGAGACATAAAATGATTGCTTCTGATCACCTATTGAGTGATGATAGTGAATTAAAATTACACGAGTCCTTAGGTGTGATTTATCTGCATTGTCAGGACCTGAGGGAAGGAGCAGTTTCAGAGCACTGAACTTTGTAATTTTGTGGAGCTGGTGACAAAACATGAATTTATAAATTAGGATCTGACCCAGTATTGGATCAAGAAGTGAACATCCTGACTCATTATTTTGCCTCCATCTTGGACTCAGTTCAGTGCTTGTGCTGCTTGGTTCCTCTAATCTGCAATGGAGATGCTGGTTGAAGTCAAAGGTTTAAAGGAGAAATGTATTCCATTTATTCAATTCCAAAAGTTCATCTCCGCAGGGAAATGGATGGCCCAGAAAAGCTATCCCACAATGCTTGTTCTGGACAGATTTAGCCTATGGATGTGTTTAAATTGCAGGAAGAGTCCCCTTGATGCAGCTTAATTCAGTATTCTTTTTTTTACTCTCCTTTGGGCTATGTTGTTTAAATCAGATGTTGCCATCAGGTGTTTAAATCAGAATCTCTATGATAAAACTTAAAAATATTTTGTTTCAAAATTAACCCTCCCAATCTACACTAAAATGTAGAAACATTCAGTTACTCCGTGACAGCATTGTCATAACCATTGTTGGTGTGTGTACAACATAAGATGAATTGACTGGGTTAGTTCCAGTGTTCAAGATGAACACTTTCAAACACTTTCAAGAAGAGAAGAAAAAAAGAAAAAATCCTCCTCTGTGTGTATCCCTTTGGGTAAGAAAATGCTTTATTAAGCACACCCAAAGACTCACGTAACAAGGGTAATATCAGAGGAAAGCCTCATTAGTGTCTACAGTGGCAAGGAAAAAATTTTTTCTACTTTTTCTAGCATTGCAGGTTTTTAAACCTTAAAACAAGTAATGTTTGTCTGTTTTAAAAAGCAGCTGTTTTTAAGGTTTATAAATGTATGCTTGATTTAAAAACTAAGTACGTTAAGTACTGAACCTAGATACGCTTAAGCAAATGTACCCACACAACGTATTTTGAGCATCACAGCTACATACTGCATCATGCAAGCAGCTATGCTTATTTTGAAGGATGCTCATTTCCAAATGCATCTTTCTTAATCTCAAGATTATCTGTTGTTTTGTCTCTTTGCTACTAAAAAGATCTGATTAGCATTAACCTAATCATGCTCAGCATTAAGCTAGATAGTCTGCCAGCCCTTGTTTGCAATATCCACTATTCGTCAAGCAGAGAGATTACACCCATGTCTTGCTGCTTTAAATGCACTGGATTTGAAGTTCTGCCATAGACTTTCACTGGAAAGTAATTTTTGTTTCTGTAGTCTAAAAGCTCATCTCGTGTGTGCTTAGCAGTTTGGAGCTTTGTTCAAACAAGCGAGTAGATTCACTCCTTTATCTAGGTATTAGAGGAGTAGAGAATGGTATACATAGCTCCTGAAATAGATAACTCACAAATGGTAAATGAGACCAAGGTAGGCAGTTCTTAGCACCAGTTATTCTAGATGTCAACAAGTTCTATGCTTTTTGTACTGAAAATGAATCATTGTAGACAAATTTTGACTACTGAGGAATTTAGATATGCCACTCATTAATCTTTATATAAATACGAACAGAGATTTCTATGTTTACACACTGCCTTGTCTTTTGAATTAACATAGATTGTCTTTTTTTCCCCAAGTATAATATTTGCTTATCCCTAAAATAGGACACTGGCATCTCCATAAATCTTTCTGGAAGAAGATATTTAGGAGCATACGACCCTGAAAAGATTACTTTATGCACTGAAAGTACTTGGGAGCTGTTAGTAATCAATGCACAACTCTACACATGGAAATGCAAAACCTAGCTGAGAGGAGGGTAATGAGCTGTATTCTTACAGCTTTTGGAGTTAATGCATGTGAACTTGGCCAAAGTCTACAACATACTAAAAATCATTCATGCTGGTGCTTTAAATTAAGGGAGTTGAAATATGTTTCAGGGTTTCTTGGAATTCCATAAGATTATTTGTTTGAAAATTCATTAGCTTAGCTATGAGGGTTTTTTGTTGTTGTTGTTTTGAAGATAATTTTGTTTTAAGACCAAAAAATGAACAGCTGTTAAAAGCACTGCATTGTGTCCTCAGGTCTCTGGCCAACTAGGATTGGCTTCCTGGAGCCATCTTGCGTGAAGCCTGTGTTCTGGTTCCTGGTGCCCTGCTGACAGTAGGGAGGGACTTCAGTATATGTTCCCTGAAAGTGTTAAAGGGAAATTTAAAAGCTGTTAGATAGGAATTTCCTTATTTGAGCACTGTATAGGTGAGCATTTCCTGTAACTTATTTATTCCTAGCGGATCATTGCTCTGCGAGTTGCAAAGTCAGTGAGTACTTTTTTATTTGGAGCTGTTAACTGAACAGTGGAAATTGCTGCTTTCCATTTGGATTCCTTTGCCAGGGATGAAAGAGGGATCTTTTTTGCTTTGGGTGGTTTCTTCTTATGCAGAACTTTTCCTTTTTTGGAGTGCTTCTTGTTCTGAGATTCTCTGTGGTATCATGGTTAAATTCCTGTATGTAGTCTCCAAGCCGTAGTGAGAGGGATTGCTGGCAGCTAACAGGGTGCAGAGATCTGTGGGGTCACTGCCTTGAATTAGATCTTGGGCTGCAGGTAGAAATAACCACATTGGTAAAGGACCAGGTGTCTGTTGTTTCCATTGCATGTAGAGATCTCTATCTGTGTATGCAGGGTACCCTTGCAACTGGCAAATCTGTAATGTGAGGGGAAGTATTTATAAGCTCTTCTGTCAGGAGCTGCTTTCTATCCTTTCCTGGTAAAGCTGGCATTTGGTAACTCTAGGTTCTGATGCTTACTATCCAGACGAGCAGTTTCTTGGCGCTACTTAGTAAGGATGATTAGTGAGCAACCAAAAAAATTGAGTGTTGTTTCTCTTCTCCCCTTCACCACCACTTTGTGTTGAAAGCTGGAATCTGTGTGTGTGTGTGTGTGTGTGTGTGTGTGTTATTATTAGAAGCTGGGGCAATTCCTTGTTTACATGCTGTCCCTCTTGCACGTGTAAGCATTTCCCATGTCTGAAATCCAGGCTGGGAGGAAACGATCTGTTCTGAATGTAATAGTTTTGTTTTAATTAACATGCAGCAGGTCCTGTTAAAGTGCATGTTCTTCTAAGTATCTTCAGCAGTAAAAGCAGCCAGGTTGGTGCCAGTTGCAGTCTGTAATTTGTTAGTGTAAGTATTTAAACATGCAATGCTGTGTCCTTTTGGCATCTCCTGGACTACAGAAGCAATGCAGAAGGAGGGTAGGCTAAAATGGTTGACCTAATTTCTTCTCATAATGTTGACCTGTGTGTATATGCATCTGTATTTAATGTAGCAGCATACTACTGGAATAACTTGTAGCACTGGATCTAGTCATATGTATTGGAGCACAGATATGTACTTTTCTCATCATCACAAAGTGATCTTTGTAGGAACTTGCCTAAGCTTGTATATAGTACTCAGCTGAAAATGTTAAATGTTTTTTGCTGTTTCTGTGAGTTGCTATTTTTGTCCTTACTGTAATTGTTGAGGGACAGCTGTATAAAATTGTGTATGATTAAATCCCGTATTCTTGGATGTGCTGCAGTGGCTGTGCACATGAAAGTCATTTTAGTTAAAGCACTGCTTAAAAACATTGTACCATGTTAGGAGGAGCACTGTGTCTTTTCTCTAAATGTATTTGTCTCAGAGTTACATTTGTATTACAGTTTATTTTTATTTCTTAAAAAGAAAATATCAATACCTTGCCTTTTTAAAGGTGGTGGTTTGTCTGTTAATTAAATTCAACACAGAACTTCATATCTTAAAATGTAAATTCATCTAAAGGCTCTCAAGTAGTGAGTGTGATTTTTTCCCCTTTTTTTCCAAGAATAGAAAGAAGGTGACATCCTGGTTTTAGGAGGGCCTGTTGGATACAGCACTGCTTGGTGTCTGTACTTTTTTTTAACATTGATGCTAATGAAGAGATATTGAATCTTAATATATTTCTATAAATCTTGTTGCACTGTCTTAGATCATCTTTTCTATTAAAAACTAATATTTTTTTCCAGAGTTCTTTTCCTGGAAGACTACCCCTCATGAGTAAGACTGTAAATAGTTTGAATCTGCGTGGCGGAGCAGCGTAGGCTGTTCTACTACTTCTAAAGGATGTGTTTGGGACTTACACTGTGTGAGAGGTGTGGAGAGGGAGTGGGAGAGCACACCAAATCACAAGGCTGTGACTTACTGACCTTCTGTGTGCTTCTGCAGCAGAGATGGAGGAACCGGATCAGTTTAGCACCGAAACACTCAGGCTTATGTAATAATAGCTGCCTGCTCTTCATCATCAGTCAGGAGGAGGGCAGTAAGCCCCTGAACACCAGGAATGGGCCCAAAAAACCCACACCTGTTAGCCAGCTGGTGAGAGCTTTCCACTGCACTGTGCACCCTACAAGTGGGTATTTATTTTCTGTGAATTAATGCCGAAAATATACCTGACAGTTGGTTTTCATTCCTCAGATGTTTGATTTAAATTTTTGCTAATGTTAAATGTTCCTAATGCTGTCAGTGAAATTTTATTCAGTTAAATGATAGAGGATAGAGAAATCTAATTGGATTGTTAGCATGGAGTGGATATAGAATGGGTGAAAGAGATAAAGATGTAATTTGCATTTTGGGGGAACTTACTGTCTGAGTGCCTTTGCTGAGGATGATTTAAAACTTCCCTGTTTAAGCTAACTTAAGCTTTGAGGGGGTGGATTCCATGTAGAGTCATTGTAGCAGTATTGCTAAAGGCTTGTGGTGTTAAGAGCTCTAGGTTTTAATACACTGGGAATACCTTTCATGGAATGAAAATACTGATCAGTAAACTTAAGTGGAGCTCTGTCCTGAAGACGGGTGTGCTATTAAGACAGAAAAAACATTTAGCATGCTGTCTTAGTGGGGTTCAGGTTCATATGTAGCAAAGATCTTAATGTTTGATTCATTTCAGTTCTGCATTGAAGCAGTAGTGCTCTGTTACTTTGATAGCAATTTAACTTTGTACTCTTTTCTCTCCATTTCAGCTGCCTTGCAGTTAAAGATGCTGACAGAAACTTGCTGGTGTTAAAGCTTTGTGCATATGTGTAAAAGGACAAACTCATCTGATAACGAAGTACAGTAACAGGACTGAATCTTCACCTTAGTTAATCACTTGTGATGGGAAATGCATGCAATGCCTTGTGTGGGTCTGCACGAGTCAGTCAATATGGAGTTCCTGGAAATAACAAGTTCATCTCCCAAAGTGAAGTTCTGTTCCAAGTGTTTCTTTAATGACGAGTGGAAGGTGTATTGATTACAATTTCTATCATGTGCAATCTTCTTTCAATTCAAGTGTTCTCCTTTAATTTATGTTTTCTTTCATTTGGGGATGGAGGAGACGTGATGGGAACAAAAACAAAGTAGCCTTAGGAGTAATAAATAGGAAAATAAGTAAGTCAGATCAGAACCCTGTTTCTCATGTCTCTATTGCAGTGGCTTTGGGGAAAAGTGGATACTATTTACTATAAGATGCCCCTTTCCTCCCCGCAACAACAAAATAGATCTGGGAGCTTGCTCGGATGTGGGAGAGAGGAGCAAGAAATACAGTGTGAGTAGGAATTGATTTTAAAAATTACATAAATAGCACTAATTTGGGAAGGGGGAAAGTCCACTATGTATATCCAAAGCTAGCAGGTGTTGCTCTTGTCTCAGACATCTACACTGGTGAGGTACTTACAGCAGCTAAACAGACAAGACATTGACAGAGCTTACCTGACAAAGGGGAGAAGGTGGAGAAACAAGGAGTGCATATGTTCCTTTCATACATCTCTTCAGAACTTAGCGCTTCCCCTCTTGCTGCTTGTGGGGGTTTTTTTATTGGTTTTGTTTTTAAAAGCTGTTGGCAGTAAACATGGCAGTTCCTGCAGATCAGAGGAGCGGTGCACAACTGAGAGGTGATTGCTGCTATCTTATCTGCTTTTTCTGAGTAAACACAAAAATCTGCAGTTCTATTAGCATGTGATTTGTGATCCCTGGGCCAAGGTGGTTTTGGGGATGGCATGGCTCAGAGTTTACAAGAGTTTTACTTCGTCCCAAGGCTTTGGAATTAAACCCGGTGTATTTTAGTACTGCAGAATAAAAACAGATGCCTCCTGCTTCTCCTATGAATAACTTGTAAGCATTACCAGTCTGAAGCACGTTGAGTGGAGAATTGAGATGAGCAGATTTATGGTGTTACACAGATTAACTTGCTTAAGAGTGGGTACGTGCTGAGTTTGGGTTCTGTATTTCAGGTCCTTAAGGTTTATATTCTGGCATCAGTTAATAGGTGCTGGCTTCAGTGGATTTAAAATTTCTTCCAGGGTGCCTGGAAGGGGAAAAAAGCATGGAAAGGAAGGGAATGCAGGGAGCAGCTGTCAGCGCCACCGGACTTCTGTGACTCGAGTTGTTTAAGGAATTATAGCTAGTGGAGGAAGAATGAGTTTCATGGCTCCTCCTTCGGTTCATTGAGCTCATCTGAGCTCACGATGATTGTAAGTACGCATTTTGGATGTTCGTGCATCCTTTCGACTGTAAATGCCGAAGCTCGCCCCGGCAGCTGTCGCCGTGCGGGTAGCAGCAGCGCAGGGTGTGTGCAGGTGTTCGTGCCCTCTCGTGGCTAAAATCTGAATCTCAGTGCTGCTGGGGACTGTCATCAGAGCCACTCCTGAGGCAGTGACCCGCAGAGCAGACAGCTGCAAGTGCCAGGCAAGCAGGTATTTTAATGGGCACAGGAGTGAGGACTGCTATTAATCCTTAATCCCTTTAAAGTTACTTATTTGGTACGATTTAGTGCTGAAATTTTCAATCTGAATGCTTTGCAGTGTTAAGTCAGAAAGCTCATTAACTTTGTTCAGCTATGTTAATAACTAATCTTTCTGAGAGCAATTTCATTGAACAGGATTGATCTTCCGAACAACCTCCTTGATTGACGTTAAAGGTACACCTGTCCTTTAATTCTTCCCCAATTAATGGACAGCTGATGAAGGAATGTCTTTTCCTGGAGTGTGTGTCAGGTGACAGCCTGGGGGGAGCCCCCTTGGTGTTCAGATAGGAGAGTCCTTCATGACCTGACTTCTCAGCCTTCCCCAGAGTTGGAAGTGTTAGGAAGCTTAACAGGAACAGGTCTGACTTATCAGCCACCTCTCCTCAAGCTCCCGTTTGGAGCTTATCTGAAGCTACTGGTTGAAGTATTCATGCAAGATTCTATTTAACATGGCTCTTCAGCTGTTAAAGGAGCATAATGAATATTTCTATTTGCTCTTGTCCGGTTGAATGGTGGATTTATTCAGCAAGTACTTTCAACTCTTTGCTGTGTTAGTATTGGGTTTATTTATCACTGCTCTTGGGGGGGGGGGGGGAGGGGAGTTGGGTCTTGTTTCTAAGATATCTCGGTTGAAAGCAGCAGCAGCAACAAAAGAATATGCAATTTATTGTTAAATTTTTCCATTCAAGGGTTTTCCTTTCATGTCTAAATTCCTTTACAAATTCCCATGTTTCATATTTTTCAAGGTATATTGATTTAGTTATCTGTATCTTTTTTTTTCCTAACTACTTCTTTTATTTCTTTGTTTTGTTGAATGGCTTTAGACTCATGGTTGGCTTTTCTGACTGCAGAATCCTAGTTGTGACTGCAACTTCTTGATGTTTAATGAATACTTAATTCCCAGCTTTTGTCATGATGTTTACCCATGTTTCTTCTCAATAATTCCATTCATAGTCTTGACCTCAGGAAAAGAATCTTTTTGAAGTAACAGTGTATTTTAAGTGAATTTGGAGAGAGGGGAACTACAAGTTAAGTAATAATAAACTTTTGGCTTACATTTTCTTGCTCTTCACACTTCTCACAGTGTATCTACAAACTCACCAGAGTGTGGTGGGGTGGAGTTGAAAAATATTTTCTCAAGTCCCATGATTTTAGTTCTTGCAGTAGTGGAGATTTCTCTCCTGGGTAATTTGGTTTCTTTCTTATCTAGTGCTACTGATAGTGCTGCTTCAAACCATCAGACCACTCCTGCTCTGCTGCTGGAAAGTTTGGAAAAGGTTGAGGGGGAACTGGGTAAAATAAGATTACACTCACCAGCTGACAGCTTTTGATAAGACAGCCCGCATACTCCTTCCTCTTTGTTTTGTTTGCTCCCACAAAGTTTTCTGCTTTTCTGTGCACTTATGCTGCATAATTTTATCGAACCAAATAAGTGACTTATTTTTGCAGATTTGGATGACAGAGGAGCTTGGTCACTTCATTGCTGCGAAAGTGGAAAAAAGCACTTGAGTATGCTGCAAAGAGAAGAGCATTCGGACACTGGGCAGCAAGCAGCATGCTGTGGAAGCTACAATGGGCTGTCCTGGCAAGGTACTGCCTGGTGGGCTGGGTAACAACAGGGACTCAAGACTGAGTAGTTTCCTGCAATTTCAGCAAGGAAACGGCGAAACAAATTAAGATGGTTCCTGGTTGGAGCAAATACCCCTGGTCAAGCAACCTCTTGCACCTGTCTGAATCTCCCCCCTTGCTGCCCCTCTCTATATTTACCCAGTGGGAACTTTCCAAGAATGGAAGTGGGAAGATAAATGCCTGTGGGGGCTAAATTTAGCCCAGGCTCCCTGGCCCTGCTCCCTGTGGTGGCATTTCAGCTGTGAGCTTGACAGCCTGCGCCTTTCCAGTTGCACAGAGTGGATGTCCATCCCTGACAGAGCAAGAGCCTCTCTTTCTCTTCCCCCTCCCCTTTTTTTACTTAAACCAAGGAAGAATTCTCCATGGGACCACGTCTGCTTTGCCCGTCTTGGGTGTGAGCATCACTTGCCTCGCAGAGGTAAGGCAATAACGTAACAATGCGTGGGTAGCTTGGGGTAATTGGAGGTAATTTGTTAGCCAGAACTTTGACAGCGTGAGTATGAACTCGCACACATTCTTTTTGTCTCTTTCACCCCTAGTTGTAACCTCTTTTCTGGGTCCACAGGTGGTGAATCATTTCCTTTAGCTCAAGAGGTGACAGCTCTGTTTTTTTTCTCTCTGGATCAGGATTAATAACCCTAATGCCTCGGGTCCTCAAACTACCCCTCCCCACACACTATTAGCAGTGTTGGTCGGGTGACTTCAAAGCCCCAGTTCTTGGTATTAGTGTGCCTAATAACAATAATGTATACTTCCATGTATTTCAAGAGAGGTGGATTGGGTTAATTTAACAGGTTGAAGTGCAACAGAGCTTTGCCTTCATCAGATGCCATCAAATTTGCTCTACTTCACCTCAGCAGCTCTATTTTTGGGTTACTTGGCACCAGGGAGCTCTCTGGGCTCACCGCTCCTCTCTATCAGAGGCTGATGTGGGACACATCTCCTGTGGCTTTTCCTTGCTACCAGCAGATGCACGTTTGCAGAACAGGGCTAATTGCTCAGCGCAGCTCTCTCCTGTGTCAAGGTGGGGGAGATGGAGCCTCTCCTGTAGGAAACCTGAGCTACTGCAGGGCTGCGATGCCATGAGAAATTCTTCTGTCCTTGGCAGGCAGTGTTTCTATTGCATCCTTTTGTGCTGGTGCCACCCTGCTGCAGGGTTGGGCCCTGCAATTCCCCAGGCTTTGGACCTGGCTCGTTTGTAACACTCTCAGGTGCTCCTCTCCTTTCTCCTTGCATGGCCGATGGAAAATCCTCAGTCCTTCCTGCAGCCCTGCTTCTTGTGCTGGGTCAGGCAGGAGAGCGTTCACTGTGCTGAACTGGAATGTTGACAGTTTAAGGAAGGGCAGTGCTAAAGCTCCTTAACACAGTCATACTCAGCTTCATCTTCTGTTCTGGAATCCTATTTTGAAATTCAATCCCTTTAAAACTCAACTGGGTGTAAAAATTGAGTGCTTGTTTTTGTGTGCTCTTGAGCAAAATCCAGTAATGCTGTCATCTCTTGGATCGTCTGAACATTCCATAGGTTTTGGTAATTCAGAAATGCAGCTACAGGTGAAACTATTTGCAGAGTGCTGCTCAATATGAAGCAGAATAAATTCTATTTTTCCAGGTAGTCTTTTCTCAGGCACTTATGGGGTGCAGCTGGAAGGGGAGGTTTCTGAGGGTTTTGGAAAAATGGGCAGTTTTATTTATTAGCTGGGTGTAGAATGCTCATAAAAGTCTGTAGCCATACAGAAGCCTTCTTGAGATTTGGGTTTGAGTATCCCATGAGTGATCCCATACCCTTTATCACCTCTGGGGGCAGCAGTAAAGCTGTAAACTGAAGTGCTAAGTAGTTTAAATGAAACGATCTGAGTTCACCGTGCAGCCTTTCACCTTCAAATTCATCTGGTTTGGCACATCGTTGATTGCAACATTTTAAGGGAAGGTGGCCCACTACAGAGATGTCTTCAGTCTTTATGTTAATGCTTCACCAGCGTGGATTTTTTTCACCCATTGAGGCCGCAGGGTATGCACGTCAGAAGTATAATAGATTTATTTGTTTTTTTTCAGAATCTTCCTTAAATGTGTAACAAATAATAATGAAAAGGTGAGGGTGGTGTCAGAGGGACCTGGTTCTCACCATTGTTGTTGTTCCCTAGACATCAGGTTTTACTGCTTACAATGAAAGTGGTGCTCAGAAGACAGGCAAAAAAAATGAGCTTAATGGACATCAATAAGATTTTCTCCATGCTCCAGCCCAGAGAAGATGAAGATAATGGAGAAAGTGAGGAGCTGAACCAAGCGGTGTCTGAGGATGATTACCAAACTCTTGATAAGCTCTTGCACCAAGACAGGTACAAGAGAGTCATCAACAACAGGAGTGGCTGGGGTGTTCCCAGCACCCCGCTGCGCCTGGCTGCCTCCAAGGGCCACCTCAGGAGCCTGGAGGTCCTCCTGTCTCACGGTGCAGAGGTGGACAGTCTGGATGTGAAGGCGCAAACCCCACTCTTCACAGCAGTCAGCAATGGCCACTTGGAGTGTGTGAAAGCGCTGCTGGAGGCAGGAGCTGGTCCCTCTGGCAGTATCTACAACAATTGCTCGCCGCTGCTGACCGCAGCCAGGGATGGGAACGTTGAGATTCTGCAGCAGCTCCTGGAGCATGGTGCCGAGACCAATGTCCAAGCGAGGGTGCCTGAGTGGGCTGCCAACTCCACTGCTTGTTCTGGTCCACTTTACCTCGCGGCTGTCTATGGGCACCTGGAATGCTTTAGGTTGCTGCTGCTCTATGGTGCCGATCCCAACTACAACTGCACTGATGAGAGGATGATAGCACGCATCAAGGAGCCCAAGACTCTGTTGGAGATCTGCCTGAGGCACAGCTGCCGGCGTGAGTTCATCAAGCTGCTTCTTGACTTTGGAGCCAATGTGTATTTGCCAAACATCAAGAAGATAGCACCTGGTAGTGAGGGCCTGGAGCTGCTGTTGCAGGCAAGAGGTAATCTGTGTACGTGGCCCCAGGGCTTATAAGGGGGCAAGTTGCTTCAGATTGCCCTTCACTTTATTTCTGCTTCCCCTTAGAGAGGGGGGAGATCAGCTAAAGCAAGGTTTTCTTGCAAGCTTAGACCCTCTTTGCAGCTTCACTTGAGAGAATGAGTCTCCCTGGTCTTAAACTATTGAATATTATCATTCTTTTACTCTGAACACTTATTCCTACCTCCCCCCAGTGATTGTGGTTTTCACAGTAATAGCAATAAAAGGCTCCAATACAAAGCATGCTAAGGATGAGGGTGTAACAACTTTACAGAGGACAGGTCCAGTACTGGTAATGAAACATGATAGCTCAGATACACATTGCTTCACAAAACTCCACAAAGAAATGGTTAGAATTTAGGAGGGAGTATCACAGAAGGACTTGTTTGTAATATCTGCCAGTTTCTACTGTTGCTGGAGACAGACTACCTTACTGAAGGTCTTTGGGGTGACAGTACAGCTGCTGATTGTCTGTCCTGATTGTCCAGTCCAATCCAACTGTCCTCCGAGTTGGATTCACCTCACTCAGTGTCTGCTGCTTATAGCAATTTCACAAAGCTACTTTGAGTGTTCTCACTGCCACTGGTGCTGATCTGGAGCACATGGGTATTTCACAGGCTGCTACACCTGTTTAACATAAATCTGTGGGGTTAAATACTGCTTTTCTCCATATCTCTCTTTTTCTGCTTACCATCATCTTTCCTGTGCTGGCTAAGTCCAGGAAAACTGCACTTATTTCAGTATAAATAAAAAATTTTTAATATCCAACTCCCATGAGAATACCGTGGCCAACTGTAAGTGTGACCAACCCCAGCAAAGACACTTGGTTTAGGTGCATCAATTCTCCCTTTGCTGACACCGTACAAGCTCTCCAGCAGAGCTGTGTGTCCTGAAGGTCTGCAGTGATGATCTTGTTTTTCCTTCCTTTTCTTTCCGCAGCTCATCCCAAATCCCTGATGTCTCAGTCTAGGCTGGTAGTGAGGCACATCCTGAAGCAGGCTGGCTGTGCACATGCCCTCAGAGAGCTGGACATTCCACCAGTGCTGGTGAGCTACCTCCAACATCAGCCTTAGCAGGGACACACCATGGAAGACACCTGCCCCAGAAATACGCCCAGTGCCTGAATTAAAAGCTGCTCTGATGCTGCTGTTGCACAGCACAAAACAGATGTGAATTGGTGGTTAAAAAGGTGTTGTTTTTTTTTTTTTTGCTTGCAAAGTATCTCTGAAACCTGTATGGAAAGATAGAGAAGGAGAAGAGAGAAAGAGGAATCTTCAGCTCCTGTTATATACTAGGCATATCAGGGTGATGGCAGAGCAGGATCTGAGCAAAGCTGCAGGTTGTTCCTCAGCTGTGTATGAGACCTGGTTCCCAGAGAGGTACTTTTAAAAGTACTTCCTTGGTTGTGCAGCCTGGTGAGAGCAGCAGGAAGCTGTTTCAGCCACATTCAAGTGCCCTAACACTACCTAGATGTGGTTGTCACTTCCCCTGCACTGCTGTGCCGTGCCCTGACACCAGGTAAATGCAAAGGCTTTTCCCCAGTGGCCATGCTTGTGGATGATTCGGGCAGAGGCTGCAGTTCATGTTCCCAGGCAAAAATCCCTCAAGTCCGAAATCGCACTTCTCTGCTCAAGGAGTATCATTAAATGTCATTTTAATGTTACTAAAAGTGATTCACGTTACTGCTGAGGGCTGAAGCATCTCTCTTGGCTGAGCGCCTATGATTGTGCAGGATTTTTTAATTAAAAATGTATGCTAATATTTTTATTACGCTATTGTCATCTGTTTGGTAAAATATTGTTAAAGTGATCGTGGAAGAGACTAGAAGCCCAGCCCATGTCATTTGGAAGTGACTGTTAAGCCTGGGTGGCCTTCATTGGGGATGCATTCTGCTAACTGCTAGTTCTTTCACTCCAGCATTGCTGTTGAAATGCAGGCAAAAGGAAGTGTGCGTGCTACCAAACACCCCTGGCAGAGTGGGCCATTAGCTTTGGTTCAGACTCCTGGTCGCTATTAAGCTCCTGCAAAATGCCAGTGTGACATCAGCTCTGCACAGGTTGCTGTCTGCAAAACACAGGTTCATCCTCTGTTTCAAAGGTTGTGGAGTCTGTTCATTAGTCTGCAGGAAGTCTCAGGGGAAGCATCCAGGTCCCTAAAGCTTGGCATTAGCTGAACAATGCTTTGGAAGTCACTCAGTGGTGTGGGGAGTGATTGCATGTTAATGGTGGAATGGAGCTGCCTGATCTCCTGGGTCTTGCTTTCCTCCAGTCAACATAAAGCAGCCTCCTCTTGGGAGGATTTAACACCCCAAGAAGTGATTCCTCTACCAGCCTGCTCACACGTGGGAACCCCAGCAGCAACAACTCTCCATGGCAGATTACCTCCACCTCCACGGCAGCAGTGCTGTAGCTCTTCACTCTGCTGCACGTACTGTGTTGGGCACTCAGCTGGTGCTGTGCACTTTATTGTTTCAGTCTGGAATGCCCTGACGTCCTGGGAAGTGTAATATCATGGGGACTTCACAGGGGTGATCCTGCTGGTTTGTAGGCTGCCCTGAGAGCACCAGGCCATCCTCTGAAGGGCCTGAGGTTAGCTGGTGCTGTGTGGGAATGGTGCAGGGGTTTGTCCAGCACTAATTCATCTTCAGTGTTAAAGGTGGAAGAGGGAAGTTTGTTTCCTTTGCGAAGGCTGATATGGCTGTGTGATCTTCAAGCTCTATCTATGCAGCAGCATGCATTGGTGCCGCAGCTGAGCACATGCAACTAACTCTTGTACTACTCTTGTTTTAGTCCTTCATTTAAAACGAGGGCTTGAGTCCTGATGCTGGGTTCCCAAACCGTTCCAAAAGCAGCTGCGCTCACACAGCAGCTCTCTCCTCCCCCCAAGCACTCGTTCATGTGTGGGGGGTAAGAAAGGTCGGGTTTGGGGCTGTAGGAAGGGGAGCGCAGCTGAGCCTTTGCTCTGGGGCTCCCAGAGCGGGTGAGCTGCGGCTGCGGGGCCAGGAAGATGGAGGCACCGCCACCACGACCCCGGGCCCGGCACGGGCAGACAATGAGTGTCATAATGGGAATGAAACTGAATATTTGAATGGGCGAAAGCTGCCGTTTTCTCAGCAATCACAGCAGACACGTGCCGGCTGGTGGCCCTCGCGCCCGCTGCACACCTCGATTAACCACGGGACGCGCTG
>JAPSGF010000012.1:12385202-12406657 GCA_035772895.1 Perdix hodgsoniae | reverse complement strand
TGGTCGCACCAGGAGGAAAGGCCAGGGACAAGCAGCACCAGCTCCAGGCACACACATACCTGCCCACGTGGTGCTGCACGTCGGTGTAATCATTGCAGTGACAAACAACTGAAAAAAATCACAGCTCTGAGTAAAGGAATTTTACAACTATAAAGCTTTTGCTAAATCAGGCCTCGGGATTGAAACTTTGAAGTGCTGGAGTTGTCTTTGTTTCTGAGACAGAATGACATTAATACGTGGCTTTCCAACAAAACGGTTTCTGTGGCGTGCTGTTTTTACTGTAACAAAAATCGTTAGTGCAACAGTTTATTTAAGGATAGCAGCAGCACGTTTTAGCAGTTCTGTTCCTGTCGGTATTGACAGCTGCAATAACATCCCTCTGTAAAGTGAGGAATTAATAGCATGAATATGCAAGAGTGTCCTGGAAAGGGCTGCTGTTTGTTTGTAAGCAATGCCTGGGGAAATGAGATGGAATGAAGTTTCCATGTGGGGCTCACAGAAGGAGTCGGGCTGTGCTGTTTGGTGGTGCAGGGCTGTGCTCTGTGTGCTTGGGGCTTCGGGGCATCATGTGCATTTCTTGCTGCCTCCGTTTGTAAAGGCTTTGATTTCTGTTGTTGCATGGGCAAAGGCCGTGGGATGGCTCAGGGAGCTCAGAGCGTGTTGCGTGGGGAGAGTCTGGAGGGTTCACTTGGCCTAGGGAATGAGAACTGCGCGTAGGGGTGAGGATGCTGTGGGTTGAATGCTGCTGAAGGAAAAAGCAGCATGTAACGTGTAAGATAAAGGATGTATAAAATGGCCACGGATAAAACTATGTTGGAAAATGGAAGATGGTTTCTGATTCTCAGGGCCATTGACTTCTGGGGCAGGCTCGGAGTGCTCTGGGGAGACGCTCCCATGTGGTTTGTGGAGGGGCATGGGGTCAGTGGGGAGGGATTGCACAGCTGCAGCCGGAGGGAGACTCGGTCCCTGGGGACGTACCCATCCCACTGCAGTGCCACAGTGGGTTCCCTGCATCTCAGCTGAGACCCTTGTGAGGACAGTGGAAGGATCTCTTTTGTCTGTTTGTGCGTTCAGAATGTGCTGAACTGCTGCTTAAACACACCATGCTACCTGAAGATGTCTGGAGCAGGCGTGCACCCTGCCATGCTGCTGTGTTGTGCCAGCCGCGGCACGCTCCGGTTCTCCCACCCACTGCCCTGACTGGTGCCAGACACCTCCTGCTGCACGGGGCTTCGTGTGCCTCGCTGTGCCTTTGTCTCCATCACTCTGCAGCATTGTACGGGCAGTGAGACAGATGGGGCTCGTTCCCATTCAGAGCTGGGACCCAACCGGTGTGGCCTGCTGTTAGTGAGGCGTGCAGCTCCTGCAGGGAGTCCTGGGGATGCAGCCCTTGTAGCACTGTGCCTGGCTTTGCTCTGCACGTCTTTGCATTTCCAGCGTGGGGGAGCCATGCCACGTTCTCCATAGAGGAGGGAGAAAGAACCCTGGTGTCATGATGTACAACACACGGCCTGCTGGAGGAGGCTGCTGTCAGGATCTCATGCTCCCAGCGCTTCCCAGACTGCTGCTGGGGAAAGTGGTTTAAAAATGAGAGCAACCTGTGAGTTAGGGAGAGGGAATGCCTCGTCTGATAGCAGCCCTCCACCCAGCATTCGGGCAGTTATCCTGGATTACAGAAATCCGTGCTCTTGCTGTGAGTGCTTCTGCATCCTAATCCTGGCGACAAGACAGAAGCTCCCCTGTGAGTTGGGTAAGTCCCTTAATTTAATGCCCGGTCTCCCATTTGTAGCATCAGGATGACATGCCTGGTTCCTTGCTGAGAATTAATTGATCGTAGCTTGTCTTTGCTGGTGCCTGTGAGAATTAATTGATCACGCTCGAGTGTCTGCCTCCCATTCTGACAGCTGTACTGCCCATGTGCTCCCACCTGCCCACGTGAGAGCTGCAGGACAGGGCACTGTTTTGTTGCGCTCGGCTTTTCGCTCTTTTGGAAGGTCTCTGCTCTGACGTGGAGGAAGAGAAAGCAGCGGGTGGATGAATGCTACCTGGTGTCCTGGTGTTTCATTGCAGTCAGATGTTTTCATGGCAGTTGTCAGGGCCTGAGCGGATTTGTGCAGAGCCCAGCTGTGCAGCTGTTCTGCAGAGCAGGGGACGGGTGTGTTCTGTGGGGCTGTCCCCACCACGGATGAGGGTAGCGATGTGCTGTGCTCTGCTTTAGGGGTTACCAGGGGATTCTGTGGGGTTCTGGCCCTGCTGAAAGTCACGCAGCCAGGGTAGAGTTGGATGAGTCCATTGATGGCCGTTGGTCACTCACACCAGCTAATCTCTGGTGCAGCACAAAGAAGGGATTTAACAGTCTGCTTACCGTAGGCAGTGTCAGTCTGCATGAAGGAGAAAGGCTTGATGAGCTGCCTAAGGCCTGTGGTGGGTTTAGGGAATAAAACAGGGGCGTTTTCCCAAGTCTTTTAGGTGCAGGCTGTGAGACTCTCATCCTCCACCTCATTTCTATTTTTGTTGAATGCTGAGGTGGTTGTGCTTTCTCATGGATGCTCTTAAAAGTTTTGAGATCCCAGCTGGGGACAAAGCAGGCCTCTGCTTTGGGTGGTGCTGGGGGGATGGAAGTTGTCCCTAGTACGGAATCATGGCATCACAGAATGTCCCAGGTAGGAAAAGACCAACGGATACTATTGAGTTCAACTCCTGGCTCCCCACAGAACCACTCAAAATTCAAACTCTGCTTCTGAGAGATTTGCCTTAACCCTTCTTGAACACGTCCTCAGTGCCCTGGATGTGCTGGAGCAGGGGACGTGGTGCTCAGCACTCACTGCTGGGGAAGGACAGCTTGTTGGCAGAGGTGCTGTGTCACAATTGTGTGCTAACAGAGCTCCAAGGTCTGGCCCAGGTCAGCCTCTTGGCACCGGCTGCCTGCTCCCAGTTTCAGACGTGCCCTGCTTCTACCTATGGCTAGAGCAGAAGGCTGTGTCACCCCAAGTACAAACAGATCTACCTCATCCCCCTGGCTGCCTCAGGGAGCTGGGCACAGGTGAAGCGCTGTCTTATACTGTTGTGATTTGTATATGTTTGTTTCTGACCCCGTTTTTGCATTCCATCAATAGTGGTGTTTGCCTTTGGTGACTTTATTGTTCTGGTATCCATAAATAGCTGTGTGGTCACAGCAGTGAGCATCTACTGATGCCAGTGCTGATGTGGAGCCAGAGCGAGCTTATTTTCAAATTGAAGTCTTGTTCCTGTTTCATTTTTCTGCTGCTTTATCAATCCACGTATACAGATGTTTGCATACTGTTTTCTGTTGATCCTATCTAAACAGGTCTCTCTAGAGAGGCTCTTTGGAGGCTCCAGAAGAATCTTGGAGTCACCCCAGACAGGCTTTGGGTCTGCCCAGGAGTGCAGAAGTGCTGTTTGTCAGAGCTAGAGAAGCACTGTTTGGCCCCTGGGATGCTCTGGAGAGGCCCTGGAAGCCTCAGAGAAAGGGCAGACTGTGCTTCAGGGATGTGTAAGGTGCTTAAATCCGCCTCTGTCACCAATGGCTGTAAATACATCCCTTTGTCTCCAGCCTCCTAGGTGAGTGCTGGAGCTGTTCCAGGGCTCAGGGTCATGAAGCAAGGTCCCAGCTGAGCATCCTGCTGGCTGCTGTCAGGGAACTGTGTCAGACACTCAGCCACGGCAAGGTTACATTCAGCAGGCCTGAATTCCACTTACGCCTTGCTCTCTGTTACCTCCAGCTGGTTCTGTGCCTGCAGGGCTCGAGCAGCCAAAAGAAACGTCAGGCAGGGCACAGCCCCTGGGAGCAGCGAGCTGGGATCCAGCTGTGCTGGGGCTCTGTGCCCCCACTGCAGGCAGGAGGACAGGTCAGCCTGCAGCGTTCAGAGCACAGTTGTGTCCTGCCCCATCTGTTTCCCCAAGCCACTTATTTCAGTGAGGAGGGTGAACACCAAGGTTATTAATTATGGAGGTAAATAAATACTGCGCTACTCTTGTACAGGTTCCCAAGGCTTGAGAGCAAACTTCACATCATCGGTTGGCTGTTGAGTTATAGGAGCTGAAGGCCATCATTTGGGTGTGTTTTTCATTGAGATCTCAGGGAAGCTTTCCTGGCCTTGGGCTGATCAGAGCTAAGCCTCAGGTATTGCAGCTCAGTAGTGCATTACAATTCTCACCGGATTTATTTTCTCCAATCTCAATTCTGGAAAAGAAATAGTAATATTTTATTTCTCCTGCTATTAACATCAACCCAGGATGAAATTGAAAACCTACTTCTCTCTGCTTCTGAGATAATCTGATCAGGGTGGTTTATAATAAGTATTTTTAATGCAGTTTTATCTTGCTTGACAGATGATTTTGAAAACAATTGAAATTTAATGAGGAAAACAAAATATGGTAAATGGCTTCTTTTGCTGGATGCGCAGTTGCCATAAGGGCTGCTCTTTGGCTTGACTGTCTAGATGCTTCCTGTTGTTTGATGCTATGTTTGGGATGGCTGGAAGCAGAGTTTGATGTGTCTTGGTCCCTCTCCCTTTTGGAGGTGCCCGTGTTTTCTGTGCTGACAGGCAGTTGTTAACAGAGCAGAACCTCAGTGTCCTTTTGACAAAAGTCAGAGGTTGAATGAGGTGGCTCGGGACTCAGGTCTACCTGTCCCTGTGATGTGATGCTATTGCCAAATGGCTGTAGGTGGGTTCCTGAGAATTCAGTACAGTGACGTCTTCTTGCAGAATTCTAACAGGTAGGAGGTTTTTGCAGCTGTAGTTGCAGGTGGTGACGTATCTCTTTGCCTTGTTACACCTATGTGTCACCCACTGCTGTCTCCTTATTTCTCTCTCATTTCTTTTTGCTTTAGATCAGCCACGATGCTTTGGTCCCTGTGCCTGCAAGAAGATTCTACCACCACTGTTTCCAGCTAGAAACACCGAACCGAGCAGCTGCCATGGAAACAGGCTGCACGGAGGAGGCTGCCAGGACCGGGTCGCAGTCTGCAGCATGCAGGCAGTGCAAGGGCGGTGAGCAGCAGCCAGAGGAGAACGTTGAGCAGCTGTCCCAGCGGAGTGATGCCTCAGCCATGGCTGCAGAGCAGCAGCAGCCCCAGGCACCCTCTGGCAAGCTGAAGAAAACTGCTTTCAAGTTGTTTGGAGGGAAGAGGAGTATATGTACACTGCCGAGTTTCTTCAGCAGCAGAAACAAAGGCCAGGGGAAAGGAGCTTCTAAAAAGGGGCTCAGTAAAAGTAAGACCCACGATGGGATCAGTGGCACTGCATATGATGAGGGCAGTGGGGCGCAGTTGGAAAGCCCTTCAGATGGAAGCAGGGATTCCCATCCTTGCCTGCTGCCAAGCTCCCAAAGTGTTCACATGGCCATAGACACCAACATCAAGTTTGATTTTGGCAGGCAGGATGGTTCTCCACCAGGGAGTATGGAGGGCTATGAGAAGAAGCCCAATGGAGACAAGTCATCCTTCCCCAGGCCGAAAAAAGGCCTGAAGGGACTTCTGAACAGCATTCGGCGTCACCGTAAGAGCAAGGTTGCTGAGTGTGAGAAAACAGAGCTCTCTGAGTGGCCTGGAGATTCAGAGGAGACCAGCAAAGCTCAGGGCACGAAAGCGGAAACTCCTGGAGCTGTGGAGGAAGGAGGACCTGGGTCTGTCCCTCTTGCTGCAGCCTGCCCAGGGAGCTCAGCAGGTAACTGCTTGGTGCGCACAGCAGCTGACTCTGGGGAGGCTGCTGAAGCAGACTGGCTCCAGGCTGATAAGGGCAGCTGTGAGGGTGATGTGGTGGTAGTGCCTGGGGGCAAGGATGATCTGGATGCAAAATCGGAGGTAGATGCTGTTGTCTACACAGAGTCCAACTACAGCCATCTCCCTGCGGCCCTTCATCCAGATAACGACCCTCCGTCTTTACATTCTGGGGACCAGCTGAGTCTCCTCTTTGGAGACGTCACATCCCTGAAAAGCTTTGATTCCCTCACAGGGTGCGGAGACATCATTGCCGAGCCTGACATCCTCAGCATTGCTGAGAGCACGATCTCTGTGGAGCGCAGCCGAGACACTGCTAAACGGAGCCCATGCCTTGTCACCTACCAGGGAGGTGGGGAGGAGATGGCCATGTCTGAGGAGGAGTATCTCCAGCAGATATGGGACAGCACCACTGAAGAGGGCAGGGGCTACGAAGCCCCGCTGCCTCCAGCTGTGAGCAGTCCCGAACTGCAGGCAGTGAGTAGCAAGTTGGAGACACGTGGTTTGCGTGAGGGGGAGGTCCACCCCTATGCTAGTGGGGCAATGGATGGGGTTGAGCTCCTGACACCGCAGAGCGACCAGCAAGAGTCTGCACCTAATAGTGATGAAGGATATTACGACTCCACCACACCAGGACCAGAGGATGAGACTGGGGATGGACTTTGTGAGATCAAGAAGGACCGTCTTCCCAGAGACAGCTACAGTGGCGATGCACTTTATGAGTTTTACGAGCCTGATGACACACTAATGAGCCCCTCTCATGGGGAGCAATCCCTGTTTGAGAACAAAGTCTCTCATCCAGAGATCTTCAGCTACTTCTTGGATTTCTGCCTCCCTGCTGAGAAGAGCTTGATCCAGATGATGGATCAGAAGAGGGGGGTTATGGAAACTGAAGAAGAGCGGCTAGCTGCCATTCAGAAAGAGCTGCTGTTTTGGGAGCTGCAGAGGGAACCAGGCTTGAAACGACTTGATGTTCCCAGCAAAGAGAAGTGTCCCAGGGAAAAGCAGCATGTTGAATGTAAAACTAGAGCAGCCAACTTGATTGGCAAAAATCAGAGTTGCCTTGGTGGTGAGCAAATTGCCTCTCAAGCTCTAAACAGGAATGTGAATGGTGGGATTTTGGTGGCTAGAGCTGAAAATCTGGAGTGGAGTGATTTTCCAGGGCCTTTGTGTCCAGAGAACTGTTACAACAGCCAAAAAGCCCAAGGAAGTTGCCTTATTCAGCTGATGAAGAACAACCCGGGATTCAATTCTGATCCAGACTCTGCATTGTTTGGGGAGTCCCTCCATGGCAGTGCAGCTTCAGCCAAACCGGGGATGTTCCTCAGCCACAGACCCCTAGAGCATGAGGGCTGCTCGCAGAGCGACCACCACAGTGGGGTGGAGGCTGCTGGCAGAGAGCCCCAGGCTGACCGTGAGTGTGAACCTGAGCATGCCATGAGCTTCTCACAAGCTCTGGTGGAGTTCACCAGCAGTGGGACCCTCTTCTCCAGCCTGTCGGAAAGTCTGGGCAGCTCCGACTCTGGCTCTTCCTTCACTCAGAACCTCCCTGTCCTCCCTACCATGGTCACATTTGACATTGTCGATGTGGAGCAGGAAGGGGAAGGGGAGTGCGAGCAGCACCTCGAGATGAATGCTGATGAAGACATCGCTGCATCCTTTGAGGCCTTCGACGAGAGCTACGTGCAGAAGGAGTCATTTGCTGAATGTGACGAGAGAATGTTCCTGGGGTACCCCCAGGGCTCCTTCCAGAGCTGTAACTGGGGGGTTGCCAGCCTGCCCCGGCACCTGCGTCTGCATGAGCTCAGCCCTGCCATGCCAGCACCGCTCTCCCTTAACAGGAGGAGCAGGTCACTTGACACGGAGAGCCTGGAGTTTGAACTTGCGGAATTGCAGATTTCCAAGAACGGCCTTAAGCCTTGCCAGCTGTGGTCAAAATGGGACAAAAAATACTCAGATGGAGCAAGAAGTAGCAGGAGCAAAGAGGAGGCAGAACTGTCAGCTCCTGAAGGCGGGGAGACCAATGGTGTGCTGAGCTGGCCAGGCTTGCAGCACCTCCAGTACGATGCCGAGCTGGCTCCTGGGGGGATCAAACACTGGGGTTTTGCTCCAGCTACTGGGATGCAGAGCAGCTGGGAGCCATCTGATCGGTTAGATGCAGACTCCTTTTTGCCCCTTTCAAGGAGCAGTGCCAGAGAATCTCTAGAGAGGCAACCCCAAGAACTGGAGCCAAACAGGCTCCTGGTCAGGCCATCCAACTTACCTCTGCAGCCTGACACGAGGCAGCCCCAGGAGGCGGCTGGGCCATATAGGTATCACGGAGAAGCCCCGGCCAAAAAGCTCGCACGTGTGCTCCCACTGGGGGAACCAGAGCCACCGCAGTGCATCAGCTTTGCCCAGTCCCTAGAGAAACCAGCCAAGTGCAAACCAGTCGGCGTCACCCAAGGAATGCCCCAGTTCCACGACAGTGATGATACCGAAACCTTAAAAAGCTCAGCCTGCTTCACGGAGCGCTACGGGAGTGCCGGCAAAGAGCTGCTGAAAGCGAGAGCTGCGCCGGGGAACGCGCTGCCCAGCGGCTGCCTGAGCACTGCAGTGAATGTAATGGGAGCCAAATAGCTCCTGCTGGGTGGCTGGGAAGTGGGGAAAGGGGTGAAAAGGGAAGGGGGGGGGGGGGGGGGGGGGGGGGTCAGGGGGGCTTTGCGGGGGGGGGGGTGGGAGAGAGGAAGAAAGTGAACACTAATGAGTGATTTATGTCAAACCGGGCCAACAAAGATGAACTCTTGCAGCTGCAGTACATAGTCTCCATGCTGCTGCCGTTCTGCACTGCTGTGGGTACTCTGGTTTGGTGCAGAGCGACCTCCTAGATTCATAGATTAACACTGAGGCACTTTTGTTTTTTTTCCAGTGCGAACCACCACTCTCGAACACAATACACGATGCAAAATGTGGCAGCAGCCCCAGTGCACAATCCCATTGCTGCTAGAATAAAATCTGGAAATGGACCCATTTCTAGTATGGCAGGTTTGTTCTCTGCAGATGAAGGGGCACCATCACCTTTAAAAAAAGAAGCTGAGCAATTGGCAGCTGTGAAGGAGTGAGGAGCATGGCTGCGCTGTGGCCTCGCTCGCTGTGTCGGTGGCTGTGAGCGGTCGCTTCTCCTGCACTGGGGTTTCTCACCATAGGGCTGGGCTGCAGTGGGTGCTCGGGGGGACATTCCTGGAGTCTCCACTTCAGAGCTGCAGCCAGGAGAGCACGTCCTGGGGAAGCTTTCAAAACAAATTGGGTTTCTTCCTCTTCTCTGTGAAATGCTTTTTTAAAATTTTTGACAAGCTTTTAACATCTTCCATCTTGATCTTGATTTGGGGAGCTGCAGAGGAAGGATGCAGGTTATTCTGAGAGCAAGGACAGGGGACAATTCAGCTGCAGGGGGAACTTCGCTGTAACTTCTTTTTCCTGCCTGAAAGGAAAGTAGGAATGCTTGTGTGCGTGCTGATAACGTTTTTCAGTTCTAGCTTTAATGTGCTCAAGAACACAGTATGCAGAAAGATGTTCTATTGATGGATTCCCTTTCAAGAACAAAGTGTCAGTCCCTTTTCTCTGTCATGGTCTCTCTTCATGGTGTGTAATTTCCAGCTGAAGCCTTTCCTACACTTTGTACCTCATCCCCAGCCTCTCCCAGGCCGAGGGCACATGTATGACTTCTCTTAAATAAGCTAAACTTGCATTGGGCCTGTAGCTGTAAAGTTGCTGTTGCTGTGTTGCTTTTTGTTTTACATTTTGTGTTGATTTTCTTTACATAAACTCATACAAGGAAAGTATTCTATTAATTGGAATACAGGATGTAGCACAGCCTAAATTAGGCTTCATAACTTCTTCCTTCTAACAGGAGGGAACAAAAATGCCGAAGATTGCTGCAGGCTTTTGATTTTCTTTTTTAAATCCCTCTTTTGAACAAATGTGGAGAAGGGACACAAGCGTAGCAGACCAGCGTTCTGAGGGGGCTGTCAGAGCTCTTGGAAACACCTGTTTGAGGATAGCAGAGCAGAGCTGACATCTTTCCTGAAGAAGTTCTCAGTGTCCGTGTCAATCTGAAGCACGTTAGTCTCTAAACCAAACCTTCCCTCGAGCTGATCAGCTTCAGAGCAGAGGTGTTTGCAGAGGACCTTTGGCAGAGTCATAGCCTCTTGCCATCTAGCAGAAGGAAAGGACCTAAGAGATGGAGGAATGGAAACAGGTCACAGGGTGGCTGGCAAACCTCCCCCTCCCCCCCCGGCCTGCCTTGCCTTCCCAGGTGCTGTTGCACAATAGGTGTGCAGCTCTGGAACTTAAGAGAGGCAGATGAGGGTGTTGGTGAACATCCATCCAGGAGATTCTGTAGGGTGAGTCAGTCACCCAGAAACCCCAAAACTGCCTTTGCCAGGAACAGAAGAAGGGAGATTGTCGTAGGGGAACTGAGGGCCAAATATGCTGACCAGACCCTTTCCCACAAGGAATTCTGCTGCCAACCTGGGGCCTGGGTCATGGGCATCACCAGGAAGCTCCTAGTCTGGTACAGCTCTCCGGTTATTACCTGCTTCTGGTAGCGCAGGCTGGCAGTGTTGAAGTTGAGGGGAGAAGCCAAACAGCCCAGCTCAAGTTCACCCACATCACTGGTGATGAACTGTGGGGTGGCCCGCCACAATCAGAGGGGCTGCGTTCTACTGAGATCCTTCATTCTGCTCCACGAGGTGCTGGGTACGATGAAGTGCATCTGAAATGCTTCTGCACCAACACACACCTTGCAAGGAACAAGCAAGAAGAGCTGAAAGCCTTGGCTGAGTCCCAGAGCTACTACATCACTGGTGTAAGCAAAGCCTGAGGGGAAGAGTCCTGTGGCTGGTGTGCTGTGATGGGCGGTTACAGGCTCTTCAGAAGAGAGAGGCAGGGCAACAAGAAGGTGGTGGGCATGGCTGAGAGCTGCCGGAGCTCAACAGGTGTCTGGGCAGTGCTCTCAAACACAGGTTTGATTTTTGGGTTCTCTGTGGAGCCAGGAGTCTGCGTTGATGATCTGTAGGGGCCCCTTCCAACTTGGGGTATTCTATGAGTCACTTTCTGTGGCTTACAAAACTTCTTCCTATTTCTGTCCAACTAACTGTAATTCAGTTACTGATGAATTTGGTGTCCTTTTTCCCAAGTTGCCAATTTTCTGCTTCTCTTTGCAGCAGGGGTTGTAGCATTAAATAAATCACAAACTGGAAATAGGGCAGTGATGCCCTTCTCCAGAGCCTGGCACGCCATGCGGGGGGCAGGGCTCTGCTCAGCACTGGTTTGGAGCTGAGTCCTTCCCCAGAGCAGCTCACCGCCTGCTGCTCACACCTGCAGCCCAGGTACACGTGTGGCTGTGCTTGGAAACGTGGGCAGCTCCCTGGTGCTGCTCTAGTTGTAAGGTACCAAGGCATGAAGAGCTTTTCTGTTTTGTTTTACTAAGCAAAATGTGTCCTATGATTTCTTTTTGAGATGAGGCTTCTTACTGTCCTGTCCTTGTATGTCCATGAAGGAACAGGGAAAGGCAAAGCTGGAATTCCTTATTGGCAGCTCCACTTATGTGTATGTTGTTGTTTGTTTTCTGAACAGATTCCTGAGGCTTGAGCAGACCCATCTGCGTGTCCTTGGGATTAAACCTTCATTTTTCAGTGTTTATGCCATGAGCACCCCCTAACAAATGCTCCTAACTCCTCTTGCTCAGAGTGAGCTCAGCTGCGCTCTGCTGCAACTCAGTGCCGATTCCAAAGAAAGAATCCCATAGTCATCACTAGCAACACCAGAGATGTCACAACACAAATAGGTGCTCACTGGAATCGCTTGGCCTCCGCAGTGGCCTCTTACAGGAATTTTTAACCATTATCTCGTTTTAGCACGTCACCAAAGGCATCTTGTGGCTCAAAGGGGTTTTGCGCAGTGTTTTGTTTGTAAGTGATGCAGCCTTTGCCGAAGTTCTGGTGAAGGATGAAAGTGTCTCAGTGCTAAAATGAATGTTCAGTTGCAAATGCATGTCTGTAGTAATAATTATTTTGGTTGTAGGTACGTAGTGGGAAGACTTATTGGACAACAGTTCCTAGACTCTGATGTGTGAAAGCAATACAGCCAAGACTTGATAATCTGACTTTATACCAAAGGTTTCTCCTCTTAATTTGATTTTAACTAAATGAATCGAGTATCTGTTGATTTAAAACGAGTTTCTAAAAGCATTTTAAAAATAATTTGTTGGATTATTGGAGTGTTCTGCCCCATTAACCCAAAGAAATAAGCATTTTCAATATACTAACCTAGTCTGTAAATTGTCACTGCCATAGATTGGATTTATATTCCTTCTTCTATAATGCCTGTCTGCTATGGAATAGATAGGATCTTCCCACTATGCTTTTCTAGTAGGGAGTTACAAAGGGACTACAGGTTGAATGCCAAATACAACTCCTGGGTCTTGATCTTGTCCCCCTATGGCTTTGAGAGAGATTTCTCACAGCTGCATAGTCCAAATTAACACATCACTAGAGGGGGGAAGTACTCTTGTGTGGTGTTAACCCATTTTGAGAAACAGTGCATCTCGGAACGAAAGGATAAGCTTTAAGGGAGGGTCCTTCATCCTTTCTGTGACCTACCAGGCTGTTTGTTGAAGATTGGGAATGCTTAGCGGCCAGCCTTTGTTGAAGCCAAACAGAAGAGGATTTGGTGTCATAGGGAGTGCTTGGAGCCAGTTATTGTCCCACTGAGTGGGATCCCATGGCTGCTCTGTGATATGGGGCAGGGGCCTGGGAGGACACCCTTATGGGTTGTGAGCTCTTGGAGCTCTTTGACCAATGCTGACCTCATAATGAGCATGATTTTCCTAAAAATGTGATGGAGGAATTTGCCGCCTGAGTCTTTGGACCACATGGGAGCTTAGAAGCAGTCAGACCACTCACTGAGGGCTGCAGCTTCTCATTTCTGGGTCAAGCCATCGTCTTCTAACCTGGTAAAATATAGACATACCCAAGGAACCTGACCTTGAGAGCAGTAATTCTCATGCAAAAGAGGTCTGCAGAGACAGAAATGAGGCATACAGCTCGGCGTGAGCAGCTCTGTCTGGCTGAGGTATGGAGGAACAGCCCCCAAACCTCACGGAGCTCAGTGCCTCCAGGGAAAGCCTTGGAGAGGTGGGTCGTGGCTGTTTGCTGCCGACCAAACCCTGACCAGGTCAGCCTACCAAGTAGCTCTGTATTGCGATTTGGGGACTTTGTTTGTTTGTTTTTTATATACGCATAAGAAAACGGTCAATTTTATCTATTTTTGTATAGTTTTGCATTTTATATCCATGGGGAAATTTTATGGACTGTTCTTTTACTTACGTACGTTATGTGTTTCAAAATGGTGCGGTTTACAGTTCTGATGGAGAAACGGCAATTTATTGCTGTCACTGCTGCTGCCACTGCCTGTGCAATGCAAGACACCCACGTTGCTCCCCACACCCCCGTGCAGAGTGCTGTTTGGCATCATCTGAAGGAGCAGCTCTAGAAATGAGAAGCCAATCCACTGCCACTGCACGCTCTGTGTGGACACCGCCAAGATGTCTGTTTTGATACTGGTTTGTCACTCCTGTCAGCTGTTTCTTAGCTTTGTTTTGAATCTGAATTTGTGCACCGTGGTGATTTTTCCCTGAAAGTGTTGTTGGTTGTCTTTAAACTAAGCAAACACCCAAACCGTGTGGGTTTCAGTTTGGGGTTTCTCTGTGTGCTTCAATTATGTTGTCCCAAACTGGGCTCCCCTCTGTCCCCTTCAGCCATTGCAGGCAGGAGGTGCTGTTGGCTGCTGCGGGGTGATGTAGAAATGAGTGGAACAACATTGCCTTGAATTTTGGGGTCGCAACCAAAAGATGAGCTCTGGGTATGCTCAGACCCAACACTAGTCAATATGGATTTATTTTTTTTTTAATGGAATGAATATGCTGCTTTGTTTGCCTGACTCAGTGCCCCTGCAGAGTTTGCAGCCCTGCGTGGGGTACAAGGGCTGACATAACTCTGCAGAAGGTTGTGATGATTAGCTGAGCAGAGAACAATGCCCAGCACTCGTGCAAAAAAAATGAAAAGCTGAAACCGATTTGTCCCTTCTTCCCCCCTAAGCCAACACCAGCAGAGGTGGCAGTTCCAGGCTGAGATGTTTGGCTCTGCACAGATTTGTGTCTTTTAATTCAGCAGCTCTTAACAAACAGGGGCACATCCCACACCGGGGTGGGATGGCAGCTCTCCTGGCATCTGATCCCAGGGCCCACAGTGAAGGCAGCACACGGGAACCGAGGGGAGCCCACAGGTTCTAAGGAAGCAGAGCTGCCTCAGCTTTGCCCCTCTGTCCCCATTGCAGCCATGCAGGGAGCCCCATCCAGCCTGGTTGCGTGCTGCCCTGTGCCCTGCCAGGTCCAAGGTTTGGGGCTGTTCAGTTTTGTTCTGGTCTCATTGCTACTCATCCTCTTGACTTTTTAATGTACTGACTGTGTTTTAAACTGAATGTTCCTTTCACTGAATTCTAATGAATAAACTTCAGATTTTTAGAGAACACCCGATTTCACTCCTGCTTTGTGTATCAGGCTTACTTGTGCTTGATTCCATCTTTCTCTTTTCTCACCTCTCCCATTACACTGAGAGCAGGTTGTGTTTCAGAGAGCACATTGAGCTGCTGGTCTGCCGTATGCATGCCTTGTCCAAGCTGTGATACCAAGTGCACTCTGCAGCACGACCCTCCTTGAGGCTGTGCCCTGAGCCGAGCTTTCCCCTCTTTATCTCTTCTGTTGCTGAGTGCAGACACGTGGGTATTTGTCCTTGCAAGGAGCGTTTGCAGGTGGTGGAAGCACGTGGTGGGTGGCTCTGATCCCTCCTGTGGTCCTCTGGCTGTGGAGAAGCATCACATCCTTCTGCACCGCTCGTGCTTCACACTGCCCTGCTTCAGAGGTTCAGGCCCTTTCCAGGCCCCAAACCTTCAGCATTTTCATTTAGAGCCAGCCAAGCTGTGTTGGCTTCAGCTGTCACTGGTGTGCCCCCAGTGCAGTGCTGTTGGTGGTGAAGTCTGCGGTCCCACAGCTGCTCTGTGTGCCAGAGTCCAGCAGTGCCACCAGCCCACTGAGTGCTCGGGGCCCAAGCCGCCCCAGGTGGCTGTATTCACACTGCTGCCTCTAATGGGAGGCAGCTGGGACTGACTGGTGCGATCGCATCCTTCAAAGCTGCTCCTTTTAACATTTAATTATTATTTATAGGGCTGTGCTCTGATCCTATGGGAGGGAGAGGCTACAGCCCCCTGCCCATCCCGGAGGAGCCACGGCTATAATGGGGTTGACCTCTTATGGCATCTAATTGAATTTAGGGAGGGGAAAACTCCCTGGGCAGTGTGAAGGGGGACAGAGCGGGGCAGGCACGGGTGTCACTGATGGATGAGCCCCAGTGCTTGGCTGCATCTTAACCGTGGGCAGGAACCTGGAAGAAAACAAACAGCGACAGCAAACCACACGGGATACACGAGCACCACCTCGGCCTGCAGGGATGGAGCCTGGGGTGTCCCTCCAGCAGGGAGCTCTCGGGTCAGTGCTGATCACCTGCTGCTAAACACAGCCCCCTCGCTGTGGCTGGGTGCTGAGCAAACATGCTCAGAGCTGCCTGTCCTCATGTGGATGTGTTCCATCCTAAAAGTGTTGCTTTTGGTCTCATTTCTCTTCCTCAAAGTGGTTTCCCAAGGGCACAACACTGAGTGGTTTGGGAACCCCACGGCGTGCTCCTGTCCCACTACGGCTGGGAGCCCAGGGGAAGGGCTTCTTCTTAAGGAGGCCGAGGCTGCCAATTAGCACCAGCCCATTAATTAAGGCAGTTCTCCTAGAATCGTTAAGGTTGGAAAAGACCTCTGAGATAATTTAGTCCAGCCATCCACCTACTACCAATACTGCCCACTAACCCACGTCACTCAGTGGGTGTCCTTGCCACATCCACACATTTCTTGAGCACCTCCAGGCACAGGGACTCCCCCACCTCCCTGGGCAGCCCGTGCCAGCACCTTACCACCCTTTTGGAGAATAAATTATCCTTCATATCCCACTTCAGGGCTTTGTGGCCGTGAATTAAATCTGACAAAGCAGGGCACCCAAAAAGCCACGGAGATTTATTTTTTAATCTCTCTATTTTTAGCACGAGGCTGAGCTCTGTTTTGCGCTGGAAAATAAATCCCACCCTCCTGCAGAGCCTCTTGGAGCCGCCATCCCTCCTGGTGCCTCCTGCTTCAGCAGGGCAGCACGGCTGGGAGAGGGACCGGCTCCCAACCCCCCCCCCCGGGCCAGACGGACGTCCCCGCCCTTCCCCGTTCATCTGTTTGCAGGAATCGCTCCCGTCCGCGTGGATTTTCGGAGCAGTTTAGGTGCTGGGCTGACCTCTAAGGGAGAGCTCCGTTACTGCACTGCTGCGCTCAGCGCTGCTCCCAGCGCTTCCCGGCGAGCGTCGCTCCGGATCTCGACCCGAAGCGCGGTGTGCGTTTGGCCCTATAGACGGAGCTGCAGAGCTGCCCCTGCGTAGGCACAGCCAGGGGTGGAGGGAACCGATAGAGCACGGTTTGCGTGCGTAAGGCGCCCAGATCTCTGCAGTTGGAGCGAAGGTCCGTTTTGGGAAGAATAACCTCCCGTGCCATTCCGTGATGCCCACACTGAGTTGTGCTCCGGCACCGGAGGGCACCGGGGAGCCGTTCAGCCCAGTGCCGCCCTCGGGACGCGCTCTGCCCCGGGGCACCGAGGGCTTTGGTCCTCTCTTCTCTGCGACCTGAAAACGCGTCCCTTTTCCCAAAGCCATCCAAGCAGCAGCGCTGCAGTCACAATATTATTATTTCAGATATCCATCCCGTGTAACTTTGGGCTTCATTTTTGTTTTACAGAGGCTTAAAGCAGAATGCATCCTATTTTGTGCTCCCAGCAGAACTGCTCACGGCACTTGCCCAGAGCTTCAGGACAACGTCCCCTCGGCTCCAACCCAAGGATCAGGCACCCCCTGGCCATGTCACTCCCTGCAATCTGCTCTCTGGGGTATGTATGGAGAGGACTTCCCAGAGACCATCAAAATAAGCCTTCAGGATCGTGCTAGGAAGCTCCTAAAGGGGGAAAAACAAGTGGCTTTCCCCAGTATTCCTCTCAGGAGCCTCATTGGGTCCCTGTAGGGTGGGCTCAGGGATGAACAGCGTGGGGTCCAGTCACCCTGGGGTGCAGGTGACAATGTACTGCGACTGACACAGGGGCAGGAGGACAGAGGTTGTAGCCTACCAGGGATAACAATAAAAATAACAGTAAAAATATTGCAAGAGGGATGGGATGGAATGGGAT
Source organism: Perdix hodgsoniae (assembly GCA_035772895.1). NCBI lineage: Eukaryota > Metazoa > Chordata > Aves > Galliformes > Phasianidae > Perdix > Perdix hodgsoniae. The sequence goes on along the minus strand of JAPSGF010000012.1, from coordinate 12,389,558 downwards.
GGGATGGAATGGGATGGGATGGAATGGGATGGAATGGAATGGAATGGGATGCTCCATTCTTTCCAGTGTTACCCTTCCCCTGGATGCAGACCAGGGAGATGGAGTCCCCGGGAGCCCCCACACCCCCATGGCTCTTCCATGGCAGAGCAGCACCAAATCACTCAGCTGCTTGCAGAGATGTGGCAGTGGGACAGCAAAAGCTAAAACCACAACATAGCATTGGGACTGCACATCAGAAGTAATAGGTATGGGATTGTGAGGTGTGCTTTCCTGGGAGGAAGATGAACGAAGGGTGATTAGATGCCCACATGTTGCCATTCATTAAATAAGGAACAGTTTTAGGCAGAACTTTGTTGAAAGAGACCTAATGAATGTGGGTCTGGGTTCCTCAAGGAACTGCAGTGCAACCACTCTGCAGGAGGAAAGATGAGTGAGTGAGGAAGCCCCACTATGCCCTCCTCTGAGCTCTGCTTTGGCTTTTGAGCAGCAGCAGCAGCAGCAGTGTTGGGTTTCTCTGTTGGCTTCTGGGGCCGGAGCAGCCACCAGCATGAAGGATGCTTTGGTTTAATGGGACCTGGGGCTGGGGGTGGCAGACCCAGCTGTGCAATGGGGAGCATCTCCAGGATTATGGAATGCCAAAGGCAAAGAGGCATCAGATATGATTAAAAAGTGGTTAAGGCTGACTTTGAAAAACAGGACTCAGGGAAACAAATCTTAGGAGAGATAAATGGGGATTTCCTTGCTTGATCGGTGTGGTGTGCAAGAAGGAAAGTAACAGAGACTGAATCTGATGGAGCCTGAACCTCACAGATGTTGTTTATGAATTTTGTGGGTTTTTTGGGCACGTGTTTTATTACTGCAGTGAATGGAGCCTGCAGCAAAAATGCTGGAGCCTGAGCACTCCTGGTCCCAGCAGGTCAATTCTGCAGCCTGGGGCTGGGCTTCTCTGCCACTACCACCTGTGAGGGATGGGGCAAGCTTGAATCTCGGCACTCCTTTCTTTCTCCAAACCTTTTTTTTCTCCCCACGCTTGGGCTTCATTTGCTTTTCCATGGGCACCATGCATGGATTTGGCCTCTGAGGGCAAAGAAGAGTTTGTGCTTCCCTGCTGCCATCCTCACAGGGGACCAGAGTGAGAGCCGGCATTCATTACAGAGCCACAGAATCATTAAGGTTGGAAAAGACATCTAAGATCACCAAGTCCAACCATCAGCCCATCCCCGTGTGCCTACTAACCACATCCCTCAGTGCCACATTGACCTCTTTCTTGAACACCTCCAGGGATGGCGTTTCCCCCACCTCTCTGGGCAGCCTGTGCCACTGCCTCACCACTCTCAGAAGAAATTTTTCCCGTTATCCATCCTGAACTTCCCCTGGTGCAATTTGAGGCCATCGTGCCCCACCCTATCGCTGTTACCTGTGCTGCATCCCACCCCACCTCCTCCTGCTTTCCAGCAGGACAGCATTGAAGCCAGGCTGTCACAGTTCCAAGGCACTGATGGCCCTTAATGGCCCTGAGCAGCCCCACCTGCATCCCACACCCACCCCTGTGGGCCCAGGAGCCCATTCAATCCCAGCTGGGGTACTGGTTACCCCCAGGCACAGCCCACGCCTAGCAACCTTGAGTGCACTGCCAGCCTCACAGTTGTTCCCAGCCTTTGGGCCACCCAATCCAAAAAACAGATGGGTGCTGGGGGGCCAGGCAGAGCCTTGTGTCTGCAGAAGGGGTGTTCTATACAGGATGCCCTGTAAAGAAATAAAACCATCCTTTATAGAACCGCACAAGGCTGGTGGCTTTTGTTCTTGCTCCAAGAGCTGTCTGGTGAAGACTCCCTGCTATCCCTGGGTTCAGGAAGTGTGCAGGAAGGTTTCCAGACACGTAGAGCAGCCAGACCCCAAAGGTGGGCAAAGTAGAGCAACCCCTCCTGCTGTTGAGGGGTGCAGTGATGCTCTGCTTGGTCCTTTTTCTTCTTGGGTAAATTGTTTGTTTCCAGTAATAAAGTGCTTCATGGTGTGAAGCTTGAAGAAAAAAAAAAAAGTGAAATCTGGAGTTGCACCAAGTCTGGGAAGGAGGTGTGCCGCTGACTATTGTTCCTTTAAGAAAGAACAACAAAAAACCAGACAAAAAAAGAGCTCCCAGCCACCAGCCCCAGTCTGGGGGCACTGGAGCCAGTGGGAGCCCAGTGCCCAGGAGAGAGGAGGCTGCAGCCCCCGCTGGGAGGGGACCCGTGACTTGTGTCGGCACCAGCCTCGCTCGGGGAGGTGTTCCCGAGCTAACTTTTTCTATAAAACAAACCAAACCCCTCCGAGATGCTGGCGGTGCTGTCAGCTGCTCTCTGCGGCTGTGAGGAGTTCTTAATTAATAACGCCCGGGGCCGGAGGAAGCGGAGGAAATGGAGCCAATAGGTGGAAGTGTGTCCCCCGTGCTGCTGGGCGCTGCCCTGCTCCCTTCCCTCGGCTCTGCTGGGGCTGCAGCACGGTCCGCTCTGGGAGAACGCGCTGTAGCACAGTGCGGATTTCCAGGAGCGGCGAATAGAGAGCAAAGGGCTGCTGTGTTCTGAGCTGCTTCCCAGGGAGTCCCCACCTTGTGGAATTATAGAGACGGCAACGTCTGCCGTGCTGAGTCCTCGTGAGCTAAATAAATGAGGAGTGGGGAAGCGTGTTCCCTCTCTGGGACGGCAGACGGGGAAGTTCCTGAAGGAGCCCGAAGCAGCTGGACTGAGAGAGAATGCGGGGATGTCGAATTCCGCTGATTTCAGTGCACGCGTCGTGCAAGAAGGGAACCTCCAGAGAGGTTCAGGTTGGATATTAGGGCAAATTTATTGTCACAAAGAGAGGCAAAATGCCGGCACAGGCTGCTCAGGGAGGTGGCGGAGTCACAGTCCCCAAAGGCTGCCAGCTTTGCCCTGTGTCTGCCTGGTGTTTGTTCTCCCCCTGCAGGGATGTTGGGGGAGTCACGTTCAGACAGCACTGAAGCAGTCAGTGGCGACTGCTGGGTGACGTTCAAAGCAAAATTCATTCAGCTCCACCAGTGATTTCTCCCCCTGGCTCCACGGCCCTGCATATGCCTAGAGCTGCAGGCACAGCTCCCACTATGAGCCATGTCCTGAAATTAGGACAGAGCCGTGCTCCTCTAAGCCCACACAAAACCACACAGCCAGGGCAGTGGGACCTGAGTCCCCAATAGCTCATTCCCCAGTCCTCTATTTACCTCTTTTTTCTTCCTTTTCCTTTATTTTTTTTTTTTTCCTCCAGCATAGCCCAGCAGCAGCTAAAGAGACCCTGAAATACTCCAACCGCAGCACGAAAGCAGCCGAGATCTTCCTGTTCCTACTCCAACGCTCAGCAGCCCTGACCCCAGCACCCCCTGCAGCCAGTAATGGGGAAACGAACTGCTCAGTGAGCTGCACCTGCGGCTCATTTAATGCAGCTGTTGGCAGGGGTCGGTTCCATAGAGGGAAGGGAGCACCTGGTCTGGGAGCCGCTGTGTGAGGTGCACGGGCTGACCAGACGGTTGTGCTCATCCGTGCAGGCGCATCCCCAGGCCGGGCGCCGACCGAAGGCAGAGCTGTGCTCACGGGGCTCAGAGCTGTGAGCTCACCAAGTGCTCGGCCCGTGCTGCCCGGGGCTCTGTGGGGTGGAAGCGGGAGCTGGGCCGCACTGGGAGCTCAGCGGGGCTGGGATGGGGCTGGGACGGCGGGCTGCCACAGGTGCGTTCCGAGCGAGCGGCTCCGTGCACGCGTCCAGGCCGAGGGACTGCGCTTAGCCCAGGTGTGCTCAGAGCCGCACGGAGGGGATGAAAGAGAGCCGTCGGTGGGGGCAGCCCCGCGGAGGATCCCGGCTAAACCTGGCGGAGCGCGCAGCCCGGCGCTGGGCACGGTAGAACCGCTCGCTCCCGCACGTGGGAAGCGCTCCCAGAGGCCCAGAGGCGGCCGCACTTCCTCCGATTGTCCCGGCCGGGCTCCGCCGGCAGAGCTTCGGGCGCGGGGTGGTGCGGAGCCTCCCCCGCGCTTCCCCCGGGCCGGGCGGCGCCGCGCACACTGCGGGCGGCGGAGAGGAGGAGGAAGAGAAGGAGGAGGGGGAAGAGACGGGTGGCCGCGTTGCACCGCACCGCCGCGGGAAGTTTCCGTCTGGGTTGCCGTTCGCATCCAGCTCGAGACTTTTGAAACAACTCAATTTCTTTAATTTCCTTTTAATTTGACTTATTATTACTGTTAGCATTTATTTGCTTTTAATTTTTATTTTCTTTCTTTTTTTCTTTCCCCGCGAGCGGCAGCAGCCGGCGCCGGGCGGGCCCCGACGGGACGGGGCAGCGGGGGATGCGCGGAGGCGGCGGAGCTCCGCGGCCCTCTCCGG
>JAPSGF010000012.1:12265751-12384802 GCA_035772895.1 Perdix hodgsoniae | reverse complement strand
TTTTTTTTTTTTTTCTTTTCCATTTTAATTTCACTTTCAACCGTTTCAATTCCCGGCTCCGGCGGGTCGCGGGCCGGCACCGTGCCGCGGCGGGGCCGTGCGCTGAGGTAAGCGGGGGGTTCGCGGTGTTACTTTGCGGTGGTGGGGTGGAAATTGTGGAACGTTCGTCTTGATGTCACAGAGCCGAGGCGGTTCTGAGCAGCTGATGCTCCACGGGGGTGCCACGAAGGGACCCGACGGGCATCCTGAGCTCGTGTCTGCTGGAGCTCAGCTTTGGATGTACTCCAGAGGGATCTGTGTGGGTTATAACTGGGTTATGACTCACCGCTGCCCATCCCAGGTTTGCTGGGGCACAGCGCTGTGCCCACCTCTCCCAGCTGCTTGAAGCTGGGACAACAACTCCGGAGCGCTGGGGTACGGGACGGGGCTGTAAGAAAGGAGGGGACAGACCCTTCAGCGGGGTCTGTTGTGATAGGATGAGGAGAAATGGTTTCAAGCTGGAAGAGGGAGATTTAAATGGGAAGTAAGGAGGAAGTTTTTTACAGCAAGGGTGGTGAGATGCTAGCCCAGAGAGGTGGTGGTGCTCTATCCATGGAGCGTGGTCAGGCTGGATGGGCTCTGGGCTCCTGATGGAGCTGTAGGCATCCCTGCTTATTGTGGGCTGGAGGGATGGCCTTTAAGGGTCCCTTCCACTTCAAACATTTCTATGACTCCATAAAAAGTGCTAAGCTGAGCTGGGGAGCTCAATGGGGTTGGTATGAGCCCTGAAGGTGCCCAGTTTCTGTTGCAAGAGTGCTGCCTGTAGTGGGAACGTGGGGCTGCCCCATTCATGGGCACTTCTGTGCTGTGGGGCTGAGGGTGGATGGGAGGTGCTGCAGCTGGGCAGGGGGAGCAGCAGTGTGTGGTAGAGCTGTTTGTTGGGGGATGTTGGTGGGAGGCTCCTGGAGGGCTCCAGGCTGGGCCTGGGTCTACTGCTGGCTCAGGGCACATCCCAGTGGGCTGCTGTAAGGGATAATGCTGTGCCCTGCTTGAAGAAAGGCCCTCCTCAGTAGTGGGGGTCATGTGCAGGCAGAGGGGATAGCACCAGGGCCTCATGTGCTGTCACAAGGCAGCAGCGCTGCTGTCTCCCACTTGTGTGGGGTGTTTTCATTTCAGATTGTTGTATTTGGCCTTCTTCAGCCAAACCTTCTGTAGCTGTCTGCAGAGCAGAGGTTTGCTCATTTGCTTAGTGCTGACAGCATTAATTTTCCCCAGAGTGACGGTTATGAGGGCTGTATCTGTGCATTACAACACCAACCTGAGCTGCAGATGGGGCACTTTGAGGGCACGGTGAGGAATTTCGGCCACACGTGGGATGAGCACTGTGAAATTGCCCCCTGCAGCAGAGATGTGGGCAGAGCCCCATCCCACTGCTGGCTGCAGACGTGCTGCGGCCACAGGACCCTGTGCACCTGTGGCATGAGTTATGGAGGGCTGCGTGCTGCTGTCTGCTCCTCTTAGCACAGCCCTCAGCCCAGGGAGCCATCACTGGAAGAAGAGTTGCCCAACTGCGTTGGCTGGGAGGGCACCAATATGTGGTGTGAGGGCGGTGCTGCTGGCGTGGAAGGTGACATCTGTGTTTTGTGTGTTTGCTGTGAGTAGTTTCAGCTGTAGAAGTAATTTTTGGGGCCTCGAGTGTGGAAGAAATGGTTTCTGCCCCCTCACGTGTAGAGAAAGGATGTTGATGGAAAGTACTATAGGTGGGGCTGGGAAGGCACAGGTAGCAGGGCAGTGCTGGGTGCCCGTTCTCCTCTCCCTGAGCTGCAAATATGCCCTGGGTGAGACCTGCATTAGTAGTGCTGGAGGGTAGGGGGGTGGGAAGCTCCCAGACCTGGGTCTGGCTGCACCTGTGCTGGAGATGCTGGTTTGGTCCATCGCTGTTTGGCTGATAGTTCTCTCTGCATCTTCTCAAATCCTGGAAGCCAACAGACCTGTGTGACTTCTTTTTTTGCTTGGGACTGTGATCCACATGGACCCCCCACTACATCCCACGCTGGGTTTGTACCCTCTGAGTGAACAGCGAAGCCCTGTGGGTAAACCCAGCCCATTCTGGGGGGGATGTTTTCACAAGGACTGTGCAGGGTAGCGAAATACCCGTGAGAGAAAGCCACGTCCACACGTCGCAAAGGGCTCTGCAGTAATTCATTAGCCGCAGCCGTTCCCAGGCCACCAGCCCTTGCTGCGGTCTGCCTGCTTTCCGGCCCGGCTGTGATGCTGCTCTGGGATCCGCTGTAGCAAAAAGCATCCCCAGGAGCCGCGGGGACATCGCCTGGTGCTGCGGAGTGCCTTTCTTGTGGCAGCTCTTCCCATGGTGTTTGCTGCCTGGAGCTGGCGCGCGCTGCGGCACAGGAAATTCTGGTTGCAGCATTACTGCAAAGCTATTGTTTGGGGCAAGAGAAGGGCTCGGCTTTGCTCACATCCTAAAATGAACTTTAAAAGGATGTTGTGGGGCACTCAGGGTATGTTGCTGGCGGTGCTTTGAGCCGTGACCCCTGTGACGCTGCTTGGATTGTTCATGGGAATCCTCGGGGTGAAGGAACTCGGAGTGAAGGCAGAGTTTGGGTGCGGTGCTGCACAGCGCTGCTCGGGGGTGGTGCCACGTGGGGGTGCGTCTGGCCCTGCTGCTGGGATGTCCAAACACAGTATTCAGGATGGCAGCCCCGTTTCTGCCTGCACTGCAGTACTGAGGACCGGCACCTAAACCCCTCTGTGCCCCTGTTCCCCATCCAAGCAGTGCAGAAATCTCTGCGCTCCCCGTTTTTGTTTTTCCCCCCAAACAAACCCCCGTGGCTTAGATGCTGGCAGTGATACCCCCAGCACCCAGGTTGCAAAACCCTTTTTCCTCACCCTGTGTGCTGCAGCTGATATCTGATGTTTGGGTACCGCTCGTGTCATGGAAGGCTGGGGAGCTCTGTAGTGGAGATGCTCACCCTGTCACCACCTCCCCTCCACATCACTGGATTTTCTCCCACTTGTAGCATGAGTGTGGTGCTTGGTCAGGCTTCTCCGAAGGGCTTCATGCAGCGATGAGTGGAATCATTAAAGTCATTAAGATCATCTTGTTCAACTGTTAGGCAGTGGAGCGGAGCTGTGCTGGTGCTGGGTGCAAGCTGGGGAATATGGCTTATGTCTCAGGATGCTGCACTGAGGCCAATTAGAGCCAAGGAGAGCCCTTAATGAGTTTAAAGCTGCCTCATTTCAGTCATGCTCATTAAAAACGCCCATCGTGTGTGACACAACACGGGGTGCTGCTGGGCCCTGAGTGCCACATCCCTGTGGTGCCGCTGTGCTCACCAGCGAGGTTCTGTACCCTAGCAGCCAGGGAGTTTACGTGGCACGGTGTGAGTCCTGCACAAACAATTTCTTCCTGTTATTGCTGTGCTCTACAGCTTTCAGCTGGACCAGGGGATGAGCTCACCCAGTTAGCAAGCAGGGCTGGTGGCTTTTTGTGCAAGCAGTGCCATAAGTGCAAACATGCAGTGTGAGCTGTGCTGGGATCCCAGCTGTGCAGTACTGGGGGTGCCAGGAAGATGCTCTGCATCCAGGCACCACTGCCAGGGCTGCTGCTGCATGGAGTCATCTCTGGCACTAAGGGCAGCGTCTGGTGGGCACAGAGCAAGTGCTTTCCCATAGCTGCAGCTCAGCCTGAATTTACTCTGCAGGCGTATGCCATGGGGTTGGGTTGGCAGCAGTAGGAATGATAAAAGGAACATCTGAGTGAAATCTGTGCAGGGTCCTTCTGCGACCAAATGGATCAGGATCACAATTGACTGCATTTCCTACAAATGAGCTGTTCGTTTGCAATAAGAGATGGCTGTGGGATAGCAAAGACCTTGAAGACAAGTACTGTGCTGAGGAGATCTGGAGCTCAGGAAGTGCTGGGCTTTCCTTGGATGCATGCTGTAGTGGGAATGGCTCCGGGGCAGCTGTGATTGCAGGCAGTGAAGAAATGGTGCAGGTCTTCCTGCCCACCAGTACAGCTGTGGAGCTGTAAGGCTCTCACTAGTGGGTAGCAGTGAGGCCATGCTGCTCTGCTTCCATCCCTAGGAGTGGGCTGGAAGAGGAAGGAAAAACAGGAAAAAAGTCAGTCAGTTGCTAGGGTGAGGTGATGTCACTTCTTGCTGTCATAAGCCAAAGCCAAGGTTGTAATACACTTCTCTGATGATAATAAGTTAAGCACTAGATAGAAATATTTGTGTAAGATGGATACGAGTTTCATGGCAAAGGAGAGCCATGTCTGACAGAGCTAGAGGCAGTTTTCTCCGAGGCACAAATTATTCTGTGTTCTCTTTAATGAAGTTCTTGCCCCTTTCTCTGGAGCAGCATTTACCTTTGTCCAGAACATAGAGGAAGTGCTGGGTTGTGTGGGAGCCCTATGTGATGCAGACAAGCAAGTTTGTACTCCTCTGACTGCAATCAGTGAGTTTTGCACCCAGGAAGAATTGGGGCAGTGCCATGTAAGCCTGTCTGTAATAAATATTAGGAGTCTGTCCTTATGGTTTTAAGCTTGAGGTTTCATGGTGATAATTAGTCTACAGTCTTTCCAGGCACTTTGCTTCGATTCTTGGAAAGCTCTGCTTTTATTTACAGCTATAGCATAAACATGCTTAAGAAGACAGTTGAGAAGGGAGGTTTTGTGGGCAGCAGGTTTAGGGCTGTGTGGATGTGCATGGTGCCATGAGCAGAGCACACCAACCCAGCTGCTCTGTTCTCTTTGGAGAAGCAGAACTGCCCTCATTTCAGTCCTGATGCAGTCTTGAGTGCAGGCAGGAGTTTGCTGGGAGTGGAAGGATCTGGTTGATCTGCTGGGTTTGGAGACCTGGTCTGCATGAACAGGGGTGTTGGAGAAATCCCCCTCTGCTGCATTTCCCCATGTCTTTATATCCTCTCTGCTGTGAGAGTAGACATATTGCCTGGAAGAGTATTGAGATCACTAATTTGAGTTTATCCTAAGTGCGTGTCTGAGCACGAGATGCTCCCTGGCACTTGTGAAGGAGGTGGGGCGGGGTGCGCGCTGTGGGTGGGCTGGGGTGCTGCCTGGGACGTGCAGGAGGATTTCCAGAGGAGGAGTGATGTGGGACAAGTTCTGCAAAGAGCCTGTTGTTAATCCAGTGTTTCTTTCTGCTGTTGGCAATACACTGGGGTTCGTCTTCGTGTGGTTACTGCTAGCCATTGGGTGTGATGAGACCTTGCTCTGGGCCGGATCGGTCCCAGCCCAGTTTGATGCTGAGGCTGTGCATCCATAGAGATGGACCAGAACATCAGTACATAACCCAGCTCCCAAGCCAGCTGCTTCACTCACGTATCCTACCTTTGCCCCTTATCCAACTGCTTTGAGATCAGGGAATCTGGGAGCCTGTCCCGCTCTTCCCTACGGGGTGAGCAGGGAAGTTCAGAGCAGCCTTCTTTTGATAAAACCAAGTCAAACACGGGCGTGTGCCTTTGATGCAAGGATTGCCTTTAATTGGGTATGTGCTGCCTTAGCTGCCTGGTTCCTGGCTCTGCGTGCCTATTTTCATCACCCGTTCAGGGCGGGCACGTTGCTGCCCATTGCATCCACACCCTCAGCCTGTGCTTCAGGTCCCTGTGCTGGGATGGGCTCTTTGCACCCTTCCTCATTGTTGTCCTGCTGGGGGATTACATCTGTCACATTGTGAGGCATTTCTGGATTTTCTTGCTGCAGGTTGTTGTGATGTGGCTGTTTGCTGGTTCCTGTCATGACCCCCATGCCATCAGCTGGGGACACTGATTGCATCCCTGTGCTGCTGTGCAGAGAGGGGGAGAGACAGGGAAAGCTCAGGAGCTCCCAAAGCCAATGGAAGCTTTGAGTTTCGTGCAGACTTTCTGCTGGCCAAGCCCTTGTTCTCAAACACTTTTCCTTAAGCACTTTTTCTCTCCTCCAGGGGAAGAAGAGGTCACTTTTTCCACTCTTCTGACGTGGACGATGAGTCACGGGTGTTGTGGGAAGGTGCAATCACCAGGACAGGAATCCTTGAAAATATTTACCACCTTTATCCCAGTGTCCCCAGGCACTCTGCAGGCCAGGTGCTGCACGGTTAGGCACAACTGCAGCCCAAGGAGCGCTCAGCTGATGCTTCCCAAGTGGGACGGACAGGAAAGATCAGTTCCTCAAGGAATTTTTATGCCAAGGGAGTGATTCGGTGCACAAATGGGAGACCGAGGCATTTTACTCCAGGAAGGAAGGTGTTGGCACATAGCGCAGATCTGGCACGTGGTCCCTAAGCCGAGGTGGTTTTGCTTTGGTACCAGCAGGGAAGGCATGGCGCTGGGATAACACCCAGAAAACACAGCACATTTTGCAAACCATGCTGGCAGCGCAGCTGAGCCGGGGCCGGCCCTGCCCTGCGTGTGCCGGCACGTCGAGCAGAGCGTGGGAGTTTCGGCAGCTTTGGTGCCAGCTGAGCAGGATTTGAATGTAATGACGGAGAAAACAGGAGTCGGTGCAGCTCGGCTCGCTGCAGGCTGGTCCTGCGTCTGCAGACGGTGTGTGTCCTTGCAGAAACGTTGTTTTCTTGAGGTGCTGTAGTCGCAGCGTGATGCACAGCTTGCCTCTGGCTTGTTGCTGGGAAGGTGCAGAGCTGTGGCCGCACAAGATATAGAAAAAAACATGAAATAAAAAGATGCCTAATGCTCGGACCGCAATCTCCAGCTCCTTGCAAGTAAAAAATAATAATAAAAAAAATAATAAAAATGTTCAGGCTTTGCTCCACAAGCGGTGAAAAAGAGAACCTTTAGTTACTCCTGCTCAGCTGTGGTGTTTTAACTCTAAAAATGGGATTAGGGTGTCCTTGATGAGGTCATGGCAGGAGGGCAGAGGGGGGACAGCTGCTTCTTGCTGTGCTTTCCCTGCTGGGTGCCTTGAGCAGCTCTGCCTGGCTGCTGATGCGTGTAGGGCCCCACCCCAGCGGCGGGGACCATGCTGAGATGAAAAAGCTCATTGGTAATGATGCTAATTGAATCGGATGTCACTTCCCTGTGCTCAGATGTGGTGGCTGCTGCCATCTCGCAGCAGAATGCAACTGGCTTGAGCAAGGCCCTGGTGCATGAGGAATGTGAGCTGACAGCCCCCTTTTGCTGGGAAAAGCCATGTGAGTGAAACAGTACAATGGTCCAGACGGGATGCTCTCATGGTACCTGCTTCAAAGCTGCTTGTTTGGTTTGGCATCAGTATCGGGTCAGCAGGGCAAGCTCGCATTGAGAAGCTGAGGTTTTTGAGACTGGGGTTGTAAGGTGTGTCTTATGGGATCAGCTCTAGTGAGGATAGTAAGCAGGATAATGCTTATGGAAATAACAGAATCGTGGAATAGCTTGAGTTGGAAGGGACCTTAAAAACTATTTAGGTCCAACTCCCTGCCACGGGCTGCCCAGAGCCCCATCCCACCTGGCTTTGTGCACCGGCAGGGGTGGGCAGGGCACCCACAGCTCTCTGGGCACTGCCACGCTCTGAGTAAAGAATTTCTGCCTAACGTCTAAACTAAATCTCCCTGCTTTTAGCTTAGAGCCATTCTTCTTGTCTATCACTATCAGACCATATAAAAAGTCAGTCTCCCTACTGTTTATAGGCTCCCCTCAAGAACTGGTAGGCTGCAGTGAGGTCTCCCCAGAGTCTTCACCTGAACACCCCCAGCTCCCTCAGCTTTTCTTCCTAGGAGAGGTGCTCCAGCTTGGTGCCATCAGCAAACTTGCTGAGGGCGCACTTGATCCCATTCTTTAGATTAGTGATGAAGACAGACCTAGACAGATTCAAGCACTTTAGAAGAACTTCACGAGGTTCAGCGAATCCAAGTATGTGATCTTGGGCAGCCCCCACTATCAGTTCAAGCTGGGGGATATAAGGATGGAGCACTGCCTGAGGAAAAAGGACCTGAGTGTACTGGTGGATAGCAGCTGGATGTGAGTCATCAGTATGCCCTCGCAGCCCAGACAATCAGCCGTATCCTGAGTTGCATCAAAAGCAATGTGATTAGCAGGGTGAGGAAGGGGATCTGCCCCTCTGCTCTGTGAGACCTCACCTGGAGTGCTGTGTCTGGATGTGGATTCCTCAGTACAAGAGAGACGTGGAGCTGTTGGGGCATGTCCAGAGGAGGGCCACAAAAGTGATCTGGGGGTTGGAACATCTTCCTACGAGGACAGACTGAGAGGTGGGACTGTGCAGCATGGAGCAGAGAAGGCTCCAGGAGATCTGAGTGGCCTTTCAGTATCTGATAAAGAAGGGAACAGACTCTTTAGCAGGGTCTGTTGTGACGGGGCAAAGAGAGATGGCTTCAAGCTAAAAGAGGGGAGATTTAGACTGGAGATAAGGTTTGTTTTTTTACAATAAGGGTGGTGAGGCACTGGCACAGGTTGCCCAGAGAGGTGGTGGTGCCCCATCCCTGGACTTCATGGAGCACCTGATGGACCTGGAGGTGTCCCTGGTCATTGCAGGAGGGTTGGACTAAATGACATTTAAAGGACCCTTTAAACTTAAGCAGTTCTATGTTGAAGAGCACCAATCCCAAGACTGACCCCTTGGGGGACACTGCTAGTAACTCGGCTCCACTGGAGCACAGAGCTGTTGACCACAACCCTCTGGCAGTGACCTTCTAAACCTTTCTTTATCTATCAAGTAAACCACCCTTCAAATCCACGTCTGGCAATCACATCAGCCAGTTCTTTCAGGATGCTGGGATGCACTCCTTGGCCTTGCTCTTCTGACCAATGTACCTAGAGAATCCCTTGGTATTTTTCACATCCCTTTCCGAGTTCAGTTCCATCTGAGCCTTGGCTATCTTGATCCTATCGCTTCACATCTGAACGACATCCTTGTTGGGATGGTTCTTGTTCAAACTGCTATATGGAAAAAGGCCATTAGGGAATGGCCAGAGATAGACATAGGATTTAGAGCAAGGAGTTAAGTATATTTTAATGCCCATTGACATCACAGGGCAATGTAATGGAGTGGGTGAGTAATAATTATTTCAAATGTTTGAGTAGAACTAGTTGCTACAAGTCCTGATCTCTGCATGTGAATTTGGGACTGTAATCAGCACTGAGCTCTTTGTTTCCAATCCTGAGTGGAACATACTGAGCATACATTAAAACAGATTGCATAGTAAGTAACTATGTAAATATATCTATCAATGTGGCCCTCCGTGCCCAATTTCAGTATTGGGATTGGTGAGCTGCCTTGTATGATGGCACCTATTTTTTTTCTAATAGTAATTCCATGTCAAAGAGGAAATATAAATAAACTCCCCAAACAAAAGAAGCAAGGAAAAAATAATTCTTTCAAACATTTGAGCAGGAACAATAGGGTAGGATATGCACTCTCTGGGGAGAGCTAATGGCTGAAAGCGATAGGAGCAGAGTGCCTGCCTTACTCTGCTTTGTAACTAGCAAAAAACTTTGCTCAACAGAGGTTATTTATAGCAGATGTTATGGCAGAAGCATGTGTGACCTGTAGGCTCCCTGTGAGGGGAAGAGCTTTCCTGTACTGTCTTTGAGATACAATAGACAATTATTTGGACACTATCTTTGTCCCAGGATAGAAACAATTAAATGCTGGTTACTGATTTCTGCTCTCATGTTGAGACTATAGACAGCTCTGATTTTTTTGGTGGATTTTTAGAGAGAGAAAATATTTTTAAGGGCTTCACTTTGGGGGGGGGGAAAAAAAGTCACATCTGTGAAGTTTCAGAGGCATCTGTACTAAGTTGACTAACTGGGAATGCACACTCACGCGATGAGCATTACAAGGTTGTTGCCTTCTAGCAACCTCGTGAAGGACACAGCCAGTGGCTTGGCTTGGTTCAGCTTCCTCCAACAATGACTTGTTCCAGGGCAGTGGGCACAACACTAGGCCTGCTCAAGTTCAAGAAGCATTTGGAAGATGCCTTCAAGTATGCAATTTAATGTTTAGGTAGCCCTGTGTATACTTGATGATTCTCATGGATCCCTTCCACACAACAGTGTGGGTGGGTGTAGACCCCTGAATCTGTGCGCTGTTGCATTTCAGGTTAATGCTGTGGTATTAGGATGTCTACATTTGCTACTGGGTAGTAATTAGATGCTCTTATATGTAATTAACAATTTTGATGTGACTACCAAACAGCTTAAATAATCCATATGATATGGCAGTTATTTCTATATTGTGCTTGCCAAAGTCAGTGCCAAATACCTGAGAATATTTGGGGAAAGGGCCATCATCAAAGCATAACCTTGTTCAAGAAGATAACTCTGTTTTCTGGCTCCCTCATTTTGGTTTGGGTTCCTCTGTATCCTGTCAATAGCAAAAGTATCCTTTGAGATATATTGTCTGCACCACCTCTCTATGCCATCAGGCCCTTTGAGCCCCATTGTGGAGCTCCTCATGCATGGAGTGAGTTGGTTCCACCTCTGGAAGCACAGGCACAAGTCCAGTTTATCTGACAGATGCAGTTGAGCAGATTTGTCCCTCAGCCATGGGCGAAATGAGTCTCCCACTCTAATTTCATTGTGTTCAGCCATCAGACAAACTCTGAAGCTTCCTGAAATAGGAAGGAAGTAATGTTTAAATTATGCATGAGTGAACTGATTTACTCGAACCGAAGTTTTGAGTTCTGTCCTTATGAACACAGGGATGGAGCTCTTTGTGCATCCATCCGTCTGCCTGGTGAATACTGAATTAACAGAAACACAAATGCAGTTCCAGTACTGTAAAAGCTTTGGCTTAAACCAGTAAAAGCCATACAGGGCAGTTGCACGCTGCCACGAGGGAAGTGGCGTGTTTGCTTAGTGTTCCCTTGTCTGGTAGGTCATCCTCAGTGATGGAACAAGACCTTTGCTACAGATTCCCTTCTGCTACTTAGTAGGTACTTGTTGTTTCAGTAGGATCCATTCACTCCTGCCTGGAATGGGATTTGAAACAATCTCCTGCCTACCTCCTTCTCTTAATGAGGAGTTTAACTTCCCACGTAGTACGTTTTGCAGAGCATGTAAAATGATGGTTTAATTCTAAGGTTGCTTCCGATGGGCGCTTGCTCAGCACTCCTTGGGGAGACCAGCACTGGAAGGTTGGGCATCCCTTTGGCAGATTCACCCAAGTCTCCTTGCTCCTTTGACCTCTATTTTAAAAAAAAAGCATGAGAACAGCACAGCATGCATCTTGTCCAATGCATGGGAGGTGCTGGACTTCTCTGAGGCTGTAGCATTTGGGGCTGGGTGGGCAGGGCCCTGAGCACAGCAGGCTCCTGTGTCTCGGTACGTGCTGCAGGAACGTGAGCATTGCTTTGCAGTTGGTCCTTTGGAGCAGCACCGAGGGCTGAAATGTCAGCAGAGACACAAACAGAAAGGGGGAGAAGTCACGATTCTCTCACTATTTCTTTGACCTAAATACACCGAAGTAACTGTACTCTCATGAAAGAGATAATTTCCTGATGATGGAGAGCTTAACATCTGTTTCCTCCAATTTTTTTTTTTTGGTGGTAGAACATGGTAACGGAAGAACTGGCGGGGTTTTCTTTCCTCTTTTTCTTTTGTATAGCAAAGGCGCTGCATGCTGTAGCTATATACACTCTCCGAGAGCAGACGGGTTTCTCTCAAGGGTTATATGATCGTTTGTTCTCTATTTTCTCTTCTTCCTGCCTACCCCCCCCCCCTCCTGGAGAGGAGCGGATACACCAAAGCCCAGGCAGGACTTCCTTAGCTCCGCCATGCCTTCTGGCAGCCTGTGCCTCGTGCCCTCTCCCCTCCACCCCCCTTCCCCGACAAACAATGGCCAAAGGCTCCTTCTTGTTTGTTATTTTATATCCCGCAGAGGAAGAACCGAGTGGAAGCTCGTGTCCCCAGGGGCCCTTGGCACATTCCAGCTCTGGCTGCTGCCTTGCTGGGCTGCCCGTGCCTCTTCCGTGCGGTTCCCAGCCCTATAGGGCAAATCAGTGGTGCCATGTGATGCTGAGGGTTACCAATCAGTTTTGAAGCAAAATTAGCATTGCTGAAAGGTGAGAGAGGGTCTGAGAGCCTTGGAGAGGTGTTCTGAATCATTACTCCATGGCAGGAATAGATAAAAGAGATGAATGGGCTTATTGGTGCTGCCTGTTCAGAGCCCAGCTTCAGCAGCCCTGGAAGCATCATGAAGTTAACTAAAGGAAAAAAAAAACAAACCCATTTGGGTCAGATGCTTGATTATGACTGGCTGTATGAGAAAGAAAAGTGGCTGCATAAAACTGGAATTGTAAGATATAATTGGAGATGCTCGTGGCCTTTAACAGCTGTAAAAACCACTAGTGAAGAAGCTCACTACAGAAAGCTGGGGTGGAACAAAGCAAGCACCTCTTGGTTGGAGAATTGGCCTGTGATTACCCAGCCACTTAATCCAGCAAAAATCTAATTGCTGGGGAAGGAGGTAGTTGTGCTCACTCCAGCTCCTTCCTCCTGTCATGTGGCTTGGTGTGTTCCTGTGGCTCTTTGGCTGAAAACCAAAACCAGTGTTTTTTTGTTTGGTTGTTTCCCCCCCACACCCCTGCATGGCTCTGCTCATGCCCAGAAATGCTCCTGTTGGCATCAGGGCAGGTGAGCACAAGGGGGGATATGGCATCTCCCTGACACCGCTGTTGGCTTCAGTGAATGTCACCTGAGTCCTTGGAGTTATTTCAGCTCCTGTAGCCCCATGCTAGATTGCTATTACTCCCACCTGTATCAGGCAAGAAAATCCTGTTGCCAAGGAAATATTACGCAATTGTGAATGAGGTATAAAGTATCTAGTTTTAGAGATCTGGATAACACACACACACAAAAAAAGTGAAGAATTTGGAGGAGTGTCACGGCCATAGATATGGATGTTTTGTGCAACGCACCTGGCACCGTTTGCATGAGGTTCTGTGCTAAACTCTTTGTCAGCCTTGGTTACTTTGCGAAAGGAAGGAGAACTGTAGGAATGAAGGGCTGCTGTTTTTGTGGTGAGAGCCTCGTGCAGAGGGCAGGGCTTGTGACAAAGCCACAGAGCTCCTGTGTGTTAGAGCAGTTTTTGGTGTCTGATTGCTGTGGTTTTTGAAACCACATTCCTTGCTGGATGAGGAGCTGTGTGCTTTGTAGACCAGCCGCAACCGCCCCGCTGTTCCGCCCTGTTCAGCTTGAGGTAATTTGGCGGGTGCTGTAAGGTCATGGCGTTACCTCCTGCTTGCTGTGGTTCAAGTCTCGCACAGCAATGACTGCTGCAGCATAGCTGCTGGGTGGTAACCTGCTGCAACATGACATCTGCAGCTGTGCCCACAGCCCTAGGAGAGGGAAACGAAGTGGGGCCTGACTTCCCGTTTTAGTTTTGCAGCTAGCTGGTGTCCTTAAAAATACATCCAAAGTGCTGTCTTCAGTCCTCTTTTTCCTGTGCCCCAGAAAGATGGGTAATGGCTAATTAATTGAGTACTCCTGCAACCATTCTCCATACTCAGATTTTGTTGTTAAGGGCAATAATGCCCCCAGGCCTGCATGGTTTGGTTGATAAGGCCACCTTTTCTCTATTTGGCATATTTAAAGCATCGGTTTCCCATGAGCCTGCTGCTGTTGTGCATTTGCACAGCAGCAGAAGCTGGTTTTGGTGGCTGTATCAGATGAGAGAGCATAGCAGATTGTGACACCCAGTGAGGGAAGCCTGAGCGAAACTGATTGCCAGCTGTTCAAGTGTTATGTGCTGGACATGAAATTGTGAGACCTGTCAATGACAGCTTCAAAGCTTGTGAGAGCCCCAGGTGAGGCTGGGAGGGGGAAGTGGAGAGGAGTTACCCAAGCTCTGGTGCTGTATCTGCCTAGCATGTGTGGGTCTGACTTATTGTGGCAGCTGTGGTTTACATCTGGTTTAAAGCTGCTTTTTTAAAAATCGAAGAGTATGTGTGTATATTTAAATTTGAAGGCACCCTTGTGCCTTGCCTTTCTGTGTTGTGCTGCCTTTCTGGGGAGGGGCCACGCAGGGTCTGTGTCCTGCTAAAGACTCTTACATGAGAAACGGATTATGTCTCTTCTTTGCTAGCATCCCTCCAAAGGCTTTGTAGGGAAGTCTGCTTCCTTTGAGTCTTCTTTCCCCATGCAGGATCCACCCAGCCAAAAACAATAAAACATAAAATTGGAAAGAGAAAAAATAGGGAGCTTTTGTGATTTTGGTCTTTTGCTGCCATATGTGTGTTGGCTGCACAACTTGAAACTCCTCAAATGCGCTTTTTCCACTCCATCAAATCCATTCAAAGACATTATTCTTTAAATTGCAGCAAAGGATAACCCACAGACAATTGTGACAACCCTGTATGAGATGCTCTCCTCATAGCGTGGCATGGGTTGGGAGGGACCTTAAAGATCATCTAGTTCCAATCCCCTGCCCTGCTTCCTGTCTCCCATCACCTCCTCATCACACATGTGTGTTGACGCCGGAGGATCTGCTCTGTGATCTTCCCAGGCACTGGTGTCAGGCTCACCAGCCTGTAGTTCCCTCGGTCCTTCTCCTTTTCTTAAAAATGGGAGTGATGTTTCCATTTCTCCAGTCACTGGGGACTTTACCTGACACACGACTTTTCAAATATGATCGAAAGTGGCTTGGCAACCACATTAGCCTGTTCCCAGTTCCCTTAGGACCTTGGGACCTGTCTTCAGGCCCTATAGACTTGTACACATTCAGCCTTGTGAGGGGGTCTCGCTGTTACAGTGGGAGGGATTTTGCTCCCCCAACCCTTGCCTAGAGGTTCAGGGCCATGAGAGACATGGGAAGCCTGAGAACTTGAGTACCTCACCTTTCTCCACATCTGTTCTGTTGTTGACACTTCTCCCTTCTCATTTATCCTCAAGCAGCAGATGTGGTGTCATTTTAAAATTTTGTTTAACAGAATCTTTCTGTGGTACGCAGGTCCCATGTGAGTTTGTGCTATAGCGTTCGAGTAATGGTAATCCCTCCCCCAGACCTAGAACAGCGACTTCTGCATGGGGAAGGGGAGTTTCTTGTAAGATCTCGCTATGTAGAGCACAGAAGGCAGTGGGCCGAGTAAACACAGAGCCAAAGCAAAGGGGTGTGAAAAAAGATAGCTATGAAATTAGGCAGTGCTGCTCTATGGTCAAGGCATTAGTACTGGGGTGCTGCAGGGCAGCTGCTGGGAGAAGGCGGGGCCTGTCAGTGATGCTGGCGGCCCCTCTGTGAAAACATGTTTAAGGGTAAAAATGCTGGAGAGGACTGTAGGAGAAGTCAAAAAAAAAAAAAAGTGAGTGTCATTGTCATGGTTTGGCCTGACTCAGCCTAATTCTATGAACCCTGAAGTCAGTGAAGGAGGAGAGGGTGTCGGATGAGGACCTCCTCCCTGCCAGGACCTGTGGTGGGAGGTCCTGACAGGAGCCTGAGAAGGAGCCACGGCCCGTGCAGCAGCTGCGCAGGAGTGGGCTTCCATGTGCTGTCACTGTTGTGGTAGCATGATAGAAACGATGGCTGGTTTGGCTGGCCGTAAGGGTGAGCCTTCTGTGCCCGCCAGTTCTCAGTGCAGTGGCTGTCACATCAACAACTTTGGTTTTAATAGAAACAGGAAGTGTATTGGGTTTTGATCTGGATCAGATGGCGACCTTCGGCAGAGCAGTGAAATGGACTGGAACAGAAGCAAATGGCATACCTTTGTGTTGGGGCAGTGCAACTGCCTGCTCTCCCTCTGCTCAGAGGAAAACGGCAGGTTTTTGTGTTGGCAAACCTGTGTTGCTGAGGCTGTGCCTTTTCTTTTCCCTACTTTTCCTCTCTTTGTCCTGTGAGGAGGGCTGGGATTGGGGGCTGGCTGGCGGTTGTGTATGCTGCACAGACAGGCAGCAAACCCAGGACCACATCATGAAGCTGTATAGTGAGTCAGGGCAGGGCAGGTGTATACTGGTGGAAGAGAAGGTTTAGGATCTACGTGTGTACAAGTTCAAATTCTTACAAAGGCTTGGCAGTGGTTTACATTGCTTTGATGTGTGGGGTATCCATAGTTTTAATCCTGTTCACTTAGGCTGAAACTTACTTGAGGGGAACATGTGTTCTTGTGTAGCATTGAGTGGCGGCCAAGTGTATTTCATTTAGCAGTTCAGTTCCAGTGAGAGATTCCTGTGCTGGTGCCATAGCTGTTGTAGGAAAACGTGGCTTGAATATTATGTGAGGTTTTTGGTATTGAAGTTATTTCAGAATTGCATTGTTTCCAGGAAAGGGCCCATCATGGCTTTTCTTTGAATGCCTGCCTGAAGAGACAGAACTCATTGGGAGTGCATTGTCAGTTCCTGGCAGATGAAGCTGGTGAGGATGACAGTGACATGTCCAGGGACACTTTACTGCAATTTCTTCTTTTCCTCTCTGTCATGTACTCTGACGTACTGGGAGTCCTAGCAATTTGCAAGACCAATATGTGATTTATGGTATTCTGTGTGTACTTTGGGGTAACTTTATTGATGCAAAAAGCTTATTTGTAATCATTTAATCTTTGGTCACTTAAATCAGGCTTAAGTTGCTTTGAATTTTGTATAGTTTAAGAGTAAAATCTTAAGAGCCACACTGAAATCAGTGTCATTACTGTCACTGGAATAGGACTTGACTTGTGTTGCATTAGCAAGTGTGCCTTCTGAAAGAATTCTCTTCTCCTAATCATGCTCCTTTGCAATTTTTTCCTCAAGTCTTGTGAAGAAAACAATCTGAAGACAATGTGTCTTTGACCCCGGTACCAGCTTTTGAGACGGAGCAATGGAAGTTATAGATGGCTGCCGGCATACTGACCCTTTGATAGTTTCAAATGGATATGCAAACAGGATTTTCCAAGCAAACATGGAGGATAGGAGTGCTGACGCATCGGAGGTCTGTTGTGCTGAGCATGGCACCTCCAGTGATGCAGTCCCAAATGAACAGGAAGAAGCATCCAGATGTAAGAAGTTGACCAAGGGTAACCGGATCTGGAATTTTGTTTGGCGAAGGAAAGGATCCTCTATGAATAAAAGAAGACCCCGGTCCATGATTGTACTGGGAGATACTTATGATGCCTCCGATGAGAAAAAACCATCCTTCATGGACAGAGTAATGCCCTTAAAAAAGCTAAGACCCTCTAAGTTGCCTAAGGATGTAGATTTCAGAGGATCTGCAGTGCAGGTTACTTGTGTCCCTGAAGAAGACTATCCTGCTAGTGGGCACGGAGCAGTCTACAGGGTTAAGAAACTGGGTGACAGCCAGAGGCCCTACCGCCATTCATATGGGGGGCACATTGAAGATTTAGATTCCTCTTTTGAAGACATTGGGCTGAATATCAGCATTCCTGAAATTGACGCCAATGAAAGTAAATGTCTCAGGGATATTAGTATTGGACTACACGGTGAAGATGATGTTAGTCACTGCCAGAAAATACCAGCTAGAAAGAGTGAGTCTTTGAATTTTGAAAACTTTAAGAGTCCTGCAATTACAGAAGGGGACAATCAAAAGAAGTGTACTGTGCTCCCACAGGAGGGCAAAAGAGGAAGAAGCTCTGATGTCTGGAGCTATCTGAAAGGAATTTCATTAACTAACAAAGATAATTCAAAGCTTCTAGATGAAAGGACTGAAACCAATTTCCAGAACTTAGAAAATATAACTGATCATTCCACTTCTTATTTGGACTATGGTATGAAATGTGACGAGAATCTTAGCCAGCAGAAAAAATCGAACAGCGCAACCAAATCCACTCATTTTGCGGGTTTCGTGCGGTTCTTCACCAGCGTGGCCGAGGCAGCTCGGCGGCTGCGAGGCTCCTCGAAGGCATTTTCACCTGATGAGAAAAGGCCTCAGCGGAGTTCCCGAAGCTGGAGGCAGGATGTCATCTCCCGCAAAGCGAGCCTGGTTATTGAGAATGAGGCCGCGAATGCTTTCTGCACGGTGGGAGCATGTCTGCAGTCACCAGATTCAGGCGTGTGGGATAATCCAAGCTTTGAGAGTACAGTGGGGAAGGAGACCACACAGGGCTGTAAAACTACAGAGCTGTCACAAGACATCGCCTTGTCTGCCCTGAGCAGCAAGAATGATAGTTTTAATGAAACACCACTTTCTCCCTCTGGGCTAGAGCTCCCTGATGACTCTGTCACTGTGATAAATTCTGAAGAACCCTCTGAGACTGCAGTCCACTTTCCACAGACAACTCTGACCAAACAGATTCAGGACGTGAGCAGTACTCCAGAGAAGGCACAAGCTGTGGGCAGGGACCTGCCGCATTTGGAAGATCTTCCTGGGAAAAATCTGGGTACTTCTGAACTGGGCAGTTCTCCAGCTGCTAACGGTGACTTTCCTGTCGTGAGTGTGGCTCTGATCCACCATCCACTAAAGATGACTCTGCATGAACTTGAACCTCAGGATGTGGCTTGTGCTTCAGTTGTTACTAATGACATGAGTATGTCTCTAGCAGCAGCTCTGGAGCTTTCAAAGACTGAACTGGATGTGAAGGTCCTGAGAAATCCTGAGTTGCCTTTACATGACTTATCTAGAGATGACCTGGAGTTTCAGGACTCAGGCAATACTCCAGAGAAGGAACAGGTCGTAGGTGGGGACCTGCTATGTTCTCAACATCTTCCAGAGAAAAATCTGGATACTGCAGTGCTGAACAGTTCTCCAGCTGCTAATGGTGACTTTTCTGCAGCGACTTCTTTGAAATGTGCAACAGTTGAAGGAGTGGTGTTTCAGCAGACTGATGGATGCTTCAAAAAGCACAGAACGAGTTCACCTGTGGAACAGAACCCTGTGGAGCTGCTTGGCAGAGGAGTGCGCTTTGACTGTGGTGATGAGTGCCGTCCATTCCACATGACCATCTCTAGAATCGTCTCCTCTGGACTACTTAACAACGGACAGGTATGAGTAAGCTTTACTGTATAATTTCCAATAAGACTGTATTGTTGTTTTCCCCTTTATAAAAATGGTTTGCAGTTGAAATCATTTTTATATATTCTTTGGAATTTTTACTTAATTATACAAAGATGGTTGTAGGCGTAGCAGTCTGTGAGGAACCAGCTGACTGGCACGTCCCTGGGCTGTTCCTGCAAATTTTCAGAGCACTCCTCTTATGACCTTTTGGCTGTGTCATTATCAGTGCCTTTAGAAGAGGGCTGTAACAGAGATTCTTGTATTTCTATGCTCTAACTTTAATTTTTCTTCCTCTCTGCATCTAGCAGTAGTAGCGATGGCAGTTGATTTTTATTAGGTGACGCTGGTTACACCACAGCATCTGGAACACCAGGAAGGTACCTGGCACACAATCCTAGCCCAAAATGGAAGATGGGAAATGGTGGTTACGAGAATTACAAATCCGTATTGCCCAGCATGAAGTCCAGTTGCTTTCTTTTGGGTTCCTGTTGGCTAAAGCTGAAATGATAACTTTTATTTTTAAGGTGCCCAGTAGGGAAATTGGGTCAACTCATGCAGAAACTTTTGCCTGCCCTTCTGGGCTTTGAGAGACGACATGTTATGGGGTGATGACATTGTTCCCTACTGGAAAAGGGGTCACCAACTTCTGAGCCAAGAGGGGAAGTGTTTGAAAATTGGCAGCAGATTAGAAATACTGAGAAGAAAAAAGTCTGAACTTCTGACTCCCAGTTAAAATGGGCAGTACCGTTGTTAGTTGTTCCTGCTTTTTTTTTTCCCCCTCCATTTTTGTTATTCAAAAATATGAAGACAGTTCACTGTGTAATTCCAGGGAGTTACGAAGTGGGACAAGTAGTGGTTAGCCACTTGTGTTCTACCGGACAAAATGTTTTTAGGAGTGGCTTGAATGAGCAGGCTGTGGTTTGATATACTTTTTCAGGGACTAAGCTGTAAGTATGCTGAGCAGGAGCAAGATAACAGAGGCATGAAAGGACTGAGTGGAGCAAGGGAAGTATTGGCAGTCTTCTCCCAGAGCAGCTGCATTTTTGGTAGCTGAGGGCTATGGCTGTGTGTCTAATCTCAGAGCTCTTGCAACCCTGCCCATGGCAGAGGAGCTGAAAGGAGATGATCTTTAAGGCCCCTTCCAACCTGAGCCATTCTCTCATTCTTTGAATGCAAAATGTGAGCAATTTCCAAGGTCAGCTGTGTGAACAGAGGTGGGGTGAGTCCCATCTCAACTGTTGCAGCTTACAGACTTTACAGAGAAACTTAAAGATGGTACTTAAGATAACTGGACAGGAAACCTTCCCCGAGTTCCTGTTGAGGGTGGTGATAGCAGTACAACCTCTGGATTATGGTGGCTCCCAGCCTCACAGGTCCATGCGAGCCACCTCACAGAAGCAATGGCAAGCTGGAAGGGAAAGCACACAGCCCACCCTGGTTTGTAAACACCTCTGGATCCCAGAAACTTGGTCTAGAGATGCCTGGTGATCTAAAGGCAGCACCGAGTCCTGTGGAAAGGAAGGAAACTTTTGGATGGGAATGGACTTAGGGAGTCCATTAGCAGCTTGGGTAACAAATGTCCTGAGACACCCAAGGGATTTACTTGCCTATCTCTCATCAGGGAGTGGCACTTGGAAACAGTCTACCAAAAATAAACACATAAGAGGAATAACTTCAGCCTGAGCATGACACTAGCAGCAAACTCAGGCTTCTCATTGTTTTTGGGCTGAATTTACCTCCTTTCTGGCACCTGTTCCTTGGGACCGTTGTTGGAGTTGTCTGCTCCAGGCTGCTCTGCAATAACAGGGATTTGGGTTTCAAGTGAAATGCTCCACCAAAAGTAGGGTGCTTGCAGGACAGGGTGCTGTAAGCAAGTACTCCTGCAGCCTTTGAAGTGCATTAGCTGTGTGAAACAGAAATAGCTTCAGCAACTGTTTTCAAAACAACCTACATGATTTCCCACAAAAAGCAGAAAAATGCTTGTTCTCACTGAGGCGCCCTGCCCCAGCCTGCTAGGAGATGGTGAGAGATGGAGGATGATGTAATGCAGAGGGTGGTGGAGTGAGATGTGGGGGACCTGGGCATTGGTCCTAGTGAGACAGCAGATCTTCCGTTTAGCTGTGCTCTTCTAAAGCTAACACCTCCATTTCTTGTTCTCCTTACTTTGCCTTTTAAAATTTCATGTTTTCCATCAGCAGCTTACTGACAGTGTGGGCAAGTAACAGCGCAGCAGTGTTTGATCTTACTGCTGTACAGAAAACAGCACTGCAACAGCATTTAGTGAGAAGAGGAGTGGGTAGAAAACAGCTTACTTCTCAAATTGTTCCCCCACCTGGCTGCTTTTGGGTCCCATCCCAAATTCTCACTTGTTCAGGGAACTAATGATCAGCATAAATAAAATGTTTTGATAGATTATAAGAACAGTAGTAATCCAAAATGAGTTGTCACTGGCAAATGAATTACTGATTCGCGCTGCTGCAAGTTGGGAATTGAAAGGCCTGCCTTATTTTCAGACAGGGATGTGAGAAAGGAGCTCAAAGGTGATGCAGAGTTTCTCTGAGTTTTTGGTCAACTTATGGCCTTCACTCGCAAACCACAGAAGTTTCTCTTTTCCATGGAATCAGGCACAGCCCCACAACCTGAATTTGGCCACTTCCAAGAGCTTGAGCTGATGCTGCACTGGGAGGAAGCTGTGAAATCACACCGGCTATTCTGCAGCTAGGTATTGCCACCAGGGTTTCAGACCACCCTAGGTATCCTTGGACAGAGTCTGGGGGGGGGTTGATGCTTGCTTTGAGCATGGCATGAGAAATGGTTGCAACGTACACCTGTGACAGGCTATCTCAAACGTCAGTTTCCAGTGTGTAGAAACTCACGTTTCTCAGAAACCCGATTTAGGCTCATTGCTGTTTGAGATCCTTCTTGGTCACCTCTGGGCTTGCACAGGTGCTCAGCAGGAACGGAGCGCTGTGGAGCAGCTCCATGGCATTTTGGCTTCTGCAGTTAAAATGCAGTTAAGGTGCAACATTCTTCATTGCAGTCTTGCTCTGCCCTCTGCTGGCTATTTGTGAAATAAGGATTTATTTTAAGGAAAAGTGCTTTATCTGTAGGATTTTGAATTTTATCTGTAAGTGGTTTATAATCTGCATCTTGCTGCTGTCTAGTTTTTTTTTTACCCACACATAGAAACCAGGTGGTTCTGTGATGCCATTTTCTGGGGGAATCACAATTGCCAAAAGCTTGAAAATGAGTTCTCTCCAGTCTTGTGTGCCTGGACAGAAAGTGCCTGCTTTGCAGGATCAGGTGCCAGGCCGGTTGATGGATCCTGCAGGTCTCCCAGCTAGTCTGCTGTTTTTCTCTCAGATCATCCACACTTCTCTGCCTCACGGCACATGAGGGGGTGCGTTTCCTTTGGGCAGCTGTGCTCCATACATATGGGGCTGACTGTTCTGGGTGCCGTTCAGGTGCGCGCTGCTCACAGTGTGCAGATGCTGACAGTGCCCTGTACTGATGATGATCAGTGCTTTTACAGCATGACTAGGGCTCGTGATTTCTGTGCACACTGTGCTGCGTACGTGGGAAAATTGGAGGCTCATCCCTTGCGGGTCTGACTGGAAGCACCAGATTGCTGATCTACCTGTGTGTGCACGTGCCAGAAGATGCGCTGGCTGATATGCCTTCTGATAGCTGGGGCACTGGAGGCAAACCCAGGAGATCTCAGATCCTCCCACAGGTTTGGAGTTGAGCTTTAGAGCAGCTGCTGCAAATGTCTTTTCACGAGAGGACGATGGAACAACTTTCTCTCTGCCTGATGAGAAACTGCAAGCAGTTTGCAACAGGATCCTGTGGTGACCTTTAGCTTGAGATTGATTGTCTCTCTGCCACAGAACGTGCTGGGAGCTGCTGCAGGAGCGTGACTGCCGAGCTGGCTTCCCCTCCTTGCTCTGTTCAGTGGTACTAACCAGAAAAAGTGCATTTCTGAGAGCTGATCTTCAGAGCTTTATCTGGTTGTTGCCAGTTGGCTGCGTTGTCTCCACCTATTGCGCTTATGAAGGAAGCACAAGTGAAGAAATACTGCTTTACTTTCTAAGTCCTCCTGCTGCCTAAGGAGCACTGTATTTCTGTCTGTAGCGAGGTATTATTTAGTTACAGCATGAAGATCCTGTGTATTTATGGCATTTAATACAGTTATGTCTGACAATCATCTTATTTTTAGAAGAGACAAAACCTCTAAGCTGTTCAGATTTTCTTAATAACTGTGAAGTGTTATCAAAATCTTGAATTAAATCCTACATTTAGTGCTATGTATACTGGGATAGCTTTCTTTTTTTTTTCCTTTGGAAATATTTTTAGCACTGTGAGGGAAAGGCAGGTTGCATCTGCTGGGCTGATAGGCTTTCTGTGTATGTATAACCTGCCACCTGGGGATTTCACATTTCCACGTTTTCCTGAAATGCTTGTGGAGCCTTGCCTTTCTCTAGTTCACAGCCTTGACTTCTCCTACCTCCCTTAGTGCCCTCAGAGCAGTGATATGAACAGGGACTTGTAGGTTCTGCTGGCCCCTGTGCTGGAGGACTGTGTGTCCAGAACTTCTCTGCCCAGGATGTTTGCTTTGTTTTTTTTCCTCCTCCCACTTGTTTCCCAATTAAGGGGAGTGTGCTGGAGCACTGGATGTGGTACAGAGAATGGGCCATGAAGCCTTACATCATCCACAGCCTCCCACTGTGCCTTTGGGGTAATTGTAGCCTGTCTGCTTTGTTCTTCATTTGTAAATAAAGATAATAGTGCATCAGTGAAAGCTGAGGGTGCTTGAGGACTTAAACCATCAGAGGCACCCAGTTATAAGCAGGGCCACGGAAGTGTAGAAAATCTGTCTCAAAGTGAAGCTAAAAGCCTTCCAGTGAAGAGCCCTCCTCTTTTCTTCTCCTGACCTTTCTAAACTCAGTTTTCTGCTGATGTCTTAGCTCCAGGATTACACACAAGGCTTCCACATCATCACACATCACAGAGAAGAAAATGAAAAGCAGGGTTTTGAACCACAATTTTCAGAAAGATAAATCCATTCCACAATTCTTGCTGTTGTCTCTATCGGGATAATTTCCTCCTGAAAGAGGAGGATAAAAGTTGGGTTTACACAGGAGAAGCATCAACCGTTTTCTCCATTTAGCTGTAAATGCTAGTTTCTCACTGAATTAATGTTATCTTAGGGTATACCTGGGGATACTTGACTGCTTTAAAGGTGCTTCAATCAATTGCCAGTGTCTTAGTGTTTTAAGCAATAATTCCTAGGCTATTGATATAGAGGGCTTGTCTCGTTCACAGTTGTCATCAGTCACCTTCCAGAGAAACTACTATTACTACCAAAGCCATTCAATTCCATCCTTATGTGAAGCCCTTTCTCCCTCCAGAAGGCTCCCTGTACCCTCCCGATGACTCCAACAGCACAGCAGTAACAGCCTTGCTGTTAGGTTTATTCACCTCCTGTCCTCTTCATAAACCATCTGTGGGCTTCTGTTTATGGAATTGGAAAAAGACCTTATGTGACCTTTGGAAATGCCTGGAAGGGAGTGTCTTGCTAAGATTCTTGGGAATTAAGAGAATGACATCCTGTTACTAATTTAATTCACTCTTACATAGATCTTAGTAAATTATCAAGACTCTTGAGTTTTGCAGGAATTATTCCTGTTGGGTATCTTGGCTTTATTCTGAAAACTTCAAATGCTTTTTTCTATAGTAGAATGGGCAGATCCTATTGTTCTGCTGGATAGGCACAGGGCTGAGCAGATTGTTCTCCTAAATCTCACTGTTGCATTGTTCTACTCCTGTGTGCTTTAAGTGCCAGAGATATTTCTACCACTTCTTTAATGTCTCTTGAGCATGGCTATGCTCATAAATCTGGGGTAGCTGATGGGGTGTAATTAGTTGTTGGCTAAAAATCCAGACAGGAACAGTCTCTCCTTTGCTTTAGGCTACCAAAGGGTGCATCTGCTAATTCAGTTAAGGAGTGCCAGTTGAAGATCTTTCAGCTGTCTGTCCACAATATGCTTTGGATGCACTAATTGGCCTTAATCACTCTGGGCACCTTAAAGTGAGGTCTACACTCATTATCCCAAGAGTTCGTTTAAATACAGCTCTGGGTGCTCAGTTCCTGAAGACTGATGTTCCTGCAGACTTTGGGCCCTCAGCACCAGCTAATTCACTCCCTGCTTGTGCTCCTGCTGGGGCTGGGTGACACGTGTGGACCAAGAGCTGTGCAGAATACAAATGTCTTCACCGTGTTACCCTCGAAAGTGCCATGGAGACTCAATGCCACCAGAAGTTGTTGGGACTAGAGCACCATGACCTGTGCTCACGGTAGTGACTGCCATACAGGGAGAATTAGAGCATGCCAGAAACAGAGTCAGCAAAACTTTGTCTTTCAGCAAAAAATAAAAAGAAGAGGGTGCAGATTGCAGTGAGAAGCCATAAGGTGTGCTGTACCTTTGTGGGGGGGGGAAATGTTCTTTGTCCCACGTTTAACATGCATTGCTCAATTTCTTCTCTGACCCTTTTCTTTCCAGACGGTGTCTCATCCTTCTCAACCATCGCCACGAGCACCTCCCTTCAAGGTGCTTGTAGAGAGGTGCCGCTCCGAGCCGCTCTCCCAGAGCACCCCGATGGGGTTGGACCAAGTGGGTGGGCGCATGCAGCACCTGCTCAGAAGACGCGGTGAGTAGCTTTGCAGTGGTTATACCCCGAAATCTTTGTCTTTTGGTCTTGCTGACGTGGGCTAAAAATCACAAATGTGGCTTGTATCTGCTCTTGTTATAACCCTGGAACCGGGTGAGGAGGCTCTGATAGCCAGATGCTAAAGAGTTTCTTTTTTTCCTGTAACTTTAGTGTCTCTGAATACAATCCCTGTAATTTGGTTGTGAGAAGATGAACAGATAGGTGCACAAAGAGTAAAAGCTGTTCAGCAACGTTTGTGGGAGTTGTAATTTGGTAGTTTCCTCTTGGCTTTCTGTTGTCTTACCTGTTTTTGTTGTGAGTACTTGGCATTTGGAGGTGTTGAGTGATGGATGCTGAGATCATAACTCAACTCTAATGTTTGTTTGGAAAAGAGCAAGATGTGAGTTGTTTTTTCTGGGTGCTCTTCCTGAACAGGTAGAGAACCCTGCAAGTCAAAGACTGTGGTGAGCTATCCTCTGCAGCACTTGATTAATGTAATTATAATTTATCCTGCTCAAAATGATGCTGGAGAAAGCAGGACAGAATGTATTTGCTTGCAGGATCTTGTGTTGGCAGGTAAATAAGCAGATGCTTGAATGGGCAACGTGACTTTGTGAACCTCTAATTAAAAAGATTGATAATTGCTGTAAGAAAATCATTTCTTGGAGGGGTAGTACTAGCACTAAGAATGCCTTGAATTAGCAAGTATGGGAATGCTGCCAGACTGCATTGGCATTGCTTGGGAGCACACTGGGGATCTGAGCAGTTAATGGATGGCGGCAGCACGTTAAGGATTAAGAAGAATCAGAAGGGAAAAGGCATAGCAGCTGCCTCTTTAATTGATGGCTCTTCTGTAGGGGTGCACACGCTTTTAGCACAGACATCTCTCAAAATGTGAGCACTACTGCCTTTGCACATTGCTCCTGAGTGCTACTATATTGGCACATTTCCTCTGGAGCCTGGTAGCAGCCTCTTGCTATAATCGGCACTTGCACTGCAGCTTGATTTTCTGAGTCTAGAAAGTGAAATGCTAAAAATAACAGCAGGGTGCCTACGTCAGCAGTGCGTTTAGGAAATGGGTCTCAGTGCAATCTCTCTCCCAGCAACGCTGGAAAAAAATCAGGATTGCTGCCCACCCAGCCATGCCAGAGCTGAGGCAGGGCCCCAGCTCTGCTGCGCTCTGTGCTGCTGTCCTGGGCAGCAGGGAGTCCCCAACTATTTGATTTGGGAGCAGGGAGCTTGCAGTAAGCAGGCAAGGGCATGTATTTTGGCTATGTAAGTAATGGTGACCTAAACACCAGAAGCACAGATCCTGGAGTGTGTGTCCCTGTCTCCTAAAGCTTAGACCTTTTATCCTTTGTTGTCTGATTTCAAAGCCCTTGAGACTGACAGTCTGAAATGCAAATTGGGGTTAGAGGTGCACCAGGAAGAAGAAAATTAGGGTTGGTCTTTGTAGTGGAAATGCTAAATCATGGCTTGAAGCAGTGATGGAGCACCTGGTGGGAAGGCAGGGCCAACCCAGGGGAGCTCAGGTGCATGCAGTGTACCTGAGTGACTGGAAAGGGTGAAGCCAGGATCCACCCCTTCTCAGACCTCATTTATGGGTTGGCAGTGGAGGTGAGGGTATCCTGTTGGAGATCCCTGCCTGCCTGAGGTCTTCTGAGGGTCAGCAGCTTTTGTTTTTTTTTTTTCCTTTGATTCTGCATGCACAGCTGCTGCATTTGGGCTCATTCTTATTTGCTGCAGGCTGGGATTTTGCTACCCTGCCATTACTACTGTGCTTTCCACTGCGTTATAGCATTACAGTCTTATATAGGACAGGAATTCCAGAATGTGTGTTTCCTGTAGGTGCCTTTCTCCATGAAAGGGGTGATAAGCCTCCATGGGCAGTGAATGCCCCTGAGTGTGTATACACACACAGGCACAGACATCAGTTCCTTGTGCTGCCTGGGCCCCTTTTCCCCTCTGAAAGAAGCCCAGGCTGGGGGAAGGAGTTAATATCTAATTTTGCTAGTTGTGGGAGGGGAAAACCCAGTCTTGCACAAAATGACAGCTTATCCCCCTAAAAGAGAGGGATGGTATAAGGAACTTAACGTTTGGGGTGATTGGGAAAACAGCTTAGTCTTGAAATGTGGATTACCAGCTCTTCCCCCCTTTTGCCTCTCCTTCGCTATCTTGTGCTTGGGTGTGTACAGTCTGTAAGGCCAAGCTGAGAGCTGGTGTGAACAGAATAACCTAAAGCCAGATCAGGATTGCACTGGCCTGAAATGCTTGGGATGAGAAATAGCCACTGCTTTAAAAAACAGCTTTTGTGGGCTTTCCCATTGTTGTTTTCTGCACAAACTTGAGAGGCTGTTTCTTTTTCAAGGAATTGCATCATACAAACTGCAACAGTTATAAGGCTGGGATTTCTGCAGAGGTACCATTAGCAGTAATGACCCACGGAGCTATTGCACTTTCACTATTGGTGTATGCAGATGAGGTACTTCTGCTACCTGGTGCTTCTGGGAGAGCACTCTGGTTTCAAACCCAGCCTGTCTGTCCTCACCTGCTCACACCACCTCTTAATTTTGGCTCTTGGCTCCTAGCTTGTGCCTGCCTTTTTGTAGTATCCAAGCTGCACTGTTTTACTTGTATCCCAAGAGCACCAAATAAAGCACCTAAATATACTCTCTGCTCTCTTTTTCTAAAGAAGGGGTTGAATGAGTCTCTTGCAAACAATTTTGTTTCTTTCATTTAAAAGAACAGCCTCCGCCCCCAGCCTGAGCTAAAGCACAGCACTTATCTTTTGTCATTCCTTCTTTTTCTTTTTTTTTTTCCTTCTTTTATTTCTCCGGTGGATTTTAAACTGGCAGCTGAGAACGAACTGGCTTCAAAGACTCTGAAGGTGCGCAGGAACGGCGGACGTAGATGGAATCTCCTCAAGCCTGGAGCTGAGAAGCTGCAAATCAGTAGGGTAAGGTGTTGTTTGAAATATACCTCTGCATGCTTCAGGGTTGTTTACCTGCCACATGTTTAGCCTTGGAAACTAACAACCTGCTTTACTAATGGCTTCCTGAATCTGCGGTTCCTTCAGCCACAGATGAGAGTTATTCTTCTGCTATTAGAATTGTTTTGTAGTGATAATAGGTGTGCTAACCTTTCCCATTGGATTAGTTTCCCTCAGACACATAGCAAAGGCTTTGTGGTGTAATAGAGGCACTGGACCTCCCATTCCTTTGGTGGAGTGATCCTTGCAAGTGGGGGAACTGTGAGGTTTCAGATAGCCTATAGATTTGCTCAGTGGTTTTGATGATGCACTTCCACTCCACCCCCCCATCCCTTTTTTACCACGTGTCCATTGGGTCTGTTAGTGCTGCCAGCACCATCTCTGTGGCAGATTCACATGACTGATTCTTTCCAGAAGAGTTTTGCAAATATAGACACAATCTAGTTTGTTCTTTTTTTGTGAATGTTGCTACTAGCTGGGGAAGAAAAAGCTGTTGTGGGCCTTGGGATTTCCCTGTCTTTCTCTGTAAGTTGAAAAAAATAATCAGGAAAGATAGCAAATAGCTGTTACATCTGTCTGATGTGCTTCCTTGTTTCTGTGTGGGATTGCTTTTAGTCTGTGCCATGCTGTGTGCGTTTGAAGTCTGGAGACCTTGGCTGTTCTGTGATCTTGTTTGGCATTTGTATCATTTGTGAGTCTGGCTTCACTGGTAGCCGACGTATAAAACTGAATTGTTCAAAACACAATAGATTTGCTAGCTGGCGTCTACCATGATGCAAGGAAAGTTTTCTAGTGAGTGGGCCAAAAGAGGTTTAGCCTTTGTTGTTCCTCTAGGGTAGACAAACAAAGGATGATCTGGGAGCCAGGAATTTCCCTGCTGGAATTGACAGGAGGAAACTGACCTCCTGTGGTTGTGTCCCTGCGGTTCTTCCCTGCATTACTGTCCTCCTTTGCCAGTTCTTTATTGTATATCTTTTCCCTTTGATACCTGATGAGCTGCCTTCCCGAAATGTGATTTCCAAGGAGGACCCAGCCTTTGTGTGTGTTTTCCCACTGTAGAAGCAGTAGGTAGGTGGTGAAGCAGTCTTCTCTGGCCTGCTCGTGTTGGATATTTCTTGGCTTGCCAGAGATACATGCAGGGATAGACCACTGCTATCTCAGTAACTTGTGGCTTTCTGGAATGCCTCCAGTTTTCTCTCCTGATTTCAGTGGGCTGAGATATAAGATAGAAGGCAGTGAACAAGCAGTTCAGCCTTTCCTTTTTGCTCACCTCCATTTGGATCCTATCCTGTTTCTCAAAAATAAGCACTGCTTTCACCTTGAAACAGCTGTTCTAGTTAAAGGGATGCTGAACATCTAAGCTTCTGGAAAATGAAATGATCAAAATTCTGTACAGCTGTTTGCTTTCTGGGACAGAATAAAGAAATGAAACAATAATATCCACCTACAGAGAATACAGCAAGGATTGTTACTGCAATGTTACAGCAATGAGGCACGCTGCAAGCCCTATCAAAGAATCTCATCAGGTGTGCCACAGATGTTTCCACATTTGGAATCTAGTGTTAACTAGTGCATACGTATGTCTGCTTAGCAAATCTAACACTTTCTTAATCTGTTCATAGGAGGTGTATGTTTTGCAGCCTTTGTAGATATCCTTCCAGCTCTGCTCAGAAACCAACACATTATTCTGTTCTGCCATAATATTGCTAGCAAATACATGAAAAATAGAATTGTTTGTGTCCTGAGTCATCTCAAAAAGACAGACTTCTTTCTGATTGAGAATAGAGCGTGACATGAGAGCACCCTTACAAAGGCAGCTGAGAATTAAAGCTCCAGCAAACCAGAAATGCTGCTGAAGTTTGGGAAATGCTAGCTAGGAAATTTTCTTTCTCCAGTGGAGAAACTTAAGGAGGATGTGAAACAGAAAAGGTAAATGTGCTTCTTGTTAGCACAGAGACCTTTATGTGATGCTTGGCTCAGATACAGATGTGCCAAAGACTTGCGTGTCACTGGGACACATGGTTGGTTTGGGATGCTGAACAAGCTGATTTCTGAGACTTGTTTGGCACTGCCATTAGGCAGCTTGTTGCTCAGCCTGAATTACAGTGAACAAGCAGGTGTGAAACCTGTGCTGGAGTCTATAAATCAGTTACTGTGGTGAACACCACTGGAGCAGATATATAAACGTGGCTCACAATAGCAGTGCTGGAAAATTTGCCTGCTGTCCCTACCCCAAGTTGAGTGAAGATGTATGGGTCTGTAAATTATCTGTTTGCCAGAAAGAAATTTCTTCATTAGCAAGATTTATAAATTTGAGATAAAATTTGTGGGTATCTCTTGTCAGGTGTGTTCATTGACAGGTGCAGAACTACTACAGAAAGGAGTGATTTATACTTCCAAACCAGATGTCAGGCTTCCAAAGAAACTGCTTGATTTCTGTCTTGAATGGAAATGCCCGAGGTGAAGAGAGAGCAAAAGGAAACTAACAAAGCGTTAGGCTTGTCTTGGAGGCATCAGTGCCATCTTGGTCCATGGAGAGATGCAGGCTGTTGTGCAAAAAGAGTCTTGGCATTGCTACACGTTATGCAAAAGTGTAGAGCTGCTGATCATCTTACGAAAAAATCTTTTTCATCAAGATCGTTGTTTGTCACATCTGGTTTACTGTGTCCATCACTTTGCAGTAGGCTGTATCTTAGTGCATCTGTCCAGATACTGGGGACAGCTGCTGGTAGCAGCCACGCCATCTCCCTGCTTGGTGGTTTTCTGTTACACCTGGGAGCTGGAAAGAAGAGCAAAATGCAGTTTGAAAAGCAAGTGGTGGTAGCAGGACATGAGAGAAAGATGTGTGTGTAATCCTGTGTTCCACCTCACCTTCATGCTCAGCATACATACACCAGTGTGTTTTGTTTCTTTTTCTTACTAGTCTCATCTTTTTTCTGTCAGTCATACCCAAGCTATTTTAATGAGTTAATAGCAGCAGGTCTGGACACAAGCCTTAGAAATTTCCCGTGGGGTAGATAAGGTTTATTATCCACGCTTAGTGGGTGGGAATGAGGAAACTGAAGCACCACAGGGTGGTATATGGAGAGCCATGCAATAATTTTTCATTTCTCTCTTAATTTCATGATGGGAAAAAAAAAAAAGAAATGGTATCAAACTGAGTTGACTTAAAAGTTTTCGGTATTTTAAGTGCACTTCTCAGCCTGGAGAAAACTCTATACTGAAACACTTTATATGCAAGCATTTCATTTTGGCACTATGGTTGCTTGGAGCTTTTACTTTGGTGGGATCAATTTGGTGCAGTTACGAATCTTCAGGTGCCCAAATCTGCAGGCTGTGCTGCAGCAAGAAACTGAAATGCCAAAAGGAACTTCCAGAAGGCTGCACTAGCTCTGACAGGGCCCTTGGCATCTGTCGTACCTCTGTGATTTACCCTCAGGTAGGTCCTGCCAGCTGGTATGTGCCTGAGCCCTTTGAGCAATGACAAGGGAAGAAGTGAGTTACTTTCTCCAAGCCCAGAGCTATTCTGGAAGATGTTTTATTGGTCAGAATGGCTGATGGGAGATACTCCAGAAGAAGATTCATCCATTCTGGAACCAGAACCATCCACTTAATAAGCGAAGGACAGCTTTAGTTTTTAGTCTTTAACCTAGCAATGATGATGGCAGACGTTCATGTTCTCTGGTACTTTCCCCCTTTGTATTGTGTGCTCTTGTACAAAGGACTAAACCCTCACTTTATGTGCTGAATGAAGGCCACAGCTGAATTACTTAGGATGGAAACTTTGTATTAATGCTAGCATCTTCAACATACTCTGCATTAACGATCAGCAACCCTGCTGTGCAGAGGTGCTGAATGTTTGCAAAACCCCACCAACCCAGCCTGTCCTTGCTCTTCTTCCCGAATCATGAGCTATGTTCAGAAGCTGTTTTGAGCTGTCTTTGCTAACCAAAGCTAATTTCTCACTGGCACGTTTGTAAGGAATAGGAATTTCAAGCAAACCGCAGCCTGCAAGAAAGAGGAGAGAAGGGAAAGTTGATTTGGGTTCCCTTGCTCACGCTGTGCTGAGATGAATAGGGAATGCTGGTTGGTATTCTGTACTGGCTCTTCTGCTTGCTATTTTTATCACCTCGTGTAATGCTGAGTTTGCATTTTGTTTAGTGGGGTTATTTTTTTTCCCTCTTTGAAACGTGTCCTGCACAGTGTTTCTCTTGGCTTGCTGCTTTGGGGAGGAAGGGGATGTGGAAGGGATTGTGGACTGCTGCATTCTGATACGTGAGCTGTATGTAATCATAGCCATTTTTTAGCTCTTCTATCCACGTGAATAAGCTGATAGAGAAGCGTTGTCCTGTGCCTTTCCGGATGCTAATTAATTTAAATATCACCAATATTTAAATTAACATTGATGAGAGTCCTATATGCACATGAAGAGGGCTGCCAGAAAAATGCGTCGTCTTTTAATCTCTCTTCCTTCATTTTGAAAATTTAGCACTTCTGCTGCCTGGGTGCATCTCATCTGTGTGTCTTCTGGGGTTTACTTTATATCTTGATAAGCCTATTATACTGCTATTCTTACTAGTGCTCTGAAATCTTTGTATAGTTTTTTCCTTTGCTTTCCTCCTCGAGGTCACTCCCAGGCATTTGTTAATGTTTGTGTGCCGTATTGTTTAAAAAAAGAAAAAGGAAAACAGAAAAGAAAACAGAAAAGGGGAAAAAAAGACCTGTTTGTTCATTGTGGAAACAGCAGTTCAGTCCAAGTTGACTGGTCCCAGTGACCCTGCCATGGAGCCTTGTGACTCCAATGCTGGCAAATGCTTCTTGTATGTCTGTGTGAAGAGTGCTCAGCGAGGATCTCTGGGTGAGTGGGATTTGCAGCAGTAGGAGCCTTTTCAGCACCTGAGGTCTGATGTGTCTAATCTGATTTTGTTTGTGAACTGGTCAGAGCACAGAGAACACGGAGTACATGTGTGTAGTCTGTGCTGAACTCTAGGTCATCCCTAAACCCATCTGCATCCATTTCGCATGAGTGGTCTGTGCTTTGAACTCGTTCCCTGGTGACTGTGATGGAAAAGTAGTGCAAAACACACTTTGGGATTCCTACTAGCAGAACTAAACAGAGCTTTGGTTATTTCGTCATGCTTTATAAATAACATTTAATGGTGCTGTGTTCTGTACAGGGCAGTGGAGGGGGGCCATAAGCCTTGGTTAGTTGGGTCTTACTCTAGCAGTTTCTCCACCACACCTGGAGACAGACAGATTTTTAGTGAGCAGGAATCTTTAGAGGAAGGAGAAGCTTGATGTGAAAAACCACTGAGCTTGGAGTGGTGAGTTTCTCTTCTAGATAGCGCAACAGATTTCAAGTTCCAGACTTACAAGAGGTTCTCAGCTGTTTCAAGGTTACATGTAAGCCTATATTAAGAATTTTTCAGTACACGATGGTCTTTATAGCATAATTAAACCTTGAGAAGTTTTCTGTGCAACTGCAGATGGTAGGTGCTGCATCCTGCATAGTATTAAATGTGAGTGGAATGGTGACTGTACATAATGATCTCTTTTATAGTGCGGATTATGCTCTCCTCTTAAATACCAGCTTGGAATGGATTCTTTTCCCTATTGCTCTGTAGTTCTATGTTGATTTCTGTGCTTCAACTCATTACTCAGCTCTGTCACTGTGTTTCACTGTAGGATATGGTTTACACAAAAGAGGCTCTAATATAAACTCAATTTGCGTTGCATTGCTGAAACCTTAATAACATTTTGCTTGGCAGCTCTGTGTGGTTTGCCCTTCCCCAGTGCACTATGTTCTTAATAAACCGAAGTCTGTGGTAGGTGTAACATAAAAAAATCTCTGAGTAAATATTGGAATAAGTGCTTCTGTAGTGCTTCCTAAGCTCTGGCCGCATTTGTGATTCAAGGCCACTGCAGTGATGCCTGTATGTAGCTGAAAAGGAGCTAAATTTGGGAGGGAGAGGTGAAAGCACAGTCGTAGCTTCAAAACCTCTTCTGAGATGTGATTCTTAGGTGCCTTATCCACACAAGAGTGTACACTGGGTAGGGGAGCACATCCAGAAACTCGCTGAAAGTTGAAGGGGAAATGGTTATGGCGTGTAACCATCACGGCTATAGACCTCATACAGTCCTGTAAGGCATGAGGTCACACTTCACTGTGTCACTGACCCAGCCAAGGGCTGTTCCCTTTCAGGGCTGTTCTCCTTCAGCTTCTGTGGAGATCTGCATCATGGAGGTCGCAGGGCTGTCCTGCTCCTGAGCTGCTGTAGGCTGTGTGCGACACAGTGCTGTGTCCTCAGCTGATGGTTTGCTTCTGTTGACTCTCCAGAAGGGTGATCTGGGACTGTCCCCACAGCTCATTTCCCCCATCTTTTCCAATCAGATTATTGTGTATTTTGGTGGAGATGCGTCAGCACTGTGCTAGTATTTGGGGAATGAGGAGTATAACATTCATAGGGTGAGAAGCTGCATAGGAACATGGGTGTTATCCCAGTGAAATCACACAGCCTGCAGTGAGCTTCTCAATGAATAAGGAAAAACGTCATCTCTTAATGGACTATGAAGAATATAGGTATTAATCCCCCTAATAAATCTCTTCCTCTGTCTAATATGTAAGGAAATATATTACCCTGTTGTCTCAAAACCTTGAGAGATCGGTGTTATCTGAGTAAAAATTTAATGTTAGCTCAATTTGGTGCGATGGGGTCAGTGGTTGCACTCCTACGCAACTGGAGTAATAGATGAAATCATAGCTGGTTGCACTGTGGCTTTTGTCAGCATTAAATACTCTTTACCATCACAAACACCAAGACACCCACAGCAGCAGGGTGCATTACAGTGTCCTTCAAAGGGTGTGGGAAGCTGCAGAGCCCAGAATGTGAGAGCCAGCATGAAGAGAAGCATTGTCGTATCAGGGAAATACTCCACAGCCTGTGGTTCTTGGGGACTGCCTTTGGAAGGGTCTGTTGGCACGGCCTTGGACAACTCTTGTCCTCACCAGGGGATGTAACCGGTGCTGAATGTAGTGAGCTGTTGCAGCCCCCATTGCTTCCCAGATATGGACCTCTGTTGTATAAATCTATGTGCTAATCAAGCATGGTCTTTTGCCATTCTGTTTGTCTGCTATTGCTCTGTGTGGTGGTGTCAAATTTAGGTGTCTCCTCAGTGATATTACATGTGATTTGGTAAACGAAAGTGAGGAAAACAAAAAATATTTGCTGCAAGCCAGAAAAGACCTGATGCCAAGCACAGCTGGAGTGGGATGCCTGAGAAGCAGATTGCTCCAGGAGAGATGAGTCAGTACTGAATGATTCCCCTTTGCACTCCTCCTCATGCAAGAACTTAACATATCTAAAAGCAGAAGTGCCTCCACCATTGTTCTTGGTATGATGGGTGCTCCTCAGTTCTGTCTCTTGACATGCTTCCAAATTTTTAGATGAGTTCAACCTTGCCTGGAGAAACAAGTAAGTCTCCCTGGAGCCAGGCAGAAATTGTTAACTGTCTTTTAGAGGATGTTTGCTATGCTGTAGGGTTCTCAGTGTTGCTCTGATGTCTGGATGTGGGAGAGTATGACCTATCATTCAGTCAGTGTCAGCACAGTGCAGGCGAAGGGGCTGAGCTGAGCTGCGAGCAGCATGTTGCCAGGCAGTGGCAGTGATGCTGTGCTGCAGTTACCCTTTCTGTGGAATGCAGTTGGATGATAGCCTCTACTGGCCCTAGAAAGTGGGAAAGCAAAGGAAGAGCTTTCATTTACCTTTTTCTCAAGACTTTACTGTAGCTGTGATGCATTCAGGTGTCACAGCAATGCTGTCTGCATTTTTGGAATTGCACAGGTGACTCTGAAAGAAGCTGTTCTGTGGGATTCCTTCCTCTTGTTGGTGATGCCTCCCAGCTGTTCAGACATGGGCCACTGCTGGCTGCAGACAGGGCTGGGCTCAGCACAGCGAGGTTTCCTGCTCCCCAGTAGTTCCATGAAGTTGCGAAGAAGCTCATGCAGTCTTTTGCAAATGCATATGGCTTTTTTGGTCTCTCTCAGGCCTACAGAACAGTATACTGTCAGGTGTTTTCCACTATGTGGTGCTTTCTTTGTAATTCAGTGTGCTGAAATAGAGCACAATTGGGCAGCCACCACCAAAAGCGAGACTGCCTGGATGCAGTGTTACAGTGCAGTGTAAGGGTGATGTTTCCTGAATCTTCTCCCACCTCTGGTTCAGTGATTTGGGGTGAGAAGGGGGGCGGAGAGCTACCCCCCACTCTCACCTCTGTCTCTTTACTGCAATGAGGTTTCATCAGGGATCAAGCCATCCGTGTTCCTGTCTTATGGGTTTATCCGTGTGACTCCACTAGAGCCGACGGGTATGTAAAGTGACATGCCTCAAACCCTCTTAGTGCTGGGCACAGGGGTGGAGGAGGGAGAACAAGTGAAGTGTCTTCAACACCACAGAGAGCAACGATCCTGCCCAAAGGTGAAGCTTGCGCTCAGGCAGTGCAGGAGCAGGGCAAGGCTTTGGCTGAGTGTGAAATAAGACCCCAAAGGGGCAGTGCTTTACATCATGAAAATGAGCTGTGCGGGTCAGGAAGCTGTTCAGCCCCACGTGCACAGTGTTTTGCAGAGTTGTTCTGGGAATGCACCGAGGTACTGCTTTCCCTGGTAGGTGCGGAATGGCTACAAGAACTGCTGACCATTACATGGGTTTGTAAGCACGCTTCGGTTCCTTGCGTTCCTTATTAGCACCATCATCTTCTCTTCTAAGGTACCTTACTTTGATTTCTAACACTCGACAAATACCAGATATTCCTCCAGAGAGGTCTGTGATTACAGCTTAGCTTTGACGGTTGAGAACAGTCCGACTGACAATCTGAAATGCTGCTATTTTGAGCTCTGCTGTTCTCAACTACCAGCGGTAAGTTTGCCTTTCCTGTGGATGGGATTTGGGACTGATGTGGGTTGTTACAAATCAGGTCCACGGTAGATCGGGCCGTGCTGAAGATTGCATTGTGTAAAATGGTTGCCTGCCTTTGTGAGTTTGGGGTTTTTTTTTCCTGTTTGGATACTCTTTCAGATGAAACAGAGCAGAATTAAACCCCCACATCCCAGGCAGTCATTACTAAAGAATTTGGTTTGTTTCACTGAAGCATTTTACAAACCCTTCTGCAGAAAGATGTATTTCTTTCCCACCATTTTCTAATTTCTTTTTTGGCCTGAGAATAAAAGCAAAATGAACTTTACAAGCACTTTTTGGGAGTCAGACGTTTTCCAGCTATTATTTTGCAAACTATTAGAGCGGCAGATCATGAGGTGGGAACCTAGTTATGCAAACAAAGTGGCCACGTCACTCTTGGCCAAAAATAGCTTCAGTACATGTGCAGTAAGGTGGAAACGAAGGCCCTTGGTGTACATAGAGCAAACAGAGACGGGAGGGAGGCGAGAGGAGAAGCTGCAGCTTTTTGTTTAGAGCCTCTCAGGAGGCGCTTAGAGAAGGTGCTTTCCAGAGAGGAGCAGAGTATTACTGCTCACAGTTTCAGTGGGATGGGAGTTGCTGCCTTTCTTACACAGAAAGAGAACTCAGGTTTCGTGAGATGACACTTTGTTCCCAGAGGTGTTAATCATTTTTAACATCCACACAGAGCATGTAGAAATACTGGAGCATAGTTCAGAATCGTGCCTGTCTGCTCCTTGCTATTGGAGGCACTCACATCTCATAGTGGAGCTTTCCTTTGCCACTTATGTCTGTTTCCATTTCAGCCTCAACAGTGCAATGCCCCCTACAATTTTGTGACCACCCTCCTAGCTATAAGCTGTGTGAACTCTCACTGTCTTTTAATTTTACTGAGCATTTGGGATATGGTCTGTCATCCTTCTATATGCTGCACGGTACCAGGCTTAAAATAACCTTTTTTAATTTGTCCTATAGTATTACTACACTGCTTTCCCTTTGCAGCAATGTGTTCTGTTGCTGTATCTGGCTGTTTGGAAATCACATAGCATTTCTTGCCAAATAAAGATACAGTTTTGAGTAAACAAAGGAGATAAAATAGTAACTCCAGTATGGAAAAATCTCCTGCCTGTCAGTGTGTAGATGTAGTTTCCATTGGATTGAATTTTTATTTTTTTTTTAATGAAGACTTGCAATTTCTTATCTTGCAGTACTTCTCTGGATGAGTGAAAAGGGGCCTATAAAGTTGAGCAAATGCTCGCCAGCTTCTGTAATGAGTGAGGCAACTCCTCAGCACTGTTTACTACCTATTCCTCACAGACTTCTTTTTGGTCTCAAATGGAAATTTTTTCTGTAGTCATCCAGAATTGAGTGCTTACCAAAATATCTTATTTAATGTGATCAAATAGGAGCTTTGTATTTCTGCTCTGGTCCTTTCCAAAGCTACGTTATGAATGTTTTCTCTTGAAGATATTCCCAAATGGAGATTTTTATTGTTTGGGTTCCCCCACCTCCAATTTTGTCATATTTTGTGCATGTGTCTGAGAAACAAAGGCTTTGGTAACAAACCAGACCTTTCAGGTGTTAAGATAATTTGCCTCATCCAGACCTGTGTGTTCTTCAATCGAATGCCTGTGTGTGTTGCTGTTCAGGCTGTGCCAGGTGAGCGTTGAGCTGTTCTGAAGTAGCGCATCCCAGGTGAAACTGGCACAAATATACAGAAAGGGGATGTTAGCACTGATTTATCGGCTTGTCAATTAAATGAGAGCACTAGGATTCTCAGTGCGTGTCTGAGAGGTTAAGTATTGTGGTGACAGCAAAATATCAGCTTCTTGAATGTAACTGTGCTTCCCTATACGTTTATGTTTAATTAAAGTATTCATACATCCTGCACTCTTCAACATCAATTCGGAGATTTATTTTGAACCATTGCCAGGGGAGTACATTGTTATGGCATCCTCTTTCCACATCTATTAGCAGGAAGAGGATAATTGAGGAAATCTCACACAGATTTAATTGGGGACTGAGGGCAGGAGCAGGGAGGGGGAGAAACACAACACAAAAGTAGGTCAGAAGTTTGGCAGTGGATAACTCTTACTTGACACTGAGCAATCGAGTGGAGTGGTGCTGTTGTAGGCAGCCATGGTCCTGCTGCAGATTTGGGGTTAACTGAGTAATTGGTAGTGGTGCGAGAGGAGCTGCCTGCCATGTAGCTTATATAACGTGCTGCATGTAGGCTGGTGTGGGTCTGGGCTGTTTCTGTGACTTGGAGCATGGTGCAGCCGCTCTGCTGGAGTTGCAAAGGCAGGCAGCGATCCCCTGCAGCTTTGCACAAAATGGGTAAGGAAACGGGGGTGGCTGTGAGCAGCGCAGCCTGGATTTGAGGCAGGATTTGTCCAATTCAGGATCTGATCAGGAAGGCAGACATCACACTCTGTTTTGCAGCTGCCTGTGGTGTGCTGGGTGCAGCATCCTGGCGAGGGTGAGAGCCTCAGGCTGCACAGGGAATGTGTGCTCCCTTCACACCCCATCAGCCCCTTTTGCTTTTGCTACGAAGGCACAGCTCTTGT
Source organism: Perdix hodgsoniae (assembly GCA_035772895.1). NCBI lineage: Eukaryota > Metazoa > Chordata > Aves > Galliformes > Phasianidae > Perdix > Perdix hodgsoniae. Next base: position 12,344,722 of record JAPSGF010000012.1, on the reverse strand, counting down.
GTGAGGCAGCAATGCCTCTGCAGCTTCTGAGATATTCAGGGTCTTCCTATTATTTCATTATTTGCTTTTTTTGCCTGATGCAAATACGTAGCACTGTTCTGCAGATCTGCATTAGGAGCTCCTTTTGCTGATGCTTTTGCTGTCTGGCTAGATCTGCATGCCTTCTGTGCTGAACTCTGGATGTACAATGCAAATACATAAGCAGGCTGAATCCCAAAACCTTATCAAGCTGCAGTCTTTTTGTCAGGGCTCCGAAAATGTGCAGAATTTCTTTGGGTCACTGCTCTGTTTCCTGACTCATCTATTGAGTTTTTAGACTCACAGGTCAAGCTTGCAGTGTAAGCTTTGGATCTATACATTGGTTGGACTTTCTGTTCTGTGCCTGGAGAGTCCCCAGAGCAAATGATATAGCCATGTGATAATGAGCAGATAATCATGATCAACTGTGCTATTTTTGCATATCATCTTTCTGACTCAGTGTGATGCTGGAAGACTCCTAGGTTTGTTGTCCTCCAGTGTTTCCTCCCTCCAAGGGGCAGCAAAGCAGCATCCATGCAGCAATGGGAGACTGCGTTGGTGCTTCAGGTGTAGATCACTATGGGTATCAAATGTTTAATTTGTTTTTATACTGCTGGGATTGCAGTCCTTGGTGTGGTTTTGTCCCTTCTAGGGAATTTTTGTGATTCATGAGGAGTATGGCACTGTGGCATTGGGAAGTGATGCGGTGTGCAGCTGGGATTGCTGTGCTTGAGATGAGCAAGAAGAGGCAGCCACAGGATGGGCTGCCTGGGAGGGATGCACAAACCCCTTGTGCCAGTGCAGGACCAGGTCTGCTTCTCTCATGGTTTTGCCCTGTTACCCAGCTCATTTGCCCTGAGCTGGGCAAAGCTTGCAGCTGGTACCTTTTGCAGCCCCATCTGACTGCTGCAAGCCTGATGGATTAGCTCCAAGCAGGGAGCAAAGCAGCTGGAGCAAGAGATGCCCGTGCTGTGTTTGTTGCTGAATATACCTTGTGGCCCTTGGTTGGGACCAAGCCTGTTCTGAGCTTGTGCAAACAGTAAGAAGCAGTGTTTGCCCTGAAGAGCTCCCAGTGCAAACACAGGCAGACACATTAGAATAGACAAAGTAGGAGCAGAGGAGGGCTTTAATTACAGATTCTGCTGTTGAATATTTTTACCAGGTTTCCCGAACATCCCTACCACCAGCATTGCCAACCCGAAGCATCAACAAATATGATTCTGACTTAGAAAGAAATGTAATTAAGAAATGTAAACACACAGAAAAGGGTGGAGGCTATTTGCCTCTTGTTTTTTGAGCCTTGAGGGAGCCTCTTCTTGAGCTTTTTCATCTAGTTACCCAGAGCAGAAGCTTGTATTAGAAAAAAAGGAAAATAATTCTCATAACAGCAGCAGGTCATGCACTGTTTCTCAGGTCATAATACAGAGCAAACCCCTGCCTGCCACTCTGGGGCTTCTGCTGCTGTACTTTATTGCCAAGGTGTTTGGGTTTCGTTGTCGCTGCCCTCTGTTGAAGAGTTGCCCTGTGGGTGCTGTTGCTGTGGTTGACTCGTGTATTTTCTCTGGGATGAATCTTTCTTTCCAGCTACCAGTTGTAAAGCCCACGGGGGTTGCAGATGCGTCGGCTTCTGCTGGAACAGAATGTACAAAAAATAGTCCTCAAGGACGTGACTTTGTGTACTACTGTGGCTGATGTCAGAGGATGGAAAGGTCTTGTTTTCTCCGGAAATCTTTATTCTTAATGCGCATTCAAGAAAGAGAAAGGCAAAAAAGTGTGTTCTGTTAAACCTAAGTTAAGAAGTCTGTTCAATTTTTAAACAGTTACATAAAACCATCAAAGTCTGACAGCAGAGAGATGCAAGTTTGTGCAAAAGAAAAAAGAGAGAAAAAAAAAAGCTGAAATGGAGTGTTAAAGTTAATTCCCCCAGGCTTACACCTAAAAGAGCCTTAACTCATAGATGAACCCATTTCTGATCTTTTCTGTTCTTGTTTTTTTCTCCCCTTCCCTGACAAAGGTGTTCGTGCTGATGAACTCTTGGCTGAGTGTGGGTCGTGTTATTCCAGCACTCTGCTGCTTTTGCTAAAGCAGCTGTGGGTCCAAGTGAGCATTCCTGCACTGCCTTTGGGGAGACGAATTTGTGGACATAATGGGAGTAGGGCTTGTCTGAAATACGGTCAAGCATGCTTCTGCTCCTCCGCAACCAGTTCTGTGTGAAGATCCCTGTTAGCTGCCACAAATGTTAACTGAGCAATTCCTCAGCACCCCCTGACCATTTTTCTCCAGATGCTTCACCAACAGCAAGTCAGGAGCTGAGCAGCACATCCTTGTTAGACAAGAGATCTTCCGGCGGGGCTTGTGCTGCATGATCACTCCTGTGGATAATGCATAGAGAAAGCTGTTCCAGGTCTGTATGAGTAATGTTAATCTATTTATATCTACTACCTAGATACTGGAAATCCATTATATCTGGTTCTGTCTAGACATGATCAAGGACATACTCCCATTATTTTTTGATAGCATTAATATTCAATCAAGCCTTTGTCCTAAAACATACTCTGAAAGCTGTAGTTATTGAGGAAATTCATGAGGAATAAAGAGAAGTTGTTCCCTGACAAAAAGAATGTCACATCCCAGAAGTACACATGGAAAGTAGCAGGCACATCTGCTGTCCTACTGCTTTCCTCCCAGCACTACAGCAGCTCTGAGCTCTCATTCCTGCGTGGCTGAATGGGCAAATGAAACTGAGAAAGGCGTGTGATGTCCAGGTGCTGGAGGACAGCTGTTGTGAAACTGGACTAACTGCTCTTGGCTTCCTGGCCTCTGCCTGTGTTACTGTCCTTTTTCTTCGCTGCTTAGTGTTGTATTTGTTGGAAACATCCAAATAATTTTTGTCAGGACGGTATCTCTGATAAAAGCAGGTTTTATTCACGATTGCAATGGCGGGTGTCCCACAAGCAGGAGTGCACCCAGAAAACAGCGTTACATCTTTTATTCCCTATCCCCCGACGCTTATCTCTTTCTCCCCTAGTTCCTCATTGGCTGAGTACTTCAGGTTGGCAATCTTCTCGATGCTTCACTAAACATGGAAACTCTGGACAAACACAAATTTTTGCTGCCTCAGCATAAATCTGTAGTTAATTAATTAACTTATTCCACACTTGATCATTATTTTGTGGATATCTGCTCGTCCTTCCTTCCACAAAGATAAGCTTGGGAGAAAGATGGGAGTATCTTGGTGCCTGCCTGTCACATCCCAACCTTTTCATGGAGTGAGACAGTCCGGCCTTGTGCAGGGGCCCTCACTGCTTTGATGTTTGCTAAATCTGTCTGTCTTTTGCTGGGAGTTTCTTATCCTAACAGAACAACTCTACAATATGTTTTCTAATCCCTAACACTTTACTTGCATTGTTTGGAACATTTAACAACTATTACAGTTCTGCAAGAAAGAATTAATCACATAATTCAGTAATAGTGTTTCTACAAGGTGCTGCTAACATATACAGTATTTTTACTTCTTAGATCAACTATTTCTAATGATAAGTCACAGGATACAAATGCATTATGTTCTACTTCTTCAAGCCAATTGCTCTTTTTAATATCAAATGCAGAAACAACATTCAATTCCCACATATTCGATATAAAGAACCTAGCTTTGGTTAATCATAGCCACTTGTTTTTATCACACCTACTGCCAAGAAGATGTTTAAGATTAAAATTGCTACCACATCTGTCATGAACACAGTAATTACTCCGATTAAGTCTTCAGAGAATCCTAGTGCAAGGGTGCTTGATTGGTAGCTGGGAGCCCTGGTTTGCTACTCTTGGGAGTGAAAGTGGGAGTTGAGATGCGTTTAGTGAATTTTGCTCACATGGGGAAGATTTTTCTTGGGGATGGATGTGTCTTTTTTCCATGCATGGCAAGGCTTTGTTCCACAAAAGGGATTCCTAAAGAAAATATCTGAAGAGAAAAAAGTGAGGAAAATTCTGGTTTATGTGAGTCTGGCCTTTAAAAATGAGTGGAATTTGAGACTTTGAAGTGCTCTCGTGCACACTATATACATTTCACCATTTCTTTCCTGAGTCTGAGAAGTGCCTGAACCTCCTCTAAGCTCAGCGCAGGCCACAGGTGTTTACTTAGGGTACCTGACTCATATCGCCGTGTGTCCCACAGCACTCTGGCCTGAGAGTCTAACAAAAGTCTGTTTTCAACACGTTCAGAGCACAGAAGTTTCTGTACTCTGTGTCCATCTGAAAAGCTACCCCTGTGTCCATATGGGAGGGCCCCATTGGAACTGCTGGGTTTGCAGGACTTTGCTACTGCTCTCAGTGCTGGGAAGTTCACTGTGTAAAGGTTTTTTGTTTGTTTGTTTTGCGTTGTCATAGGTGGGAGAATCTTCCTTCATTGTGTCTGTTAAAGAGCTGTCACCTGGCACTGCCACATGGCATTGCCGAGGTTGTTGTGGTTCAGGGATAAGTGCTTGCTCTCGTTTACAGTGCTGTGGGGTTTTTGGGATGACAGGTGCTATATGAGTACAAGTAATTGTCATCAAATTATTGCAAAATATCTGCTTGCCCAGCCTCGGGTAAAGGACTAATAATGGAGATGGGTCACAGGAGAGCTGGTTCTCTCGCATAACCAAATCCAGTGTTGTTTGTATGACAGATGAAACAGAAATATTTGGCTTGCTTGGTCTTGGCATAATTGCTGTTTATTCCAAAATGATGTGACAGAGAGGAAAAGAACCAGTTGCAAATGCTTGGCTCAGCACTGGGTGCAGTAGGAGCTGAGGATGACTTCAGCTAGGTACTGTCTGACTAGAGAAAACAGGCAGACTGACTTGCTTTGGTGCATCCCTCCTGCTGGCACTCTGAATCTCCCAGGGGCTGCAGAAGGCTTTTGCAAATGAGCAGCACAGGAGTTTTTCTGAAACAGCCATCAATGGTCAGAGCGTGATAAGCTGGTGACATAACGTGCACACAGTGTCTTCTGGTGTCTGCCTGGTCCAGGATGCCACACCTTTCCCACGGGATGGTGAAGCACCAATTTCCTCAACAGTGCAGGCACTCAGAAGTGACCTTTCAGTTTAAGCTGAGATATAAGCTGGACTTGGTAGGAACTTTAAAGAAGGGTGTGAGAAAGCCTTGCCTGTGTGCAAGCAGCCAGCAAAGTGATGCTTTTCAACTTTCCAGTATCCCTCAACCTCAATCGCAGACAGCAGTTTGTTTGCCTTTGTTGGTCTTGATGTTTCTATCCACCTTTCTTAGTCTGAACCCAGTTTTACGTTGGGTCTGAGCAGCACTCCCAGAGTCTGTCCTTCCTGCCTGATCCAAGCCTCCCAGTGCTAGGGCTGGACCCTGGTGTCTGGGTGAAGCATTGCAGCTTGTCAGATGAGCCATCTTTGCTTTGGATGTGAGAAACCTGGCACAGCTCCACTTTGTTCCTGAGTCTTCAAAGTAGCGCGCTGTGAGCTCAGTGCTCAGCCTTGTCGTGGTGCCATAGCAAGGGGCTCGCACTCCTGTGTGCTGCTGGTGGGAGGTTTTCCCTGTTAAGGGGCAGGAATTGCTGTTTCTCTGCTCCCAGCTGTGAGGCACGGAAGGCAGCGCAGGCAGGAGGAAGCATGCCAGGGTCAGAGGGGGCTCCCGGCTGCTTCAGGAGTAGGAGATTGCAGCGTATTAGAACCTCTACTGTGCTCGGCAGTGGAAGGACAAATTGAAAGCCCCAGTGGGACTGGTCTCCCACAATTCACTTTGTTTCTGAGATTTTTGTTAACTCAGTCTGGCTTACAGGTAGTGTGGGTCCCTCAATCCTTTCTTTACCTTTTTAGATGCTGTTCTGAAAGCCAAGCTACGTTTGTGATTCCTGTGTGGTTCCAGAGCTGAATTTTTGTTTTAATTGATCTGTTCGTCTAATTAGACCAGACTAATTAGTCACTAGTTTGTGGAGCATCTAGAAAGAGCGATTATCTCAGCTCCTCTGGGCTGTGTCTGCAGCTCTCAGGCTCTGGGTAGACCTGCTGTGGCTCTGCCACGCACTCTTCTGCCTTCTTTGAAATGTTCTCTCAGTTCTGCCTTCGTACTGTTCTCTTCCTTTCCATCTGTTTCCTCTTTTCCATTAAAAATGAAAAGGGGGAGGAAAAATCCTTCATGGCCTAAAGGGGTTCCCCGGTCTCTGGTAATTGTCAGAGTGTCAGCAATTGCAGGAAAGGTCTAAATGAAATTCCTTGTCCTGCTTTCCTAGCATGGCTCAGCTCATCTGTTTTGTCACCTGAACTCACCAGCATCCATCAGTCAGAGGATAGAGATTTGCATAATTAGTGTTTTTCAGGTACCTTCTGAAATGCAGAAGGGGAAGGTACTTGTATACATCTCTTATCTAATGAGGTGCTGACAAAGACGTATCCATGGAGACATCCATTATAAGGCACTGTTCTGAAACTGGTTCTTTCCAATGCCTGTTAAAATGCCAAAGGGTTTTCTTAAGCATAATTTATATTATTTCTTTGCTGCATTCCTAAATAAAAATAGTTATGCCTGAATATGATGAGAACCATCATATTAAAAAAAAAAAACAAACCACAAGTTTTGCAAGCTCTTGTTAACGACAAGGTGGAAGAGTGAAATGAAAGAAAGAAAGGTGCAGCGTGTTTTGTTTTGTTTTGCTTCTCCTTAAGGTATTCTGACTGTTTTGACCCTGAGAACTACTGCTTGGATGCTGGTACAGAAAGCTGGAGCCTGCCTGGCCAGAGGTGCTGAGCATCACCAACCTCTGGGACATTCCCAGCATCCAGAAGCACACTTTGGCTGGATGCCTTAGCAGTCATGGAAATTTTTCCCTGAGAAGGGGATGCCTAAATGTCTGCAAGAGGCTTCCATGAGTGCTTCCCCAGGGCATGGCATGGTGTAGTGTGGCTGTGTGCTGGATGCAGTCTCTAGCTCCTGGGCTTTGCTGGCCTGTGAGAAATGACAGGCAGAGTTCAGGTGGAGGCAGTAATCCTCTTGTGTTTGTCCAGATATCCCTATCAAATTGAGTTGGGGTTTTTGGAGGCAGACAATCATGTCAGTGTTGCAGTGCATGAATTTTCTTTCAAAATGTCCCCTCTATCCTCCCCTCTCTGCTATTGCTCCATTTGCAGAACTTTGCCCTTTCACAACCCACCTCTTCAAGTCCTGAAGGAGGTGATTGGAGGAAATGAGGCCTTCCTAATGTGGGAGCTGTCAGGGTCAAGCTGCCTATCACACTGCTCCATGTATTTTGTGGTTTTCCTGCTGCAAGTCTCAAGTTCATACCTTCATCAGTCCCATAGCAATGCATTGGTCAGAGACAAAAGAACAGGCTCAGTGTTTTATGGTCCTGCTGCTCACCAGTGTCTCTCTCGTGTTCTGACAACCCCCCCAGCATTTGTCCATAATCATTATCTCTTTTATAGTAATGAAATAAGAAAAAAGTTAGATGACTAATTATACCTTTTTTCTTTCCACTTCTTTCCTGTTTTCTTACCATTGCGTGGTAAAAATGGGAGTTCTACAGAATCCAATATATCTGACTTGATTATTTACAGATTGAACTGTTGGGGTGTATTTTTGAGTTCAGCTAATGGATAGGAAAAAATATAAAACACAAGAAATCAGGCTGAACTAACCATTAAGGTATGTATACACTCCTTCTGTGATCAATTCCTGTGTCCACATGAATACCCTCAGCCCTGTCTTCATTAAAAATAAATATCAATCTTTAAAGCAGGAGAATTCTCCCAAAGGGAAGTCTGTACCATAGTTTAAACTGCTGACATTTACAATTCGCACTGTGTTGGTTAGTCATGTAAGTCATCTAATTAGAGAGCACGCTCTTGCGACATGGTTTGAAGGCTTTGGCACAGGGTTAGGAGGCTGGAGACCTGCTGCTGGCTACTTGGGCAAGGCAGAGGGAATCCCATCACCCCACTGCACCCTGCCTTCTGTGCTGCTGCTGCTGTAGAATTCCCTGTGCCCTCGGATCTGCTGGGAGCAGTGGTTGGAAGTTTTCAGCAGAGGCGTGAGGAAGGTGGGATTGATTGCTCATTGCAGAGTTGCAGCGTCTTAGAATTTGCAAATTCTGTGCTGGTTTGCACAGAAGAGCGAGCCTCTTTTGCTTGCATTTGAAGTGAAGTAAGGTTCTTCACTCAGATGTTCAGAACACCACTAGATAAGCTGATTTGGGAATTAGTTTCATCTTAAAGAGAAGTCGAAGCCTAAAGCTTTGTCTTTCTCTGCCATCCGGGTGTTGTCTCTCTAGTGATCTTTGGGATTGCTGGGCAGCCCTCAGGCTGTGGAAACCTGCTGAGCCCTAACTGCAGAGCAACAGGCGTCTGGGATGTATTAGTTAAAGCAGTGGTTTCTGAGCTGTGCTCTGTGTGCTGCTCTGAATGAGCCTCTAAAGAATAACCTAGAGAAGTGAGTCTAATAACTGACAGCTTAAATTCATCTTTGAGTGATCTATTACCCCTTGCTGTTCTCCCTAGAAATTTGTTACTGCTCTACAAGCCAATTTGGCTGGATACCACCAGGTTAGGTGCTGTAAGTGACCTGACTGCTCAGGCATGGCCATTATGGAACACTCCATCAACTCTAACGATCTGGACAAAATTAAATGAGCAGCTGCACTCCTCTGGCAATGCTGAGCTTTGGGGAGAATTTCACCAGGATCAGGGAAGAGACAACTCCAGCACTTTCTCTGGGGGTGGTGAATAAAGCGCTGGATATGGAATTAGTATCTGAATATTTTTTTGTAATTGTATCAAAGAAGAGGAAATAAAGGGACTGGCTGTTCAGGAAAAGCAAGAAAGATTTAAGCATCTCAAGGCATTTGAAAGGAACTGGCTTCTCTTTTCTGACAGTTGTCTTTCAGCACGTACTGGAGACATCAGTTTCTGTTATCTGAGCTATCTGAATATTCAAGTTGCTGTGGATAATGCAAACTTCAGGAGAAAAACAAAAATACGAAAACAACACCTCTGTGCCAGCAGCTCTCAGTCTGACATCAGCATTTAGCTGACACTTCACTTGGATACTAGGAAGGGTTGCAAGGGGAGGGAGGAGGGCTGGTGAAGCCTGGTTGGTGCTGAGCAGGAATTATGAAAGCTCAGAACTGCAGGTTCCCAGATCTGTAAATAGTCTGATACAAATCTTGATGGGGAGCTCCCTTTGTGGGGGGGGGTGGAATTGTCTTCTCTACTGTCATCTCTGTTCTGCTTGTTCCCTCTCCTGCCTCTGCAGATGCTGTGGCTGCGAGGTCTTTGATGTGCAGATATGGTGACGCAAGTTTTGTTCCCTGAGAGCCCGGATAGTTTTGGGATAGTGTGAATATTCAGGGCTCCAATTTGTGCGCAGTGTAGCAAAGGCACAGGGAGAAGAGAGCAGCCAAGGGCGTTGGAGCAGGCAAGCGGATCGGGTTTGTGTGTTTGAGGGAAGGCAGCGCAGTGTCACTGGAAGAATCCCCTTAGGTCAGTCCCTTTGCTGTTCTTTCTGCCCCAACGTTCTCTGGTTACAGTAGTTCTTTAGGATCATGAAGAAGGGACATTTAGTGGTTTCCCCACCCCAGCAGCACTGACAGACTGAGCCAATCCTCACCACCTACCCCCAAGTTATAACATCGGTGGGACAAACTGCATGCTTGTTTTGAACGGAAATAAAAGGAGTCTGTGTGCTTTGGGCTCTTTTTCAGTAAACTGGCCCTTGAACTGGAGCTGTTGGGGTTACATTTGGCTTGTGTCTCTCAGTCCCTTGTCCCTCTGCCTTAGTTTTGCTTGTGTTGGTATGTGCTGGTTGCCAGCGCACGACACAAAGCAGCTGCTAGTTAGCGGCTGATGAATCTGTGATTTCCAGGTGATCTGTGACTGGAGATGGGCTTCAAAAACCTTGAGTTCCACGCTCATTTTGAGTGCTGGCAGATATCTGCTGGGAGCCCCTAGTGCCAGCAGAGGGCTCGAGCAACTGCACTGAGGTCACAGTATTGAGTCAAAGGGTTACTGAGCATCTGTGGTTTTGCTTGAGGCCCAGTTATATTTATTATTAGTCAGAGAAATGTGTCAGGGATAGGTGTAATAACATGGTATCTTGCAGTGGAAAGAGAGCCCATTGTTTTCTTGCAGGTCTGGTTGTAGAAGTGTAAGATGTCAGATTTTTAGATCCTGAACACTACCTGCTTTCTGACTGTGTTGCTCCCAAAGGACTGTCAGTGGTGTGGGCTGTGTGAACGCCCTTGCCCAGGTCTCATGGAGCAAGCGGCTCATTGCTGAGCAACTCCATTGGTACAGACAAGGGATCTTCCTGCAGTTCTCTGCTCTCAGACAGATAACATCTGTTTCTCATCAGCTAAGCCGTGTAGAATTGGGTTTTTAACGTTTGTGGCTAATAGTAATTTATAACCTGTTTTCTCTCTCCTGGCAGCATGTTTTTGTTTCTGATTTGGAAATTATGCTAATAATATCTCAGGATCTCAGGTAATTTAAAGAATCTGTATGTGAGTATGTGCCTGGTGGGAATATACAGTAGGTAGTTTCCCACATAAAGAAGGTTAAAGGCCTTTGTGAAAGCTGCAAATTTTCCTTGCCTTCAAAACAGGCTCCTAATCCAAAAATAGCTGCAAGCTGGTAGCTTGACTTCTCCCTGTATATTAGCAGCAGATGCTGCTAATAGATGCAGAGGGTTGTCTGGAGGAGCAGCGTGTGCACAGGGCACCAGGCTACCTAGCTGGCTGCTGATCCAAAACAGACTGTCATCAAAGGGTCAGATTTACATTTTCCTTGCAGAATTTCTGTGCCTGCTCCCATTGCAAGGCAAATAATGGGCTGTCACTGCCATATTTGCTCTCAGCTGTCCAAATCAGTAAAGAAAAATTATATCTCAAGGAGCCATTTTCTTCTGCAACAGCTATTAGCTTTTATATCTGTGAGGGCAGACTTTCCTGGTCTTCATGTGCTGATTGTGCAGAAACTGGGGCAGGAACCAGCTTTTGAGTTTTGGGACTCATCTGGGAAAATCTGCATGCTTCCTTTACAGAACTGTGCTGTTTGCAGAAATTAAAAAAAAAAAAGAGCAAAATCAAGCTGCCATTCATGTGACAAATCTGCCCTTCCACAAATGTCAAGGTCTGTCTGCCATAACCTCTCTGTTCTTATTACTGATGTCACATAGCTGAGAGTTCTGAGTAAACTAATGCCAAGGCACTGAAAGCTGCTTCTGTGACTGCTGGTATTTTCTTGTGAGGTGTGTAAGGTAGAACAGTGTGTGTCCACCTTCAGGCTGAGTTACTGCTCTGCAGACAGGATGGATCATGCCCTGCCCCAACACGTGCAGCCCCCAGAGCACAGCTTTGCATGGAGATTTGCACAGTAGTCACAGGAGGGTTTCTAAAATTTCAGCTCAGCCCTTGCTATCATCCACTGTGGAAGACTGCTTTTTATTCCAGCAATGCTGGCTTTGGTAGGTTGGGTCTTGGCTCATGAAGCACTGGGAGGATGCAACTTGATGGGACTGGAGGGTGTTGCTGAGCAGACCGTGCTCTGGGTGTGTTAGAGCCCAGGGCACACATGGTCTGGGTCTGCATCTGGGGACTGTCAGAACCTTCCGCTGGGCAAAATGCACGTGAGACTGCCTCGAAGGCTGCAGGATACGGAGTGGTTCCCTGTTAGCTATCCATAGCCCTGTCACTTGTTAGATGTTCTTTGCTTAATGACTGTCTAGCACTGCTAACCCCAAGCAGAGCTCCTGTTTCTGCAAACAGCAGTTCCTCACATACCCTCATGTGGTTCCTGGAAAACTTCTTTGTGTCTGTGTGCCATAATTATTCTTTTTTCCATTTCCTCTAGCTCCTTTTTTTTTTTTTTTTTTTTTAGCATATAAAACAAAACAAAATACGCTGCTAAATTCCTGTAATTATAGTCATCCAAGCACGCACAGTCATGATAGGCTTAATAAGGCAACAACACGTCAAGCCTTTGTTTCTGGGAGGGGGGGGGAAGTCTTTTGGTACTTCTGTACAGTTTGACTGTTTGTGTATAATTTGCAAGCCATTAAACCCAGGCCTGTTGGTGGTCCAAAAAGGCAGAATGCAGTCATGAAAAAGGAAACAAATTATGCAGTTCCCCACTGCTATCCAACCCACAGAAAGCAAGACATCCCGTAGGAACTTTGATTCGTGGCTTTTGATGCACTAACTTGGTTTTAGTAGGGCTGTAGCAAGGCAGAAATGAACCCATTTTTTCATTTCCATTTGTTGCAGGGTGGGGTCTTTGTCACCTGGTTATTAGGTGACCAAAGTATGTACAATTAACCATCAGGTAGCTTAGCATCTAAAAAAAACCTGGAGTTATTCAGAAGCAGGTATTTCATTTGAAAGAGAATGGGAATATCGGTGCTCAGAAAGGGTAAAATTCATTTGGTCTCAGGGAAGTGATGCTTGGGAATGAGGAAGAGGGGTTGGTAGGAGCATAAACACATGCAGGGAACACACCCTGCTTGTGCAGAGCTGATGCTGGAGCTCAGGGTCCCCTTTCAGGTCTGTGAAAGCTGCTGCAATTTTGGCCAGAGCCACCTTTGTCTCTTTGAGTGCCTTCCATCAGCAAGTTGTGTGTTTAGTTCTCTAAGACACCTCAGGTTTTGCAGGGATGGATTTTGTGGGAGAGCAAAATGTATCACGTTACTGTTTACCCTGGGCATGCAGTGATGTATGGTCTTTAATAAAGCAGATGGGAAGAACTGCTTGAGCTGCTCAGGGGTTCTTCCTTCCTTATTGACTTATTGAGTATATTGCAGAAGGCCCTAGCCTAGCAGTGTGGCCACCTGGAGCTTATGGGCACTTAATCCCACCCCCCTCTGACAGCTGGATGTCAGCAGTGACACAAAGGTTTCATCCACATCTTCTATCAGGTGACAAGAAAAGGCAGAGGCTATTGAGGATAGCTGCAATAAAACCTCTTCTGTGGCTGCTGCAGACAGTCTATTTTATCACCTTTGTTCTCTTTTTAGCCACCTGACTATTCCTGGAAGAGCTAATATTAGCTCCCCCTTTTTCTATTTCTTAGAAGCTGAAAAAATAACAATCCAATTGAATGTCCCTGTTTCCAGGTGAGGTGATGACTGGGTCTGTACAGTTGGCTCTGAAATCCCCAGTGTGTGCTCATCGCCTGCCTTTGGTGCAGGGAGGCATGGGAATAGGTGGGTGGTTATGGAAGTGACAGCATGAGAGGGCTTACAAATACAAGGCAATGTATTTAAACTTAGCAATGGTCTGTTTGGAGTCATTTTCCTTGCTTTACCTGAGTATGATACAGATAGTCATGGAGCATGATTTCTCCTTTTCTCTACTAGAAGGCAGGTCCTGAAATGGTTTCAACAGATGCTTGATTCTAAAAAACAGAATTTCAGCAGAATATTTGTCCAGGGTTAACAGCGTGTCTTGTATTAATGCTTTGCCTCTGCATTGTGTTCAGGATGCTCAAGGCTAGATGAGAGACAGGCATGAGTGTACAAATGCATTGCAGAGGTCTGTGTTTATTCCCTGAGCAACATGTGCAGCAGTGCAGCCCTGATGGCTGCACAGTCCTTCAAAGTGCTGCTGCAGCTCTGCCAGGGACCTTTAGCAGTCATTTAGCAGCACCAGGTTGGGAGGGGAGAGCTGAAGAAGAGGAAAAAAAGGCAACAAAAAACCCCCAAAGCCCTTTATCTGGTAATTTTACCAGTGAGATGTAGGTCAAGGAAAACTCCAGCTGTGACATGGTGAAGGTGGAGATAGAGACCTTCTACTCTGTCTAGACTGTCACAAGTCCATTGGGCCAGATGGGATTCACTGACGGAGCTGGTGGAGGTGATTGCGAAGCTCCTTTCCATCTATCCATCTATTGGTATTCCTGGTCAACCAGGGAGGTCCCAGAGGACTGAAGGCTTGTCAGTATGACTCTCATCTACAAGAAGGGTTGTAAGGAGGATCTGGAGAACAGCAGACATGATGTCAGTGCCAGGGAAGGTTATAGAACAGATTATTTTGAGGGAGATCACACAACACATGTGGAACAGCCAGGGGATTAGACCCAGCCAGCATGGGTTCATGAAAGGCAGGACCTGCGTGACAAATCTCATCCCTTTCTGTGACTGGGTGACCAGCCTGGAAGATGAGGGAAAGGCAGTTGACATAGTCTGCTTAGACTTGGGCAAAGCCTTTGACACTGCCTTACACAGTATTCTGCAGAAGTTGGCAGCCTCTGGCTTGGATATGTACACTCTACACTGGGTAGAAAGCTGGCTGCAGGGACTGGTTCAGAGAGTGGTGGTGAATAGAATTAAATCCAACTGGTGATAAATCACAAGTAGTGTTCCTCAGGAGTTGGTATTGGGGCCCAACCTGTTTAATATCTTCATTGATGCCCTGGATGAGGAGATTGAGTGGACTCTCAATATGTTTGCAGATGATACCAGTGTGGGAGGAAGTGTCAGACTGTTTGGGGGGGCGGTAGGAAGGCTCTACAGAGGGATCTGGACAGGCTGGATTGCTGGACTGAGGCCAGCGAGGTGGAGTTCAGCATAGACCAGTTGCCAGGTCATGAACTTTGGCCCCAACAACCTCAGGCAATGCTACAGGCTTGGGGCAATGACTGGACAACTGTGCAGAGGAAAAGGAGCTGGGGATGTTTGTTGAAGCTTAGTTGAATATGAGCTACCAATGTGCCCAGGTGGCCAAGAAGGCCAATGGCATCCTGCCTTATATCAAAAATAGTGCAGACGGCAGGAGCAGGGAGGTGATCATCACCCTGTACTCAGCTCCGGTGTGGGCGGAGTGCTGTGAGCGCTGTGTTCAGTTTGGGGCCCCTCATTATAGAAAGACATAAAGGCTGTGAAGCATGTTCAGAGAAGAGCAACAATGCTGGTGAGGGGACTGGAGAGCAAATTTTATGAGGGATCAGAGAGAAGCATCAGGGAGGGGATGGAGATAGGCAAGATATGTTCCCTCACCCAGGCTGGGGATAAGGTCAGTAAGGAGAGGATACTTGGGGTTGTTACTTCTTTGCTGGCAGCAGTGATTGAATATTTCTGTAACTGCCACTATTTTGTGGAGAGATGTCAACTCCAAAGTGTCTGTGACAGCCAGTTCACATCCATCTTCCCATCTGTCTTCTCCCTTGGGACACCTGGAAGTAAGGCTTGGTCTTGTAGCAGATGCTTCCCATGAATGGAATGTGAGTGGCAGTCAAGACCAGAGTTTTTCATTAAAAAGCCTTTTCTAAGGAGCCTGCTGATGGGAACAATCTTGAAAACCTGTGCATGTAGCATCACTTGGAAAGAAGTTGATGTTGGAATGGCTGAGGCATTGCAAGAGATTCTTTAAGATGCTGTTAAGTCAGCTAAATAGTTGAAACTAATATATTAAAGAGACAAATTCTGTGTTTAAAAATTAAACATTTTGATGAAATATTAAATGCTAATTACTTTATTGCATTTGTTGTGTTGGTATCAGTTCTCTTGATGTTAGCAATATATCAGTAATTGAAGTGTATTGTCAGCATTAGCATTACATTAACTACCACAGGCCCCAAGTGCTCAAAAGCGTGTGTTTGATTTTATGTGCTGAGTACTTCAAAGTTCACTTTAGTGGGTTGGTCATGTTGTTATGCCAACACCACCCAGCTAAACGCCACACAGCTTTTGGCTGTGTGACAGAGGACTGTGCTCTTCTTCCCGGGGTCTGCCGGTGTAATTTAAATAGCAGACATGGGGAGATTGGCCTAACCAATACATGTGAGATTAAACAAAAAGCAAAATGAGAGCACGCAAGTGGAGAACATTTTGTGATTTTTCATGTTTCGTGTGTCTGTTTAACTTCTGGTCAATTCAGTTGAATTCATTATTTGATTTGGAAATAAAAGGAACACTGAGTAGTGAGCAGCAGAGGAAAATGCCTGCAGATGTTTCTTCATTTACCTACTTCTGTTTTCTGAGCAAGAATATGTTGGTGCCTTGATTTTTCAGAAGATGGCTATTATGCACGGAGGAGACGTGCATATGCTACCCCAGGGACCTGATGCAGTAAGCCCTTCATCCCCTACTTCTTCACCCTGAGCAGTGCAGTGTTCTACACACATGTAACCATTGAAGAAAGGGGAATCTGTGAACTTTAGAGAACCATTCTTTGCCTCCTGTTGCATGCTGTAGGAGATCTGCTGATGTTGGTTGGTTGGAGGCCAGTTCCTCAGGCATACGTATCTTACTGGGAGAGCTGCTGTTTGCTGCCACTGCTCTGGGTGCTCAGGGTTCACCCTTCAGCAGTGCAGGTCTTTAGAGACCAGTGACAATGTCTGGAAAAAATGATTTGAGGAAGAGAAAGATGTGATACCTCTTACAGCCCCTTTGATTTGATGTTAACATGATGGTTTTACAGTGTGGGATTCTCCTTCAGGGGATGTCTGATGCACATAGAAAAATGCCAGATAGCCTTTCTTGTCCTCCTTGTGCTCACCTGATAACTAAATCATGGGCTGCTGTTGCTTCAAAATTTCATAGGTGTTCATCATATTGACATGGCATTTCAGGCTGAGCTTGGCCTACATTTGGCTTTCTGGGATAGAAGGATATTGTGGCTGCTATTAAATGAAATTACTTCTATAAAAAGTGGAAGGTGATTTTAAAGGCATTTTAAAAATGCCATCCTGGGACGATTCCTATGTTACACCAGGTGTGAAGGGACTCCTCTCATTAATGCTTAATGTTTTTCAGTTACCATTTGAACTGGAGAGATTTTGGCATTTGGGGGCATGTGTCCTGCTATTTCATCATCTGAGAGGCATTCAGGCAGCTTTATTTGTTCTTCTTTTCCTCCCACAGTATCAGTTCATAAAGATGTTCTGGTGTCTGGTTCCAAATGAGGTTTCCAATGCAGGTGGGATGCACATGAGTGCACATCTCAGAAGAAGAGCAAGAGCCTCGCTGAAGGAGTGTATGTTGGCTTGGTAGAATGTGCCTTGCTAAAGGGAACAGTGTCTCTTCTTTCTGAAGGAGTAACTTGAGAAGACAGATGAGAGTGGGAGAAGCAGTGAAAGTGCAGGGATGATTTGGGATTCCCAAAGCTTGGCTCAGAGTCTGGAAGTGAATGTGGTGGGATGCACTTTCACTCTGAAAGTGCTTCTGTAAAGAATGAAGCTTGACACTAAATGTTCAGGCTTTGCAGAAAGGCTGTGTAGAGAGAGCAGGGGATCTGGGTGAGGAATTGGAGCCCGGTATTTCCAATGTGTCCTCTAAAGCAAAGCAAAACAGCAGCTTCCAGTTTGGTGCAGCACGACTGCTGCAGTTTGGGCAGAGTGGGAATGAGGTATGTTGATCATGTTCTGCTAAAGAAAAATATGTTTCTGAAAGAGTAAAAAAAAATAGCAATTTATTTCTGGGAAAGTTCAGTGAAGAATGTTGGGGGCAGGACGGATGGTTCAGGAGGCTCACACTGAGAAACAGGTTCGATCTTCATTGCTGTCTGCTCTGCCCAGCTTGCTGGTAAGGGGAAAACGTTTCCCAGCAGGGAACTGCACCTTTTTGGCAACTCTTCCTTGATGGGGAGTGTTTGTGTCCTCTGTCCGAGTGCACAGGTATGGACATCTGTGGGCAGATATTACTGAAAGAGCTGTGAGGGCTCAGATGTTTCCATCTTCATGGCCAAGAACACTGTACTCATGTCAGCAAGGAGCTGGGTGAGATCCTACTTTGGGACAGAAGTTGACCTGACTCTATGGTGATGTCAGGGGGTGAGGAAGAGCAATGCCTTCCTTTTAGGAAGGTGATCTCTCCTAGTCACACTTAATGAGCGGTACAGTGAGGCTTTTGTTGCCTGTTTTGAAGTCCTTTGGGTTATTAACCTAGCGTCTATACCCAACTCTGACTTCACCAATGACTTTTGAAAGTGGAAAAAATCAGCAGACCCAATAGAAGAGCTTTCAGTGAGAAGCATTGTAATGTACTGAAAAACGTATGCAACGTAATCAGTGTAGTGGATTGTACAAACATATCAGCAAAGGCTTTGCAGCTTTGTGTATGTTGACTTTTCAGGGTTCAGTAGTTCTTCCTAAGCTTGAGACAACACTAAGCTCCTTGAGGGAACAAGTAAAACAAGTGGACAAAATGCTTACATTTCCTCAAGGATGAATTGTTCTGTTGTTCGTTCCAGCATGCTCACACAGCTTGTCCTGTCCTTGTAGAAGCTTTCATCATAGCTTGTGTTCCCCAGGCAGATGATACCCACAGCCCCCCTGGATCCTCAGAGCCAGCTCCTTGTTGTTGTGTTCTGAAGAGTTTTGAAGGTGTTGCCAAAACCTGTAATGCTGTCCAGGCAAAGCTCACACCAGGAGCTGCCTCCTGGTGAGGAAAACTGCAGAGCTGGTAAAGTTTGCTGTACTTTGTTGTTGTCAGTCTGATGTGCTGACATCCTCCTGATGGGAAAAAGGTCTTGAATTAAGGTGTTTGCAGCAAGTAGTCCAACATGGGCTCCCAGCTCCCGATACTTTCATGTTATGTTCTGCTCCTATTGCTGTCACTGCAAAACAGCAGTGATGGGCCAACGTACTCCCAGGTCTGTGCTGAATGGCTAAGGGCTGCCTGAATATTTTCCATCAAATTTGTGGTTTTTGGTTAGAAAACTAAATCTGCAGTCAATTTTTGTTTCATTTTCTGTCTGGAAGTTTTTTCTTCCTTTCTAAGGATGTAGACTCCAACGAGAAATCAAAGATTTAATACTCTGAACTCTAATCTTTCTCGACTCGGAGCTTTCAGGTTTTAGCTGAAACTGAAAAGTTTCTTCTGAAGGCTTGTTAAAAAACAAAAAAACCCAAACCCCTGCACTACAAAGCCTGTTCTAATATCTGTGAGCGTCTTATGCAGAAGCCACGATTTTCTGATCAGCTCCATGATGGCTGTGGTACACTGTGTACCTGAGTGTTCTTTGCTTTGGGGCTTAATCTGTTGTATGGTGTTTCTGTAGGCTGCCAAGTAATGGCTGCCTCCAACAACGAGCTCTGTTCCGGTGAAAGGGAAAGCAAATATGGTATATAATTCTTGCAAATGAGTGTAAAATGATTTAAGGTCTTATAAGATATGGCATTAAAAGTGCTACAATAAGAGTGAACATTTAAGAGCCACTAGAGCTCACTTAATCTGTTTTATGTAGGCTTGAAGTCAATGGGAACAGGGAACACTTGGTGTATTGCTGAAGTGGGCCCCATCCAGAGTGGGGACCAGAACTGTAATTAGGTGTTAAAAATAGCACTGAAATACCAGAAACTTAGAGAAGAAAAAGAAAACATAAAAACTCTGGGAGAAAAAAAATGAGAAGACTGTAATAATCCATTTTTCCTTTTCATGTAGTTTTTATATCTATCAGGGCCAAAATGGTACTGGGAGGCTTATGCAGCATCAGAAAATAGAGCCTGAGTATCAAGTGAAAAATGAAAGAATGCAAGCTATGAATGGAAGCAGAAAAATGGAGCAGATACACTGCAGTGCCTGAATGTGTCACATCCAGGCTTGCTATTCTGAGTGTGATACCTGTGGGGCAAGAAGTGCTTATTCCTTTTTTTGTTCTTGTGAAATTACTTCGTTTTTGGAAGAGATTTCCCATTGTTTATAACCTTAAAGTTGGAGGGAAAAAAGCTAGATTTCTACTGGGGGCTTTGGGGAAAAAAAAATCAGACTTCTGATGGATGATCAGTGCTGAGTCCCTGGAAATGTGGCTTTCCTGTTGACAAAATTCCCAGCAGAACACTTCTGTGGTTTCCATCCAGAACTGAAGATATCAACATAAAATAATTAACAAGGAGATTCTCTAATGAGCAGCAGCTTGGGGACTCCTTGCTAAAAAGCAGTTTTTGTTTTCTCGTGAAGTTGTACCAGCTCGAAGAACTTGGAAAATGGTTTGGAAGTAATGAAACCAAATAAATTTGGGTATTGGTTACCATGGCTGGTGTACTCTGAACATGGCTGAAGAACTGTCTATTTTGCATTAGGAAGGCTTAACTCACTCTCTCCTCTTTGGATTTAAATATGTGTGTGTGTGTGTGTGTGTGTGTGTATGTACACATCCTTGCAGAAGCTAACTTCTTTTTGTCTAGCATGAAGTCACGTCACTTGGTCACGGGGAATGGTTAATGGATTTCATGTTGGCGTTCTGCCTTTGCTGGTCCTTATGAGAACAAATGTGGTGTTGTTTTGAAGGGAACTGAGAGAAATAAAAATTACTCTTTCCGTGTACTTAGTCCAAGAAAAGATGGAACGTCCCTTAGCTAACAGTACCGCCAGCAACACAGGCTTTTGGAGAATGCCTTTCTTGGGACTGCAGCATGCACGTGAATTGTGTTGAAGCCAGGTGTGTGATGGGCATTTCTGCATGTCAGCTTCTCACTGGTGCACCTCCACTTCCCAGCTGGTGAGCTTGAGCTGTCTCTGTCACAGACAACTTTTAAGTACAATTAGTCCCAAAGACGGTAGGAAAATCTTGCAAAACCTATTTGCCTGCTTTGACTTCGTGTGTAGTATTGCTCCTCTGGCTGATGTTTGTGATGTACCACCAGTGTAACCAGGCTTTCCCAGCTGCCCTGAAAAACAGAAAATGAGCTACTGTGTAGCACGGGCATGGCACTTTGAAAAAAGAAATCTGCGGAGCAGTTATGTGGTCCCTAACATGAGAATCATCTGTGGCTGTTTGCCAGCGTTAAGCATCTCTCAGGCACGCTTCACTTCTTACTTGTTTTACTGCATGCTGCTCTGCAGTTCGCATGTTCCACCCAAGCTGTGGCTACATTTCAAAGCTGAACTAGAGAATCTGTATGGTTTTTTGTGTTCTTGCAATGAAAAGGCTGAGATATGAATGTTAGGAAGTCATTTGGAGGTGCAGAGGAAGGCCCTCCTTATTTATCCTGTTTGTGAATGACAGGGATCCACATACATGCTTTGCAGGAGGTTTAATCAAAATGCAGGAGGCAAAGCTGCCACCCAAGCATTGCCATCCGCTGACAATATCTGCATTAAGTATTTATGTACCCAAAATTGCGCATGGGTCATGCTTATCCAGATGCTAAGTGGGATAATGGCAGAGCTGTGAGTTTATTAATAGAACACAGCAGCCAACATATGGCTATGCAAGGGAAGCAGAGTGAAACATAAGGCACGCGTTTCTTTTCAAGAATGTGCATTTCATACCTTTTCACTCTACTCAGGATTATTTTTGGGATGCCTCTGCACTAAGTGTGCATTCTCCTAAAAGTTATTTTTGTTTTCACAACACAGCCTGATTAAGAAAAAGTATTTTATGAACAATCCTGTATATTTCAAATTTACCTCTTTCAAAACAGGAAAAAAACCCAAGAAAATGAAAACAAATAAACAACACAACCCCACCAAGATCCAAGAGGTAAATTACAAGACTTGGCTCAGCATGCTTATGAGGTGTTCTCTAGCTTCATTTATAGCCTCCATTCCCTTGTGATTGAATTGTCCCGCACATTTCATGTATTTCAAATGCCTTCATAGGTTCTGTCTGGCAGAGAGTTTAAGCAAGCAAGGGATGCGTGTCCAGTATTTATTTTAGCACTGCACCTTTTGATTCTATCCCATTTTTCACAGCTGAGATTCTGAAGAGTCTCAGTGATTGTCTTTTGCTGCTTGAGTCAATGTACTGCTGGATGTGTTTCCAGAAGCATTAGATGTGGGGAGAAATCTGAAAAGATCACCTTGTAATCTTACTTGGCTCATGCAAGTAATCTTGTGTAATTCTTTCTTGAGGGACCTGTATACATACCTTTATTTTGTGCAAATCTAGGGTAAAACACAAAAATCTGCCATTCTTGTAGATGGAATATATGAACATTTTCAATGGTTGCCTGTCTAACTTATGTCTTGTGCCATGTTCTAAACTCTGCTAAAATCCCTGGTGCACAACAGTGATGCTCTCGGAGGTGTTAGGACGCTCATCCCACCTGACAGCCGTCCTTTCTAAGAACCTGTGAAGATTAGTTTATAGCATAGCTTTTTCCCACATTGAAGTTTATAAGGATAAAAAGCCCCATGTATAATATATCTGTGGAGCTTTGGCGACAAAAATTGCAAAGCACGTTATATATAAATAGCAAACTGCTGCCTTTAGGGACTGATACAGACTGCTCTCAAGATAGCTAAGTAGGAAAGTACATAGTAAAACGTTGGTATATTTAGTGCTCCAGAAGGCAGTAGATGGTGTTCTGATTTCACATCACATCTGCTCCTAAAATCTTTACCTCTGTGCAATCCCGTGTGCTCAGCAGTGATGCCATGGAGCATTTGGGGCCCAGTCTGAGCACTGAGTGGCAATGGACAGGTCCAGAAAGGCCAACCTGGCTGTTGAATCAGGAGTAACAAGGAGGCAGAAGTGCAGGAAAAGCACAGAGTGGTTGAATGGGATTTTGGTATAACAGTGTTTTTAACATCTGCCTGCTTCATTGGTCGTTACGTTTTGCATCTGCTAGGGTGTATGTAATCCACTTTGCCTCCAGTTCTTTAAAAGTAACAGCATGTAGATGGTTATGGTCATGCAATGAGACTCATCTCGCTAAAGCCCCTGCTGGTAGTATCACAGTACGTCTCCTTAGCAAGAGTGGGAGAGAAGTGACTGAGGCTAGAGAGGCTGGGAGGACCACTGTTAGCCTTTCCCAGGCCAGTTCAAAGCAGGATTTCCTTCTGAATATTTTCTCCTGACTGTGCAAATCTGTGCAGAGCTTGAGACATTCCTACTGCAAACGCACCCTGCTTTCCCAGGGATGTTGAAAAGGCTCAGAACTGCTTCTGATTGGCATGCAGTGCTGGAAAAACTGCAAAGAATATTTGCAAGTGTTATCTTTGAATCAAAACCACCAACTCTTTTGGACAGCATCCATCACCTCTTTCTTCTGTTTTTTTTTTCTTTTTTTTTTTCCCCAGCCTTTTATAAGAACATTTTTGCTGTTGTTGTCAAGAATATTCATCCAGCATTCATACCCACACTTACATATTTGGTGCTGATGTAACAATGTCTGTTGCTGTGTGACTTCTTTTAGCTGAAAGAAAAGAAATGATAGAATTTTATTGTAGCTGGAGGAAAGGAGCTGTCTTGAACCAGTATTGCAATGCTGTCTTCCAAGAATTCTCTCCTCCCAAACAATGCTACATTCATTTAAATTTGAGGTTGTACCACACTAGTTATCCTTATAGAATGGGTAAAAGGCTTATGTGAAAATAAATCCCAGCACTCACAAAAAATAGCAAAGCTTTGTACCCAAATCTTGGGACCAAAAGTGTGGGATGAAACACAGTATTTGGTGATCTTTGAAACCATGGAGCAATACTGAGATGAAAGCATTCAGAGGCAGTTTATGGTAGAGCTTTATGTATTGCATTATATCATGTCAACTTGGTTTGCCTCACTACTGCTCTTCGTGCTGTCAGAGCATCTCAGGGTGACCTGTATCTGCCTTGTGCTTTCCTACAAGCACAGTGACGTTGTTAGGTGTGAGCAGACCTGGCAGACCAACTGGTTGATGTGCTGAGAATAAGCACAGAGCAGCTCTTACATGCTCTTGGCATTAACAAGTACTAATCTCAGAGTGGAATGTTGAGGAGAAGAAAAACAAACACAGGCAGGCAGTGTACATAGGTAAGTAACTTCAGCACAATAACCTGTAGGTTCCTAGTGAAGTCAAACTGAAATTTCAGTACCAGTTCCATGCATCCTGTTCTGCATAGTGCTGATGGGGAATGACTGCTGCAGAGGATGGAGTACCTTGACTTGGTCTCAGGCTTTGTGCCTGCTGGGGTGATGTGCCTGGCCCCCTGGGGCTCAGGGGACAGACACGATGGGACAACTCCATTTTTTTTCCTGGGATTGCAAGGTCATTTTCCATTCTCTTTATTTCCAAGCCTCCAGCCACTAGAGGGAGAGAATGTTACATATTTATGGGGATGTACATTTAATAAAGGAATTGCTTTTCTACAGAAAGGATTTCCAGGCAGTACTGTAGCTGGTTTTCACCCCTTTATTTATTTGACCACAGTCTTATAACTGCTTCTGAGATTTGACCTCTGTAGACTTCTGTTGGTATGTGACCTAGAATTGTAAATGCTCTGGAAGATGTTAGATGATCCTTGTCCGTGTTTTACACCCTGTATTTGCTGTTGAGCATCCCTGCTGTGAAATAACTTCCATGGGGAAACCTTTGGCTCCTCCTGGATGTGCCTGTCTCCTCGTGTTACTGCACACCCCGCTGCACTGATACTGCATAATGTACAGCGTGGCAATGCAGAAATGAAAGACATGGGAACAGCGGGAGAGCAATACCCCTTCCTGCTGCTTTCTCCCTGGCAAGCCAGAGATTCTCTGAGCCTATGGCCTGTTTCCTCTGCAATAATAAAAACAAGCCCGAGAGGGATCTCATCTCATTTAGAATTAAACCAGCGCGTTAGTAATTGTTGTAGGCAGATGAGTTTTAACAATTTCAAAGGATGCCAGCAAGGAGGTTTAGGGAGGGGAACAGAGATGGAAGCTTTAAGAAAGAGAGTGCCAGAAAGTGAAATTTGAATACTTTCAAAAATGGAACAAGATTAAAATGCTCCTTTGTGAGTTGAGCTTGGTGGGGAAGACCTGTGGATGGCTGCACCATTGAAAGGCTGGTGAGGGTCCTGAGACTTGGAGGAGCCTTGGAAAGTAGCCTGAGATAAAAGCAGCTTGCTCAGTGAGTTTGAAGAGCTGCAGCCTTCAGTCTGCATCAGGTGAATTTAAATCCCTCTGCAGATGGCAGGTGGGGAAGCTGATCTCTCTGCCATCCTTTTATTTAACTCCTGTGAGTGATTCAAGAAAACGTTCTCTCAGAAGACAAGTTTCATGGTGCAACATGAAGTACTGAAGGAGAGCATCTGTCCATGTTATTTTCCAGACTCTGAAAGTCAACAGTTAATAAACTGAGCAAGGCTTCCTTATGCTGATTGGAGCTGCAGATGATGCTCTAGCACAAGAAGTTCTATTGGTGATGTTGGGGCTGGTCCCAGCTGCTCCTTTTGCTGTGTGTTTTCTTTGCCCAGCTGCTCCCTAGCTGATGCAGCTGATGGCAGGCACGAGACAATGGAGAGAGAAGTGTGTGGGAAGGCACTGGAAACTTTGAGATTGACCTGACCTAGGTACATGGAAACAGATGTATCTAAAGACTGAATACATAAATCGAAAGCTCAAAATGCTCCTTGTTGTCCTGGCTGGCTGCTGCTGGATGTCCCGTACTTGTAGGACTGAGGTTCAGCTGCTCCAGGAGCCCTCTCTTCTGCAGTGGTTGCACTCTCTGTGCACCTCCCTTAGGTAAGGGTCTCTCACCAAGCAATTGATGCTCAGGCCGACTGAAGGCATGAAACCAATGTCATGAACTGAGCTACTCGAAGCCAGCATCCAGAGCCACAGGTCACAGCTTGCATTAAATAATTGAACTAACAAGCAGCGAGTGAATACAAAAGGATTTTCTGTATTACTCTGTGCATTTTGATGAACTATGGCCATAACTACAAATATGACCTGCTCATTAAGCCTTCACCTGCCTGATGGAGATGGGAGGACTTAAAAGACCAATCTACTTGCCTTCTGCAGTGGCTTTGTTTATAGAAAGTCATGCTGCAAAATTAAAATTCAAGTGGTACTTCCCTGGGCATCAACAAGAGCTCTCTTCCTCGGTTGGGTCTCGCTGTGCCATCTCACCACTGCATGTTCTGCAAGTGCAGATATCTCAGTGGGAGGAAAGCATTTCTATTCTGGGGGTCAATATGTACTTGTAGGTGTAGAACCAGGTTGGGATGTGTTGCCTGAAGCTCCAGTGGGATCCCTGCTGGGTTTGGGTGAGGGAAAGGGGGACGGGCAGGAGCTCAGTGTGAATGTAGCTTTTGTGTTGAGACCCAGGAGGGCTGTAGGACCCCCAGGTTTGCAAGGCATGGCTGTGCTGTGGGGGCAGGATGCTCTGTCCCTGGGTCCTGGCACAAGGGAGGAACACAGAGCAGGGTGTGTGGCTTTGCCTGGCCCTTCTCACTTTAAAACATTTGCGGAAGGGAGCTGAGGCAGTGGTTCCCTGTAGATCTTCTTGTGAGTGGTAATGTTAAGCTCTTGTTTGCTTTAAAAAAAATAAAAGTTGTTTTGGGCTGCAGATCTTTCTCTAAGTACACAAGCTAAATGAATTTATATATGTGTATTGTGCTACTTGTAAAGCCCTTTCTTCTTCAAATTTAGTTTTATTCCTTTTTTTAATCTCCATAGGATTTTCCCTGAATAAGCAGAACTAGGGCAGTGCTAGAAGCAGATGGCCATAAAGAAGACTTGGATGCTGGAGAGACTTTTAACGGGCTTGGGGATCTGCACCGGGGTGCTTTCCTCATCACTCTCTGATTTTAATTTGAGTGCAGGTTATTAATTTTCACCTCCAAAGCAGAGGCCTTAGCAACAGAGTGCGTTCCTTGGAAACAGACTGCCATGCCTTAATTAAAGCAGGTGTGGGAGTTTTAAAAATGCCACTGTTGGAGAAAGCTGAAAGACATTAGCAAATCAAATGGGCTGAGGCATGAGTCCTCTTGTCAGTGACTCTGCAAAAGGCAGAGTAAGCAGGGTGCAGGCTGGGAGCTGAGGGAAAGGGGCAGCATCAGGACCTGCTGCTTTTGGGGCAGTGCCAGGGCTCCTGGCACACCCTGGCCATCCTTGCAAAAATTGAAGCTGTCTTTTTGTTGCTGAAATGAAACAAATACTGGCAGGAGAGTGTCCAGATATCAGTCGTTTACCTCCATCACCATAGGAGCTGCCTATGTGTGATATATCTCTCTATCTGGGACTTCATCAGTGTCTATTTGCACTGTGACTGCTAAATATAAGTGCATCAAGCATATGCAATATAACACCAAATATGCATAATTAAATTAGAAATAACTCTAGATTGTGCCTGTTTATAGAGGGTACGTGTGTGTAGCTGCTCTGAACTGGAGGAGTGGCTTCAGAGCACAGAAGCACACGCTGGGGATCCCCTGTCCCTCTCTACCACTGCCTTGGTGAGTGGCCTTGGGCAAGCCAGGGGAGCATCTCATGCACCTCATTTGCAGCTGCAATGGGCAGATAATAACCTTTTTCCTTTTTCTTGGTAAACGGCATGATCCTGATCAATTACATCAGAACAAATTATCTTTTGCGCTTGGTCATATCCTTTAATTTATGACTAAAAGTGTCTTTGTGAGAGTTGGTTCAGGAGGACACATTTCAGGAGCTTCTGAATATATCATCTCTTACTAAAGAACAAACAATCTACCTTGTAATGTACCATAAATGATAATACTTAGCGAGAGCCTGAAGCACTGTGTTATTGCTGTGCTAATCTGAGAGGCACTGGTCCATTCTGAAAGTATTCCACAGAGTCCATGTGTTTGGTTTTTTTTCCTGAAGGAAGATACTTCATAGTGTAGCGTGGCTGATTGGTTTATAAAGCAACGCTGGCTAATTTCTAGTAGAGGTTAAACAAATCCCCCCTCCCTACTCATTAATTAACCTGTAGGATTTGGTGCCTTTTTTTTGCAGTTCAATAGAGACAATGGCTACAAGAACATGTTTGGGCTCTCTAATTTGCGATGAAGAACATCTGCCAGCTGCAGCAATGAAATAACTGCTGTGTGGAAGGGCTCTCCAAAGAGCTCTGTTGGGGCTTCGCTTAATCAAGGTGATTCAGGGCTGGAATCTCCATGGGAGGCATTTGTGGGGATTCGCTCCATCCCTGGCAGTGAGAGCTGCAGCTGGGGAGGGAAAGGCCAGCAGGAAAAATGCCCCTGTGAGGGCAGGAGTGGCAGAAACGGGAAAGAAGCATCTTAGAAGTTTCCACATCCAGAGAGCAGTTAATAGCAATACTCTTGTGGTGTGATTGAAGATTCAGCCTTGAACAATCTACTGGAGATTTCAGGTGATGCATGGTACAGTATAGTGAAGAAACAAGATTAGAGGCGGATGAGATCCTTTAACACTGCCGTCTCCCTTCACTGCTCTTGCAGGCTGCAAGGAAATGGTTGGGCAGTTCAGGATCCCTAGTGGTGGTCTTTTGGAGTCTCTACCCACAGGCTGCCCTGTGATGATGCAGCACAGTAGTGAATAACCAGGTGGGAGAGAGGGGGAGTGGAGGGCAGAGTGCAGTGCAGTGGTGTTCATGTTTGTGTGCGTCAGCTCCATGGCTCTGGCCGTGCTAGCAGAGGTACGAGGATAGAGATTTCTTTTTGCTTTTCCAGTTCTGTGATGTGATCAATGAGCATCTTCCTGCTTGTACTTGTTTGCTTCGCTTTTGGATCCATCTCTCCAGCAGCAGTTAATTAAGAGAAATAAATGGAAAAGTGGCATTAATCAAATACAGTACTAATACAGTATGTATATCAGCCACAACTGCTACTACAGAGCAGTTTCCTGGTAACACTTGTCCTTACCTTCACATCCCTACTCACCTGAGACCTACACTCTGTGAATATCAGTCAGCAGCAGACCCCATGCTGACCTGGGCTGTCAAAGGGAAGAGTTACCTGTGCCCTGCCCTTGCCTGTAGCCAGCTGCTGCAAACACAGGCCCTGTGTCAGCCCAGAGACACAGCGCATGGGCTGCTGGTGGTCTCAGGTGCACACAGGTATTACTGGCACATCTCCACCTGGTCTTACCCTTGGAAGAGCTGATGTGTGGCTGTGACATCCCTGCCTCTCATGGAGTGGTGGTGAGGGGTAGCTAACTGGGTCTGCTAATGTTGCTTGTGTCTTCTGTACCTTTCTAGGCATTGTCATTCATAGCAGAAATCATGTTTTTGTAAGCTAAATCCTAGAGAAGGAACCTATGGTGTGTGCTGCCTTTCAGTGCCCAAACTCTACATGCTGAAGGTTGCCTCTGCTTCCCCTTAGGCAATCCGGATTCTGCTACCAGTGCAGTGTCTGTAGCAGTGCCCCATAGTAGTTTGCAGCCCCAGAGCCCCATTTGAAATCCTGTATCTCCAGTGTGTGCTCGTAGGGTTGCCCACAGTGCATTCGTGTGTGCTTGGTTGCAGCATCCCTGCTCACAGTCCTGGAGGAACCAAGATGAGATGCCCTTTTCCCAAAGACCTTCCCCCGAGAGCTTGCTGCAGCAGAGGAGCTTGCAGATGGCTCTTCCTGTTGCACCCTCTACTCTGGCAAACATGCTGGGCTTGGTCTCCTGCTGCTGTTTGGTTGCAGAGTGTGTTTTGTAGAGCACAAGGCAACAGGTGTGCTTTCTTGGTGGAAAAAATGCAGCTGTGTTCTTGTGAGATGTTTGTGTGGCAGAGAGGATCCCTGCTGATCTGGGCAGGGCTGGATTTGGGAGTAGGCTGGTGCCGACTTGGGGTTTAGCTGAGCTCTGGTTCTTGTTCCCCTTCCCACCTTTGTAGGGACTGAGACTTAACCTGGCAGTCTTTGATTTACTTATCAAATCTGCTCAGCATAAATGAGGGATAGGAAGTGAAACAGCAGAATATTAGCCTTATTGATGAGCCTAATCAACAGCCGACAGTGGGAGAAGAGAAATCGGTGTAATTTCTGCTTGTGCATAACAAGCCTTAACAAAAATTGTCCTCCTCCAGATCCACCACCAATTAGAGCAACATGATATGTGCCAGACAACACCTCCCTCCATTTGCACTGTCAGGGTTAAGATGGGTGTATCTTTGACTGAAGTATGTGCAGTTACTGCTACAATTCAGTGTGTTTTTAAGTGGTCTGGTGTTTAGGAGGTCTTTCTTGTGTTGTGTGTGTGTGTGCTCGACAGTACTGCATCTCATCTGGTGCTTCCTTGGAGGAGAAACACTTAACCCAATCATTGCTTATATTTTGGAAGGGAGCAATACCCATGCACACACGGTGTCAATTCTTCCATCCCAGCTCTTCCCAACTCCGACAGCTGTTGTATTAGCTGGTGAAGCTGCAACGGACCTGACTGACACTGCAGGTAGAAGATGCCCCCCAAGTTTTGTGAAAACCAGGCCGTGCAGCTATGTGGGCATTGCTGTGCTGGGCAGCTGGGAACTGGTGGCTCCCCAGTGGGAAGGGACCAAGGCTGACAGCATGTTCCACTTAGGAGGGTTTCATAAATGGGGTTTTTCAGACCAGAGACCTCCTTTGTGTAAATAACTTACGTGGATTTTCTGTCACTTAACAAAGGAAGCTTAGGCATGGTTCTGGAGCTTGGGCTTATTTGAATGTTTGTCTCCTGACTCTTTCTTTTGTCAGCCGTCTCTGGGAATAATGATGGCTGTCAGTGTCTGTATGAAAGGTGATGGAATATGGCTTGATGTA
Source organism: Perdix hodgsoniae (assembly GCA_035772895.1). NCBI lineage: Eukaryota > Metazoa > Chordata > Aves > Galliformes > Phasianidae > Perdix > Perdix hodgsoniae. The sequence continues at coordinate 12,314,362 of JAPSGF010000012.1, read as the reverse complement.
ACTGGAACAGGCTGCGTGGGTCCTAAGTGATGCAGAGATGCTGGGCAACATCCCTTTGCTCTACCTGATGCTTGTATTCTGTCTTATTTAAATAAACAAATGAAGACACCTACGCTCAGGTCTCTCGTACCTCCCACTGTGTGGTGCAGAACCAGCAGAAAGCGGTAGTCACGAGGAGCTACCTGGTGCTCCCTGACTCAACCTTCAGCTGCAGGAAAAACATTGTCTCCTCTAGAGGTCAGGAACAGGAGATTCAAATGCCCTTCTGCCCTTGATGCAGGAGAATGTGGAAGAAAAGCCTCCAAACAATCTTAAATCCTCTGCAAATGCAACAGTGGAAACTGCAGCTTCTCACAGGTTTTGCATTATGTGTTGTGTGTGGATCTGCTGGCACCCAGTGTGCCCAGTATGTGTGTGTCCTGGCTCTGGAACCCAGAGCAGGAAACCAGCCAACTCCAAACGATCTCCATGGTTTATATCTGCCCTCTCTTGCCTCTGGGGCAGACTTCATCAGCTGCTGGAGAGATTTTGGGAATACTGCTGTGGTGGTTTTTGTGGCACTCAGATGCATGTTAGTTAGTCCCTGTGATGGGTGGCCCCTTTTGGGGTGATGGGCACAGGGCTGTGGTGACAGCGTTGAGCTCATTTCCATCTCCATGCATACCCAGCAAAATGGGGAGAACAATGTCAATGCGTGTGTCCTGGCTGCAGCATCGGGAGGATTTGGTCCAGTGTGCTACTGCCACCTCTTCTAGCCAGTGGCAAGCTGATCTCACCAATCACAACTATACTGGGGATGAGTGCTTAATGAGCATCCTGCTAGCGGGGCAGGGGGCTCTGACCAGAGGGTCGGAAAAGAGCAAAGAGGACTAAGACTAAAGGGGATCTGAGCACAGGTGCTGGGAAAGGACAGCTGTGGGCAGGTGCAGCACTTCTCCAGGCTGCAACGTGCTTTGGTGGGAAGGGGACTCACCCTGCACACGGAGAGCGGGCTGAGAGCTGCTGCCCTGTGGGTACCACCAACCCCCAACCCCAGCTCTGCAAGTCGGGAGCCCCGGGGGCAGGCAGGGCTGCAGGAACCCTCCCGAAGTCCCATAGGTGCCCTTCCTGCTCTCCCCTCCTTCCCCTCCCGCGGAGCTCCAAAGCACTGAGAGGCAGGAGAAGGACGGCCCCCTCCCCTCAAATCCCTCGGTCTGTGGCTGAAGTAAAGAACGGGGAGCCCAGGTAGCGAGGAGGCTGCTCGCAGCGTGCTCCTGACAGGCACGGGATTGCCAGGCTGAGGATGCCTGACTGAGAGCTTCAGGGTGGGGGCGGGGGGCTTCTTTTTTCTCTGTCAGCTCTCGCCAGGCAGTAGGGATTTTTTTCCCCTCCCTGATAATAAGGACATCATCAGAAGCAAGATGCAGTGGCTAAGGGATGGATCAGGAATGGTGAGTTCAGGTAGCTATGTCTTTCTCTTTTCCTCTTATTGCAGTACTTTGAAGGGGAAATAAGCCTCCGTCCTATCTTCCGACTCCTCCTTTACTCCCTGTCCTTGAAACCATTGATCACTCTGTAGCCATTTTTTGGACCCCGCGTTATCAAAGTGCCGAGCAGAAGGAGGAATGGAAGGGAAGGGAGGAGGGGGTGCCCGCGTCGGGGCGTGGTGGGGGGAGAGGCGCTTGCCGGGGGCCGGGGGTGGGTTCGGCAGGATGCGAGCGGTGGCTGGAGGGGCACAGAGGGCTCTGCAGGTGCCGCTGTGTTGGCTGGGGAGAGAAGGGAAGGGGGCTGCCGGCGGCCGCCGGGATCTATCAGGGCTGCCCTGCTGGGGATGGGGAGCTGCGGCGGGGCGGGCTGTGTGCCGAGCGGGAGCATCCCTGCCTCCGCTTCATCGGGCTGCACAGCGCTCCTCCGGAGAGCAGCGGCTCCAGGAAAGCACTTTAAGCAGTGGCGGATTTGATTATTAAAATATATATATATATTTGTTGCCGATTTGCAGATGTCCTCGCTGTGCCTCGAGTGCAGCTCTGAGGGGCTGGCTCTGCCAGGAGGGAATGCGGGGAGATTCCTTCGTCTTGGCAAGGGTCTCCGTTTCTCATTGAGAAACTTCCCTGCACAGAGATGCAGTTGTTATTGAGATCTTCCTCCTCCCCGCCAGCTCTCCCTGCTCATACAACCCAGTTTTGCAATGGCATTTTCCCACTGCTTTCCCCTCTCCGCACCGGGCTGGGTTTGCTGTTTTTTTTTTTGTTGTTGTTGTTTCACCCTTCCCTGGGCATTCAGTGCTCTGCATGCTGTGCCATGGCATCAGCCGTGCGGGTGGCTGGCGTCACCCGGCTCAGCCCCTCCTGCACTTCAGCAATGCCAGGAGCACCCGGCACATGTTCTGGCAGCAGGACGGTGGTGGAGGCAGCCCACAGACTGCTGCCACCCGGCCGCCGGCTCCATGCCCCGATGTGGCTCAGCCTGCCCTCCGTCCCCACCGAGGTATTGCACAAACAGGAGCTTAATGGCTTGTGCTTCCCAAAGGCTGATGCTAGTCTGGGAGTGTGATGTGGGTGTGTTGACAGCAGCCTGCAGCAGACAGCAAATTTGTTGGGGTCCTATTTAAGGCTCGTCTACCACCTAGCAGTAGTTTGGGGGCTTTGCTGCTCCCTCCGAGCATTCAGGCTTTTTGTTCCATGCTGCCACTCTCTCTTTGCACCTCCCCACACGCATGCTAGCGTAGCACTTTTCTCCTCTTCTCTGGTGTCTAAGCAACACAAATCGCCTTTCACCCGCTCTCTGATTTACATTTTCAGAGATTACCATGCTGAAATAAAAGTGGTGATGGAAAGAAAGCAGGATGGGGATCTTTCATCCCTTTCCTTTTCCTCCTGGATGACTGCTGAGCTCCAGTGGAATGGGGGACATGGTGCAGGGCAAACTGTTTCTAATTGACGCAGCGCAAGGCTTGACACTTCCTTGCCCTCTTCTCTTCCCAGCTCCCTTTCTTGCTCTTGGCAGTGAGGAAAGCTTTGTTATTTTGTTCTGATTAGACTAATCTTTGCCTTCGCATAGACAGAAATTATAGTGGTTGCTGAACAGCCTACAATTAAAAAAAAAAAATATATATATATATATATATATGAGAGAAGTAACATGCTGGTGATTGATTTTGAAGCAGATTCTACCCAGGTATTTCCCAATATTGCTCAATCTAATAACAGAGAAATAAAAGGAATGATTGCGATGTCTGTGTTTTCAGCATGAGTTTAAACATCTCAGCAGTATTTGAAGAGTCTTTCTGTATCTCTGCATACTTTCATCTGAAAATAAGGTAAAAAATGATCACAAAACAGAAAAAGAGAATCAAGCCTGATAAGATTAATCTGGCAGGCATCACTGCAATGGCTTGTGGTGAGGAGCCTGTGCATGGCTTGCTGTGGTCTGAGGGCTGTGATGGGCAAAGAGCCCATCCGGGCTGCTGGGAGTGCTCCTGCGGCTGTGCTGTTATGTACAAATTCTGCTCTCTTTTTGCAAGGCAAGGATTGTTGGTCCAGATGCCCTGGCTGGATGCCAGCGCAGATAGTTATAGTTCATCAAATTGCGATTCTACTCGATTTTCCCAGTGGTAAGTTACTCAGATCTGTAGAGTAATTTTTTGTTGGATCATATTGGTGCACCCTGCTAAACAAAGGAATTACTCCACACTGGAAGTAGCAGCGTTCACCGAGTCAGCGTGCTTATTGTCATCTCAGTCTAGTGGCTAAAATGGGCCATAGAAATGGAGTGTGGTTTATGGCAGTTACTCCTAGGCGACGGCTGGCTGGTCCGTTCGCACACTAGGCTGCCTGCCATCTGGAGGAGGACTTTGCCCTTCCATCGAGAGCAACACTGGGCCAATTTCCATGAGCACTGAGCCTCCCGTTGTTTTCTGGACTGTCTCTTTTCCCCCTTTATTATTTTATGTGTATCTATTAAAGAGCACCAATGGAAATGTCTTTTGGATAGCACCCCTGGAGTTTGTTCTGCTCGGGCTCATTGGTCTAAAGATAGATTTTAGACTGATTTATCAGAAGTTCTGCTCTGCACTGATTCACTGAAGTACTGTTTTCTGTCATTCTCATTGCAGGATGGGGTTAAAGAATCAGTCCCGCTCCTTTCAGAGTTAGTCATCTCTAAGAAGTGTGTCACTATATTTTATAAGTGATAGTACTTTTTGTTCTCATGGCAGGTGGTTCTTTATTTCTAAATTAGCCTGAAACCTAGCTATTATTCCATAATGTTGCTCTGTTGGAGCTGTTTTCTTCTCCTTTGCGTGTGCTGCTTTCCATTTTTTAAACAATTAATCTTTTGCCAATTATGCTAGCGTCCCATGAGGGTATTTTACATGCTTCATTGGTACTAAGTTGCTAAACTCCGCTAGTATCTGTTTTTAACCCTGAAAGATGAAACTAATTGTCATTGGTAGTGAGGAGAATAAATCTACATATCTGATCAGTGTTGTTGGTACAACGATTCTCTTTCTGGTTGGGCCTTCTTCACAGAGGGTATTGATTCGGTGTGGTAATCAAATGAGTTGGTTTAAGTCACGCCATAAGTCTTTTCTGGAATGGATTTTTATGTGAGAAGGGCAGAGTTTTTTCCTCAAGCCTTTGTATGTATTTTCAAAAGGAAATGTGAACTTGCTTCTTCATCCTTATTTCTTCACATAGGGCCTCAGTCTGTACCTAAATGTTGTGCCTGGGAAAGCCAAGGTGAGTGTAGCCATCAGCTTCAATAGAGGGTCTTTTATTTCTTTTACAGCTGTATTTTTATAGTACGTTGTCATTCAAACATTTAAAATCCATCTGTTGTTGATGTTTTACATTGCTGTCATAAACAAAATGTGAGCTATTGTAAATCCTCACAACTTGAAATACGTTGGGAAGGAATTCCATGCATAAAAGCGCCAAATACTGGAAGCTGTGAAGATGTCTGTGAATGGGGCAGTCCAGCAGCCAGGAAAGTTCCTTATGCTTCTCCTCACCAGTTCTTGTCTGCTTGTCAGCCTGCAGATCAAGGGATATTTTATGTAGAGCAAAGAGTCTTTCTGCTTAATCCTGGAAAGCTCTGTGTGAAGTCAGGAAAAAAGGAGGAGAAAGCAGTCTAAGCCTAGGATAAACAGCTGCAGCTGTGGAAGGCAGGCAGGAGTAAGATGGAAAAGGGGTCTTACAGTCTGCGGGCATACAGGAAGAACAGGGCTGCAGAGGAACCCTGCGCTCCCAGAGATGGGAGGGAATGGTGAGCGCACGGCCTGCAGCTGCCATGCTCCTTGCAGAGGTGCACCCAGGGAAACCGCAAGGCCTGCCAGGCAGGTTGGGTGTTGTGCAGAGGTTGGTGCTTTGCAGCCTAAGCAAGGAGGACTTGCTTCCACAAAATGTTTTTTTGCAAGTTTGTTTCTATTCCTCCTGGTATCTGTTGTCACTGAAGGTTGATATTTGGGTTGAAAGAGCTCTGCACACACTGTAGAAGTTTGAATGTGCAATGTCATTTTGTTCCCAAAGGCTTAAGTCGGTACTAGCAAATGCATCACTCTGGGTGATCTTTTCTCACCTGCACAGTTTCTGTTTTCCATTTCACCTCCAGTTTGGGGCTTCTTTAATCTTCCAGTTGTAGCCCTCCATTGGCACTACCATAGGAGCACACAATGAACATCCTAGCTAGGAAGGAGAGGATGCTTCACTAAATAAAACCATTTGCAGAACGCCCTGTGTGTGCTGGCCTTTGTGTCAGTCCCAAGGCGAGGAGGAGGCCTGGTCCCATGTGCACACCCTGGCTCTGTGCCCCACTTGCTACCTGCTGAATAGCGGGTGTGACGCCAACTTCTTTGCCTCCTGAGGCACCTCGGTGATTCATTGGGGATGTCTGGAAAATGCTGTGAGGCCATTGCTTGGAAGTGCCATGGAAGTACGAAGCAGTATTTCATGGAGCGCCAAACAGGATGTGCTGGCTGCAAAGCCACACGCGCCATGTGGGCACCGTGTCCATCTGTCCCTCCTGTGGACTGCAGTGTTTGAGCACAGCAGGCTTTGTAAGCTGTGGTGGGTTTTGAACTGCCGAGAACCTGATTTTCTCATATACAACCAGAGTGTTTTCCTTTTTTTTCTTTTTTAAAGACTTCTTGAAAAATCTCTGAAATGCTTCAAGCTAACATCTTAATGTATTTATGACATTAGCTGCTCCTGCTCCAGAACGGTTGCTCTGAATCTCTTTGAGCCTGGCTGTTATTTTGAACATGACTAATTCCCTGAGTGACTAAGCTCTTAGATAATAGGAAAAATTCATCAAGTTATCTCAGTCTCCAATAGTTTCTATTGTTATGAAAAGGCATCTTATCAAAAAATAAATAACTCTTCCTATTATGTAATGCGGAAAGGAGTTGTTAGAGAACTGCAGGAGTGCCGTATCCAGGAGCCAGTTTCAGGCTGCGAAGTCCCTGATGTCTGTTCCAGTAAGTGGGTGAGAAGTCCAGTTGTTATTCTGCAGTGCCAGTTAGCTCTCACTGCACCCAGAGCATTATTTTTGTACGCATATTTGTTCAGATGGGATCTCACCTTCTCTCTCTCAGATTAGCCTTGCTATGGGATTCCTTGGATTTAACCCAAGGTCATGTTGTTCCAACAATTAAACTGCACCTTCTCTACTGTAATTATTTTCAGGTTGTAGTCTTCAGCACTCAAAACCCGTGAAACACTAAGAGTAGCACAGGGAACCTCGTCACTTTCCTGTTACACCTCGATGTTGGCACTGTGAGTCAGGAGTGCAATTTGTGCTTGTTGAAGAAGCCAAAGCAACGTCAGGTTCCTTTCTGTGCCTGTTGTCCTAACCCCATGTCCTCTGCAGGTGGGTTTGTCTGTGTGATCCTGCCCAGCAAGCATCCCTTTGACATGCGTTGTCAGGAGCAGTGGGCAGCCAGGCAGGGCTGGTGGCTCCTAGAGGTCTTTGTGCAGCACCACAGGGCTGCAGCCTGCTTGCTCTCACTGCAAGCGATCCTGCTGAGCTGGGCTGGAGGAAGAACTGAAAGCCCGTTGCCGTTCATCTGTCTGACTTGGAAAAATGAAAAAAATAAATTAAAAAAAGCTGTAAACTTTTTTTAATTTAATGCTGATATTATGGCAGATAAAAATGAGCATTTTATATTCTATTTGTACATCTACTGATACCCAGCTGGAATTCTGACTTCATTTGGCTGTTCTGTGTTGTTTTCTTCATCACATGAGTGCCAGATTCAGTAGGCTGTTCCCTCTCTTCTGTCTGGGAGGCAGAGTGAGGGGGAGAAAATGTTTTATATGCAATACCTTTAAAGCTCTAGGTTAATTTGTGTGAAGAACATGAGACCCATGGGTCAGCCTCTTAATCAGATGTGCTTTTTTCTTTCCTCAATATCTTGACAAGGAGCTAACTGAGACAGCTAAAGCAGACAGTGTTGCAGAATGGAGATGAGGAGGGCTGCAAGGAGCTGCAAATGTGTCTCCTTTCTGTTCCCATCCTTCTCGCATGAAGTAGGGCCATGGCTTCTGCTCCCAGCTGCCACATTGAGCAGAAAGTCACAAGACTGGGCTCTGCTTTCCTAATACATATCACGTGAATAACTTGCAGCAGTAAAAAGCTGAGCAGTAAGTCCTAAGAAGTGTACTGTGTCAGGACTCAAGTTCACGAGCCTTGTATTCCTTATGGTGCATTGGGGCAGATCTGACTTGGCCATGCCCATAAGTAGTGCTGATTAGGGTATGATTAGTAGAAAATGGGGAGTCCTCCTACAAGACAGCCCTTGTTAAACTCATTCTTTTGTTAAGGCTAGTCAATAAAGGCACAAAGCAGAAATGAAAACTTTTCTATCCTATACTGTGTATAGTTTCTGATGTGGCTGTTTGGGATGTGCATCATGGATCATGCTGTTTCCATGCTGCCCAGTGTCTCGCTCTTGCACTGCTAATAGCTGAATCTCTGCAGACTTGGGCAGGTGAGAGTACTCCATTGGAGTTGCTTTGCACCTGCAAGAGACATGTGGTGTCTTGGGTTTCAAAGGATCTTCCTGTGTTGCGTCAAAGCTGAAATGCACCCTTTGCTTTTCTTGGGCAAGAGATTTCTCTATTTTTCTGTGCTTCTCAGGGATTACACTGAAGATGCTGACCCTGGAATTAGCGTAGTTGTTGCTAATGGGTGTTGACTTTTTTTCCACTTGCCACTTTGTCCAGGGATGTGTTGATGTGAAGACTTCTGCAATTTAATTTCAGAAATGAGAGCATTCAAACGAGAGTTCCTCTAAGACTGTGACTGCAAGGAGCAATGGAAGGAGGGAGTTTGTCCTGGGTTTTTCTGTAGTTTGGTTCTGTTAGTCTCATTTCTGAGCTCAGCTGCAAGCACATAAGCCTGAGATGTAAACTGGAGCAGTAAATGTGTATGCATTTTTCTGGGTCAGTTTCTTAGACAAAAGAGAGCTTACGTAAGGTTAAAGCAAATGTCTGAATGTGACAGGTCATCTTCTAAACTGAGCTTTCTCAGTCCCTGAAGTCTATTTCTGTGACCAGGGTAACTGATATTACCTTGCCTGATTTCTGTTGCATTTACAGTTTTTTTTTCTTTTTTTCTTTTGCTAAAATGGTGAGTCTAAAGATGCTTGTAGAGTACAGCCTGGGATATGGAGCAGATGTATGTAGAAGTGAAAGCACTTGCCATATGATTGCCAGAGGCATGAGATTTCAGTCCTTCTTAATGCTTTAACTTCCAAATAATCTTAGTTTTCTCTTTCTCACTGGAATCCAGACAAGCCCAGTGGGATCAACTTCCCTGACAGGCTCTCTCCCAGTGCCATCTGAGCTTTGATTTGCATGGCATTACAAAAGCTCTGAAACCTGATGATATCAGCCCATCACCCCCTGTGGTGGCACAGCCACTGCTGGGGTAGAGCCTCGCAGTTGTATGTGTGCACCTCTGGGTCCCTTACAAGACCACGGTGACATACGTGGCTTTGGCTCTCTCTCCTCCTGACATGATGCAAGTGCTTTAATTCTTCAGCAGAGAAAAGAGCACAATCTGTTGAGATGCTGGATCAGTTTGCAGAAGGAGCTATCATCAACTGATGTTTCCAGGGGTGGCCCAAAGCCCACCTCGGTTGGTATCTGACATGTCACTTCTGCCCTTTGCTCACAGAGTTAAGTCTTGTTCATCTGGAACACAGCTTTCAAGAGAGCAGTTAGCCAGGGCTGGTGCATTCACATCCACCCTGGCCTACCTTTGATTGTTGTCTGTCTCTTAATTGAAATGGCTGACAATGTGATCTCTACACTGGGGACATAATTGTGTTGTATAGCATTTCTTGTTTTCTGTGATGGAGTTAGAACTGGTGAAGAACGGGAAAGAATTTGTCTACAGCAGCTTGCCTTAGTTCTGTATGTTTGTGTATGTAATACATCTACCAAGGGTCAAGCATCGGAGGTCAGTGTGGTGCTTCCCATCCTTTGGTGAAATTCTTGGGTTTTGTTTTCATGGAATACTTAGAGCAGTGACCCAGAGATGCTCAAGTCTATCACTGTAGCCTCTGAGCTTTGTGTAATGGCCTTGGCCAGTTGGTCAGGAGGTTATGCAGCACAGCCAGCTCAGCCTCCAGCACTGCACTGCATTCTCTAAACACTGCAAAAGTGGGCTTAAAAACTTAACTTACTGTCTTTTCCAGCACTCTCAGCTGTGCTGTGAGAGCTGCTTGTTTCATGGGTTGTGCTCTGCCATGTTCCCTATCTGTCATCTCTCCTCTTTCTCTGCTTTGCAGGCTCTCATCTCAGACTTCTCTTCAGAAATTCTTCTGAAGTCTATTTTATGCCCTGCAGCTTTTGGGATCATCAACTTATCTTTGCCCACCTCTTCTCCTTTCTCCTTTGTCTTTCTGTAATTGTATTTTATATTGGTTCTGTACATGAATCATTTGCTTGTCTAGCTATGCTATGAATTTGCTAAAGCGTGTTATGCAGTTAGCAGGGAAGATGCTGGAGGAGGTTGAGCTTGTCAGTGTCACCTGCTGCTTTGCTTTGTTGTTTCTCTCTGGTTGAGGACACAGGCTGCTGAGGGAGGGAGGACTGGATCAGAGGACAAGGTGAAGTGGAAACTTTTAAGGGAGATGTGGAAAGCAAGGAAAAGGAAAAATGGCAAAAGAAAGAAGTAGAGAAAGTTACAGGAAGCAAGTCCCAGCTTCATGAGGACAGTGGGGAATCCTGGCATCTGCAAGATGGAGTGGAAAGGCACAGAACTACGAGTGGGTGGAAAAAGGTAAATTTGACTGCCAAAAGCTGTGCCCTGACTTTACAGTTATTCATCCATTTTGTGTGCAACTCACTTTGCGTAAGGAACGTTAAGTGCTTGGGGATTTCCAGTGAGGTCAGTCCATTAAAATACAAAATGATGGGGTCTCCTGAGGAGTGTTTCCCTTTGCTGTAGCCCTCTCCTCCCTCTGGCTGAAGGACAGAGCAGAGGGTTCTGCCTGCTGCTTGCAGTGGAAAAAGAGGCAGCTTCCAGTTTAAGAAAAGCCTCCTTTTTTTGAAAGTTTAGCAAATCATCATCTCACCTAATCTTTGAAACTCTAAACTTAATTCCTGACTAGATTTAGAAAAAAATAATGACTGTGGCGGTCCTTTCATAATCTCTAATAGAGCAGAGGGCTCAGGCTCCACCTCAGTGCTGGATGCAGTAGGCAGCAGCTGCTAAGTGCCAGCAGATGAGGCTGAAGAGCAGAGGAGCAGCTGCACCTCCCCTGCCCACCCATCCCTTGGTCCCACTGCTGCTTGTTCCTCTTCACGGGCAGTATTAGTAATGCAAATGCTGGGTTTAAACTTCTTTCGTTGTGCCATGTAGGTCTGTGACGGGGTTTGGGCACAAAAAGGGACATGAAGGAACCTGACGCTGTTCACATTCTGAGATCACTGGCAGCTGTTTTCCAAACTGTTACATTCCCATTCTGGGATCTGCCTGACACTCTTCTGGGTTCTCTGAAAGGATCATCTCCCTTGCTTGACTGCTGAGCATGTTCTCCTTGCCTGGCAGAACTGCGTTTTCAGCCCCGCTGCCTCCATACAGCTGCATCAGTGTAATTCACTGTATTTGTGCTGGGGTTGTGGGTGTAAGTGCTCTGTTTGTGCAATTAATGGAAGATGGAGCTGATGTGTTAGCAAAACACAGGTGCCTCTGCACATCCAAGACTGCAGTGTAGGCTGTTAATCTGCGCAGAGGATCTATGGTAGAGCAGGGAACTGAAGCTGAAACCCTGTGCTCCTGCTACCCACCCCTGGAGCATCCTGCCAGCTCATGTGGAGATGGTGTACCTGTCAGTGGGAGGTGAATATAGGACCTTTAAGCATTCAGATGATAAATCCTCGTTCCTGATTTACAGCTGCATTTGGTTAGCTGATAGTGGGTTGTGCTAATTGCTGGAGACATCCATTGGAGGGAGTTGTGGTCACATGGCTGACTCAAGTATTACGCACATAGAGGTTGAAGGTTTGGCATCACCTGCTTCAGAGGCATGCCTCAAAATTACTGTTACTGTAATTAACGTTATGAGGATGGCCTTTCTGATTTGGCTGTTAAGTGGGTGCCCAGAATACAGAATCCCTGTCTATGTGTATATACAGATTTATATATGCACTTCTATATGTGTGATGTATTAGTGGAAGCCCTGGTTCTTTCCTTCTGGATGTGCCTGCTGGGGGCTGCAGAAGTTCAGAACTGCTTTCTTATACAGAAGAAGTCATTGCTGGTCTTGCATTACAAATTGTGCTCCTGAGAGCTGCTGTGATACCAGGGCATGTGCTGTGCTGCGAGGGAAGGCAGTGTTTTATGTAACTGTTACATGTCTTGTCTTCTTGTTCCTCAGTTTAATTCTATGCAGAAGATTAGACCAAACTTTCCAGAAAGCATTATATGAAGTTAAACTTTGGGATGGTTTTATATAAACCCCTGATGTGTAGGTGTTATTTTCAGTAAGGCTTCCAAGAGAAAGTATCATCCATTTCCCTATTAAAATTAACATTTAGTGCACGCAGAAGGCATGGGAAATTACATAAGGCAGCAAGTACGTACTGGGAATACTGTGAATAATTTAAAGAGGAGCCTGTATGCAGTACATCTATTTGTGCTGATCAGCCTTGGTTGCTGTTACATACCCAGTTTTCCCTATGCTTACATTGCACACCGCGGGGTACCGGCGCATCCCTGTGCGGCATTTTGGGCAGCAGCTCTGGGAGCTCCGCGGCCACTGCTGAGCTCCGCAGCTGCGGTGACGCACGAGCGGCCGTGGGGCGCGGGATGGAGGGGACCCTCCTGCTTGCGGCTGGTAGGGCTGCAGGCAGGGGCTGGCCTCACAGCCTCTGTTTGCCCTCCCCTCTGCTGTGAGTGGCTCAGCGCTTGCGGAATGACTGCCTGAGACATGCCGGGCACGTTGCTCCTAATGAAATCCTCTTTTTCGGTTACGGAAGTAGCTATTGAGCATGTGTGGTGGCTGCTGCACTGTTTTTCTGGATGGTTCCTAGGCCTTAGCTGCTTTTACCTGCCCCATTTTTTGCCTCCTCACTCCCAGGCTGCGTGCAAAGGCACAGAGGGATCTGTCTGGATGCCCCACCGCCACTCTCTTCTCACGGTTGAGCAGATGTAGATGGCACAGGGTGAGGCAGGGGATGGGATCGTGGCAATTCAGACTTGGGCTTTGGAAAATTGCCTGTATTGGTTTGGGTAAGGATTGTGGCTACAACAAATGCACCACATCTGCGATATGGTTGCTGTTCCAATTAGTCTAAAATTGCATTAGGCAAACTCTCCTAAGAATGCAGACGTGCTAGGAAAGGCAGGTTGGAGCTTGGTGCTGCAGCACATCCCTCACCTGGCCCCAGCTCAGCACTTGCTGATGGGGCAGCTGTCTGCCCGGGCTGGTTCTAAAGCTGCTGCTAGTAAATATGTGAGTGAAAAATGTTCTGTAACTGTTCTTATGAATGGGAGATGCTCTATTCAGCAGGACGCCTCAGTCTCTGTGGGACAGCCTTTGGCTTTCAAGTCTCACAAAAAGAAGGGGAGCGGAGAGATGAAACCCCCTGTTTAACCCAAGGGTGCTGCGATGGGAAGAAATGCTGCGGTACGCCAACTTCAGGCAATGGCTGCTCAGGTTTATAACATCCAAGTTCTCCTGCACTCGTGCTGATGGAGCACGAACTCAGGGCTCGCTCGGTGTGCCTTGGCCTGGTGCCTGCCTGCACGCCCCGGGTGTGCTGTGCAGAACAGCTTTCCTGGAACGTGCTGCTGCTCGGCCTCCGCGCAGCTCAGCGTGTAATGCATATGCATTGGCAACGTTTCTATATTTGTCTTTGCCTGTAAAATCATTTGCTTTTTCCAGCTGAGCACTTCTCCTTGCGTGTGCATGTGTGATGCTGCTCTGAGGTGACTGTTGGGTCTGGGATAGCAACTGGCATCTGGGCCATAAACACTGATGTAGGAATTGGCATTTCTGGCTGCTGTGGGAGGAATAAAGATCCCCCCTACGCTCTGCTTCTCTTTTTACACAGCTCTATCTGTAGAATGCAATGATGGTGTTTAGCGTGGAGAAACCAGCGCAGTGCTGATGGGAGAGGGTGAACAATGTGTTTCCGATAGGATTGTCCGGAGCTCAAAAACTTGATTCTCTCCGTTCCCACCTCCAGGGCTCCCCGTGAATTTCCACGTTCTGAGGGGCTGCCGTGTCGTTACTGCGGCTGCTTGGCTCCCCCGTTCCCCTCCCGCTCCCATAGCCGGGTGCTCCCGGCAGCGCTGCCTCTGCGCTGCTCTTCCCTCGCTTCCCCCGAAGCGCACGGCGCGGGCGCTGCAGCCGGGCAGCGGTGTCCCCGCGTACCGCGACGGTGGGGAACGGCATCTGCGCTGCGCAGAGAGCCCGGAGCCGCCTTCGTGGAGCCCAGCGCTGCCATCCCACCGCGTCTCTGCTTCCCCAAGCGCCGGACGGACACACAGCCGGACGGACGGACGGGCGGAGAGACAGACGTGCCGGCACGGCGCTCGCTGCCGCGGCGGGCGGGCGGAAGATGCGCGTATTTATGGAGCCAGCGCTTCCTTTGGCGTTTGACTGACAGCTAGGATCCCTTCGCTGCCTGGTCACCGGCGCTGATTTGTATGCGCAAGGGTCCGCCTCGCACCGAGATGCAGCCACAGCAGCTCGCAGAGCTGTCACACTCACACAGGCTTCTTATCTGCACTGGCTTGACGAATTAAAAAGCAAGCCAGCCAGCGAGAGAGAGACCGGGAGAGACAGGGGGGAAGAGAGAGAGAAGCTTGCAGACAGCGCTCGCTTGCTTTCCTAAAGGAAGGATTTTGCGTCTCTAGTGCTCCCTGGTTGTGATGATGCTTCACTTAGCGGGCTCCAGAATGAGCTAGAGACAGCAGCTAGGGGGATAAACTGAAAGCAGACCACAAACCTTTCCGAGCAAACCAAACCGGGAACAGTTTTCTCCTTTATTCTAGCATGGTGGATGTATGGACAGTCTTACAGAGCAGAGGTTGACTTCTCCAAATCTGCCAGCCCCACATCTCGAACACTACAGTGTTCTGCATTGCACCATGACCTTGGATGTTCAAACGGTGGTCGTTTTTGCAGTGATTGTGGTGCTATTGCTTGTGAATGTCATACTCATGTTTTTCCTGGGCACTCGTTAAATGGATTTTTTCTCCTGAGCTGTTGGGGGCTACTACTACCACTAGCAATTCAACAAGAGAGCAAGAGCGGGAGAGAGAGAGAAAGAGAGAGAGAGAGAGAAAGAGAGATTCTTACTGAGGGGGGAACGCGTTGAGCTTCAACATGGCCTCGCTGTGATATGTATGACGTTGGTATATTATCTCTCCCTAAATCTTTTGTCATGTCTTGTCTTTAAGTATGCCTGTAAGTGTAGCTGCTTTTGCCTGGGTTTTAAATGTGATAAATAATAGCGATCATCCATTCCTGTGTCGTTCTGTGCTAGAGAGAGAGAGCTGTACATATGTAGTTAGAAGCAGAATGAAAATATCTGTCTGTAATCAGCACGGGCTGTGTTATTGTGCTTCCTTTAAAATACCGACTCGAGTTAATAACGAGATGTTTTGTTCGAAATTTCCAGCAAGCAGTTAATGTGAATGTCTGTGAGAGTAACCATGTAGCTGCCAGGTGAGAGGTGCTGCCTGCAATTGGATTGAGCTCTGGACATTTTGGCTGGGGTGGGGGATGAGAAATCCTATTAAAGGATTAAATCTTTGCTAAAATAACATTCAGCCACAAAAGAGGGAGAAAAACCCAAATGTCTTTCTTGATCTGTGTTGCCTTGATGATCTGACTTGATTTCTCAGTGTTCAACCCAAAAGCCTCCAAATTCTATAGCCACACCGATTTAGCCTTGTGCCTTTCTTAAGAGATGTGAGAGGGACTGAATGTAACCTGCTGGGCTTTTTCTGTCTGTATGTGCTTTATATCTTGCAGATTGAGAAGGAGGAATGAAAAATATTCAGGGATGCATGCTTTGTTTTCCTTTGCTAAAGCAACAGACACGGAGGGGTTGGGTTGGCTTTGATTTCTCTTGAAATCTTATTTAGCCTTCTTTAATGCCTGTGTATTTATATTGATGGTTTTTGGTAATACACGTAGGGAAAATGTTTGCCCACCTTAAGAATAACGAGATTTCGAGATGGGCTGTTTTGTGTGACTTTATTTACATTGATTTTCTTGAAAATGAAGTGCGGAGCTGCATATTATAGGCTTGCTGAATTGTCCACCAGCGAGAGGTCTGTCTGCTGGGAGATGTCTGGTCCGAAATTGCAATGTTTACAGCCTGCAAGCAGCTGCGGGCTCCAGTTCCAGTGCGTTAAGTCAGTGAGGGTATGAAGGGGATGGCTGAAAAGAGCAGTGTGTTCTCCTCTTGGAAATATGTCTCCGTATTTCAGTACTGGTCTGTTAGAAATCTGGTGGAGTTTTAATTTAAATATATTTTCCTCTTTCAAAAATCAGAATTGCTCCAAAAATTAAGAAATCACAGTTTGCAAATGTTTAGATCTCTTGATAGCCTTCACTGGAATTATTTTGCTTTGATAATTAACCAGTTGGTGCCACCTCCAGCTGTATTATTTATCTGATGTCCTCTACTGATCCAGAGGAGAAAAAAAAAAAAAAAGTAATTGATTAATAAAGGCATGGATGGGGCTTACAGATGGGGGCTCCCAGCCATCCCCATGTGAGTGGTGCTGAGTTGAATGCAGAGATAGGCTGAGTTGGGAGCGGAGTTGTTTTTGGCTGGTGGCACGGTCGGACATTGAGTGAAATGCTGTAGGTCTGCGGCTCTGAAACTGTCCTTAGTGTAAATAAGAGAGGGGAGAAAAAAAAACAACAACAAAAAAACCCTGATCGCAGGGTGGTAACATTTGGCTGGCTGCGCTGACAGAGGAGTGTGATGGCAGCAGACCTGTGTAAGTGGCCAGTGATGCCAAACCCTATGGCACAGCACGGCCGCTCGGCGCCTGCTGGCTCTGCATCCTCACCCTGGGAGCTACCTGGGGGAGAGGGATCAGGTATAAGACTGAGTGACCATCCCTAGGAAATGTCTTTTGGATGCTGAGCATGGTTTGGGTAGTTAAACAGCTCCAACCAGCTTCATTTTCCTGTTAGCTATGCGATGCCATTAGTTTTACAGGTTGCAGAACCTCTTGGAAATATCACGAAGGAGCAAAGATGACCAAGGAGAGGGGATCAATCAGATGGCAGCCAAAATAACCCTTGTGGTGAAACAGTTCTAAACAATTTGGGGGAGCAAGGGTGAAAAAATGAAAAGCAAAAAACCCAGCGAGTTAAAAATGAGGCAACAGTGTCTGAATGTTGATTTTCCTTGCTGCTAGAGCCTTGGCATCAAGGTTTACCTTTCAATACGATTTCTACGAGGAATGCTTGGTACCTGCTGGCGTGTTCCAGTCTGTGCTGGTGCATTCCTCGATGCAGAGTGGGCAGTGTGTGTGTGGCTGCTATGTGCCAGCGTGATGGACCTCCTGGTGCCTGGGGGGACATCGTGTGGGGCTGGGAGACGGTGGGACTTTGGGTGCATGGGGAGGGACAGAGATGTCAGGCATGGGATACGGGTTTGCAAACTTGCGTTTTTTTTCTGTAAGGGAACATGCTTGAAGAGGATTGGTGTAAATTTAGTAATACTTTCTGGGTTTTTGTTCCCACAGAGGTTGGTGGGATTAAATAAAGTAAGCTTTGTGCAGAGCACCTTGAAAGTTCAATGCAGAAAAAAACTTTGAGTGTTGTTTTAGCAATGCTGTGTTGGGCATCGTGTCGGCCTCTAGGAAGAAAGAGAGGAAATGAGCACGGAAAGTGAGCAAGGGCTGGGGGTTTTGCTGTGTTTAGTTAAGTCTTTTCCTATTTGCATTCCTCAGGGTCCGCCTTTTCCAATGGGCCTTCAGCCACCTGCTCCATCTCCCTTTTGGTATTTTTGCACCTGTACTTCAGCATTCCCTGAGCCTGCAGCCGAGCCTCAGACAGCCCCATTAGCAGAGCAGTTAGTGAGGTGAGCAGCTCTTTCTTGCTGTACTCCTCAGGAGCAGCTCAACCAAGGCCAGTCTGCTTTGGCAGCTTTTTGGGGTGACCATGTTCCTGGTTCCTTGCAGTAAACCCCTCTGCTCATAAGCAACCATGCTTTGCACAGTGCGTGGTGCAATCTGTGTGCTGTAACAGATGGAGATGGGGGACTGCATTCCTCCCCCCTGAGCTCTATGGGAGGACATGGGCTGTGAGTGGGGCTGCTGGGGTCAGTCCTGGCCATAAAGCTCAGCCCCATTTGTCAGCACTGAGCTCCTCCTGTTCACGGGAATGCTCGAGTCCAGAGCCAAGGGAAGAGTGGACATCCCTGTAAAGTAATCAACGTGCTGACCCTCTAGAAAACACAGCCCCAAAGAAAATAGTGCATTTGTATGCAGATAGGATAATTATAATACATAAAATCTCTTTCAGCGATTGCTCCTGTTGTTTCAGAGGCAGGGTGATGGGAGAGCTGACTTGCTGTTTGTCTGCTTAAGCAGGATTCAATGTTATTTGCCACAGGATTCATGAAAATGCCTCTGACTGTATCATAGCAACCCTGCTTCCCACAGTCCATAAAAAGTCCATCGCCTGTGCGGCAATCCGCCGCCGTCAGGATTCAGGCACCCTTCTCTGCACGGGGAAGGGAGCATTTCTCCCTCTTTGGATGCCTCAGAACAAAGCATCCGTGTCGGGATGCTTCGTGTTGGGATGGTTTGTGCTGGTGATGGTTGGGATGGTTTTAACTGTGATGTTAATGCTCCGAGAGAGCTTCCGTTCATTTTTTTTTAAAGACTCCCCCCTCCCTCCCTGGCTGTTTCCCAGCTCTGCATTAAACCCCACATGACAAGTTAGAGGGGGACGGGACAGCTCGGAGGGCTCTGACGTGTTGGCCCATCCCTGCCCTGCCATTTGGACCCCCGCCATGGCAGCGGCACGGCACTTGCTTACGCTTCGTAGTGAGTGAGGACTGGCCCCGGTGGAGCCCTGCGGTGGGGATGCGGAGGTGCTTGCTGGTCCTGTAGATGAATGTCGTTAGCGCTGCATGTTCACCCGGTTCCTGCCCCCGTCTGTTTGCATAATGTGGTTATATTTCTTTTTGGATCAGGTATTCAGTACACAGCCCAACTGCTGTGTATAATGTCTGAAGGAAAATTGCCAAAAATCCATGTAAGTTTTGTTTGGCTTGCTCTGGTTTGTGCCTAGCCCCCTTTTTGTGCGCTGTCTGTTTCATTTGGTGTTGTTGCCAGTCTCTGTCTGTGCTGGTGGTGGTGGTGGGAGCCGCAATGCTCTGTGTGCAGTGCCTGCCGCATGTCCACGTCCTGCCTGTGCTGTGTGCGCTGCGGGGTTCCGTGCATCTGTTGTGGGGCGGCTCTGCTCTTACCATGTGTGCCTTCCTGAAGGGGCTGTGACAGCTGTGCTCGGTGCGTACCCGCTACTGGAGTGCTACCGCTGCTACGGCGACCGAGCGCACTGATGCCAGTTTAAACTGAAGAACTTTCAATGAGCACATGTTGGGAAGCGTGAGGAAAACTGCCTAATGATCACGTAATTACGGCGGTTAGGTACTACGTTATTCGTAATGAAGAGGACGGGTCTGTTAGGTGGTCGCAGCGGCGGCACAAGAGCTGCTGTTAAGACTCCTCACTGTGCAGCCCTAGGCATGTTCCTGCACTTCCTTGTGATCCCCTTTCCCAAAGGAACACAGCACCATGCCTGGGCAGTCAGGACTGAGCACACCCGTTGTGTCCCTTCTCTGTGCTGTCCCTGCGCAGCACAGCGTTGCTGGGGCGGTGGCAGGGCAGTGGGACTCTGTGTGTTTGAGTGGAGGGAGGTGGCAAGCCGGAGTGATTTATAATTCTACCTAAAAATAGGGGCTCCTGGAGGAAGAGCTGCTGGAGGAACCGTGATTTATTTCTTTTCTAATTGGTGATGGTCGAATGTCTTGTGACCCTGGTTGGAAGCAAGCCTTCATCTGAAGGATGCCTGTGACTGTGCCATTGTCCTCGGCAGCAAAGCGCCCTGCAGCCTCAGCCACTGATTTTCAACAGAAGGCATTTTTTGTGGAGCACTGCCCTTGTGTTGTGGGAAGCACAGTGCGGACAGTGTGCACAGGGCACACCTGGGCTGAGGGCAAGAAGCCCTGTGCTCTGCTGGGCTATGCTGCGTGGGACGCTGGGCAGGCCTGGGGCTCACAGCAGGGTTGTGAGGAAGGAGCTTGCTCAGTTAGGCTGGGTTGTTCTGCAGAAGGTTTAGTAGGGCTGTGCCACCCTTGGGGAGCTGCCGCTGTTCCCATGGTGGAACGGGGTAAACTGAGGCAGGGCTGCTACCAGGGCCAGGAGCTGTGTCAGTTACGTGTCTGCTTCTTCTTCTTCGTCCTCGGTGGCACAGGGCAGGTGGCCATGGCTCCTGGCTGCTGCCACCTCACAGTGCCCCAGGGACAGGCCCGGCCCGCGGCTGTGCGGGAGCGGTTTGCTCCAGTGGAGCATCATTTCCAGGGTTGTGGGCGCCAGGAACAGAAGCACCTGCCAGTGCCCCTGTGGAAGGGCCCACGATTTAGTGCCTGCCCCTTCTCTTGCATCAGCTGAACCACATGTAACAATGTATAGACTGCTGGCAAGGATTGCGTTGCTATTTTAGGCAGCATTTCTGGCTAAGTAAAGCAGGGGGTATGCTGCAAGCTGCTTTTCTCTACAATCTTCTCTAACTCTCTGAGTGATTAACTCTTTCTGCAGCTCCACTGCTGTCCTCTAGGATGGGAGCAAGACTTGCAGGGTGGCAGTTATAGCCCAGGGGGGACGGAACCATGACCACAGTTGTAATGTGGTCTCAGCAAGTGGCATTGTCCCATTTGCCTCAGCATGGAGTAAGGCATCCCAGCCCTTATTATTTTGGTGGGTGGGATAACCGGCGAAGTTAATATCTAGATAGATGACTGTGTTGTTAGGTTCTCTCCCTGCCCTACACATACTGAGTGCTCCAGCAGCTTTCCCTCTCGAGCTTGGCTACTGCAGTGCGATGCTTCCATGTCACGGACTGCAGGGCTGTGTGTGGGAAAAACAGCATTCTGCTCTCCTGCTGCTTCCCGTGGTCATGTCTGTGGGGCACGTCCTGCCTGTACCAGGATGACAGTAACTGTCAACAGGTTTGGGATCTGGGACGTGGCAGAGATGTACTGGCATGCTCAAAAAGTGCCCTGAAGAGCTGCCTCACCCTCAGCAATGCCCAAGTAAAATTATCTTACGGTTGCTTATTGGTGGGTTTTTTTTTTTTTGTATCAGTCCCCTTTCAACACAAAGGCAGTTGCCTGAGAGTGTCTGTTTGTGAACGGATCACTTTCTTCTGTCACCACTTCTGGGGCCTGGAGCTGATGCTGGTGAGATCGGTGGCTGAGTGAGTGATGGCAGCTCTGGGTGCAGAGGTGCTGGGCAGCGACCAGCCGGCTCTGAGGGCTCTGAGCACAGCAGAGACCCCTCTTTGTGTGGGAGGAATGCTTCTTGGAATTGAAAAAACACAGTGTGGCCTCAGCTGCACAGAGATAAATGCGCATGTAGAGAAATACCCTAAAGACCAATCTTTCACCCTGATAAGCAGTGGGCTGATTTGCTGGGCATATCTGTAGAAAAGTTTTTTAAAGAAAATTTGTCTCATTTAGAAAAAAACAAGATCTTGTTAGTGTTATCACAAAGAATTTCATATTTCCCCTGCTGTTTTTGATGCTTTCACTCTCCTGTATTATATTTAATATATCTGACAAGATTTTCTTAATAGGCTTTACATTGATGTTTCTGTTCTGATACCAAATTTGGTAAAGACTTGCTATCTCAGATTCTTTCTCCTCAGCTTGATAAGGTGCTGATTAATTTTATACAACTCTCTTTCCTTATCTAGTTGAGCTTCAGTCAGTTTTATTGTAAAGTTGGAAAAGTGCGATCAATCTTTAATGCTTGTTTTTAAGGTTTACTGCAAAGACTTTGAGGTGTGCAGCATGTTTGGTGTTTTGTGAAGTTCTCTGAGAATGATGTTAAAAAGCAACAATTATAGAACAGGTTTTGAATCCAGATAAAGTGTTTTAAAATAGGAATGAGTGCCCTTCAAATGACAGCTGGCTGCCATGTAGACGGGGTACTAAATGAGAATTCTATTACTGTAGTATAACGCACACAAAGCTGGACGCATAAAGCAGGGAGCGCTGATGGTGCCCGTATACAGGGCAGGATGAGGAGGTGTGTTGTGTCCGCTCAGTGCCTCCACCCACTCCTCCATCCCAGGAGAGCAGGGCAGAGAGCTGGCTGCCATCCACAGAGTGTCTGCCGCAGCTTTGTGGGCAGCAGCTGATGCTTGGATGGATTTTCAGTCTCCTCTGGCCCAGGGTAGATGGATCTTCATCGATGTCCAGCAGTAGATCAACCCCATCTCCTGGACTCCAAGGGTTTTGCACAAGTCTCTCCTAAAGAACTGACAGCACACAGAGGCTCAGGGAAAAGAAATGGAGTCTGACAGAGCTGCAGGCTGGCCCCAGACCCGTGGAGGGCTAACCACTGCCTTGAGAGCCCTTGGCCAGGGGAGACTGGCCCCATGGGCTTATGCCTAGGGGAGAGCTGAGTGTCCGCATGTGCCAGCAGGACTGGGACCCTCCTACAGCCTGCAGGAGCTGCTGGCTTGCTCCCTGCACTGTGCTCAGGTACTGATGCCATCCCTCTGAGAAGACATGACATTCTCAACCTGCAGCCACTTGCATATTGGCACAGTGGCCCCACATCCATTTTTCCAGTGTTAAGCTCAGTATCCAGCCCCCTGAGCCCAGATATGGGGGAAGACTGTAGCAGGCAACGCATTCTGAGTGCTTCTTAGTTTGCCATCCCCCCCCTCCCTCTTTCATAGCTTCCTGGTTTCTGGTTCTCCTCCCACGCTCCCCATGTTAAACAGTTGCTGTGTTTTGCCCCAGAAAATGGTGCTGGTTCAGTCCATCTCCAGCACGTGTTGTCAGCGTAGATGCCAGGCTGTCCCCTCTCATCCTTATGCACATACGGCACACATGCAGCAATAAGCACACATGTGCAGGCTTCTGCATGCATCTGTGAATATTTGTGTATATTTATCTCTACATATGCAGGGAAACAAATATATTAAAACACATGTGCATATGTTTTCCTTCCCAGATATATTTTGAAAAATATGAGTCAGCAGCAGGCAGGAACGTATTACATAATCTCTGGGAGTGAAGAAAACCTTGCAATTATTAGGAGGCAGGCTTGCTGCGAGCAGCACTTCTTAGCACTATTTTGTTAGCCTACATCACGGCATGCCTTGTCAGGTGGTCTTATTTCCATCAGATGCAGCTGTGTCCGATTCAGAAATGGAGTTCCAGCATCTTGGCTTTTGTTGTATTTTTAAAACATGAAGTAACGAGCAGAATCTCAGCTCTGGATTAAGGATGACTTCTCTTGCCTGTTCTTCTGCAAGGACTCTCTGGTTTTCCTTTCTGGTTCCCCCTGCTCCCCACTTCCCGCTGTTGTCTCAAAAATTTCAGCACCGGGAGAAATTGCACAAAAGTGCAGCTGGAAATAAACATTGCCCCCTCCACCTCCCCTCTGCTCGTGGCCACCCACCTCCACTGCCTACACCAACGGGATGAAGTCAACATCCACTTTTAGTCTCTGCCTCCTGCTCTTGCAGCTCCTTGCAAGCTCCCTCCTGCTGCTGCGCGAAGCGTGCTGGCTGGAATTTGGGGATGGATGCGCCCCACGGCAGCGGCTCCTGCAGCTGTAGGAGCCCCATCAGTTGTGGTACGCTGTGATGTAAAGGGGTGACACAAACAAAAACCAAGTGATGTGGATCCAGCTTGAGTTGGAGGGCAGTGACCATGGGGGCTTTAGTCCTGCACCCTGTGATGGCTGGGTGCCCTGGGAGGAGTGGGGCTTTGGGTGCTCTTGCCTGCTGGCAGTGCTGTACCGCTGTTCCTCCATCTCTCATGCAGGCCTTCATTCCAGGCTGCCCAGTCAAATTCTTGTATTTCTGAAGACATTTTGAAAGCCTTGGAGGGGAGTAGGCAGCAGCAGAGTTAAAGAAAGTAAATGAAAGAACTTGTTTGGTTATTTTTAATTTGTCCAATGAAACCAAAGGTTTTGAACTGCTTTCATCTCCCAGGGTGCTGCAACAGTTCCGCTGTGGCTAAGCTGGTGGTCGCCTTTCAAGCCAAGAGAACACTCTATTGTGGTTTTAAAATAGCAAAGCCTTCCCAAGGAGGCAGTAAGTTGCCATGCTGGCTGAAACCTGGAGTGCAAGGAGCTCCATGCCCTGTCTGGGATATTGTCTGAGAGACAGGCTGCAGAGAAAATTGCGACAGACACAGTAATTGATGATGATGGAATAACCTGTTTATCCAGAGCCCTCTGTCTTCACCCCTATTAGCTTGGGGGTTTCTGGTGCTTTGAGACATGATAATTTGAATCCTTTTTATTTTTAAAAACCACAAAAACCTCTGCTCAAACCAGGAGATTCTCATGAGCTCAGCAGAGGTGATGCGCTCATCAGTTCCCCTCCATTAGGGCTCTGCGTTTTATTCTTTGTTTTTCCTCCTGTAAAACGTGTGGAAGGAAATTGCCCTTTCTTGTTAAATGATTTGACAGCCAAGGATGGAAAGCACTGCGTCCAAGGTAGCTGTGATTATAGGAGAGTGAGGATTGCTGAAAAATACTGCTAGGTCAGCCTGCTCTCTTGTTTACCATTAGAACCAAAAGGGAGGTGGGCTCCTCGGGAGCCTCTGCAGGTCCTGCCCAGGCTGTGCTCCTTCCTTCGGTTATCGGTATTTAAAAGCAACCTTACAAATTCCACCTGAGATCTTAACAGCAGTGCCCAATGAAGGGCTGGAGCAGCTGCCAGAGAGTTCCACCAAAGATTAATTTGGGCTTAGATATTTTGCATACGCAACATTAGGCTGCATTCTTATTATTTCCACTCTTTTGACCAGCATTCAGTTAGATAAGGTCTTGATACCTCTTTAAAGCCTCCAACCATTACTCATTAGTAACACAATTCCTCCCTGTTTTTAACTGATCCAAATTAGGCTTTCTGTTTCTCTGCATTTCTGTACAGCGAGGAAATTAAGCTGCATTGAGAAGAAATAGCAAAGCAAAAGCAGAGGCTTTGCAGTTGTAGCTTCCCAGCCTTTTGTGGCATAAACTCCAGGGCAGAACCATACACAGTAACCAACAACCCTCTCCTCAGAGCCAGTAATAAGGTACAGGAAAGGCTCTCAAAAGCCAGGCGAGGCTGCCCAGCCCTGCTCTGGACCCTGCCCGTGCTGTCTGCTGCAGGCAGACCACCTCCCTGCCTGACTGACACGGGCTCATGGCTTTCTTCCCCAATCTTTCCTTTTAGAGCTCCTGTGTCTGACCACCATCTCCCCAAAAGGAAGGCTGTTCCCTGGGGCGTGTTCCCTCCTGTTTTGTCAGACCTGGCAGGAGACGTCTGTAGTGGTTAGTCTCAGATGGTCATGAAAGACTTCCCACCCGGTCCTTTGAACAGTTCACCCACGGCTGAGAACACTTCACTGCCACTAGCAGTGGTTTTGGCTTTCCTTTTTCTTTTTTTCTTCTCTGTTTTTCCATCCTGTTTCCACTGCAGACAATTTTACCTTCATGGGGTTTTTTTTTTTTTTTTTTGTTGTTGTTGTTTTTGTTTTTTTTTCCAGCTGATGTTGAAACTTAAGTAATAATACTTGACATTCTTCATTCTAGAGTCTTCAGAATGATTTCTGAAGTTGGGTTACTTAGAAGCCTTTGTGCTAAGCAAATACTTGAGTACCTTTTCTATTTTGTAATGGAAATAGGTGCCTGAAAACCCTCAGAAGTCAGCTGAAGATCAAAGCCTTGGGACTACCAGCAGTTTTCTGTATTGTCCGCAGGGGTGATATAGGCTCAAGGTTGTGTAGGATAAATACAGAGGGACTGGTAAGGGCCATGTGCATCTGTAAAAGTGAATCCCAGTGCTTTTGAGAGCTGTACCTGGTGGCTGACTCTCCTACTGCTGCCCTAGCTGGAAATCCCTTGAACTGTCATCTTATCTGTACGTCCATCCCTAGGCAGTGATGGCCAGCGAGTGGCTGGGGTGGGATAACAGCAGCCCTGCCCTTTTCAGTAACAACTGGATTCACTCACAAGCTCTTGAGAAGAACAAAGTTGTTCTCACATTGTCCATCCTCATGGTTTTCCTCCTCTTCTATGATTTATTAGCAGGAATCAGGGCAGTAAATGGAGATTTGTGTCCTGGAGGCACATGACTAAGGCATCCTGAGAGTCTGGAGCAGCTCTCAAAGCAGTTGCCTCAATGCTCAGATGTTTGTGGGTTTTCTCAGCAGCTGTAGTCGGTGCCCACAGTGGGTATTTGCACCCCTGGCCAGCTACTCACAAAGGAATGCTATGAGACTGGCAAGGCTACAACAGCACCAGTCTTCTAGTAGTAAAACATAAAAATGGTTGGATATGGGGCAGTTTAGAAAAGGAAAAAGATAGCTAAAATCCAAAGAGTGACTGAGGAATTGTGAAAGGGTCTAGAAAGCAGAGATGCAGAAATAAAATCTGTAACGGAAACAAGTAATGTTTTTACAGCATACAGATAACTCATTTTAATTGCAGTCCATCTAGAAATCTGTTTGAGGCAAGAAATCAATTCAGAGTTGTAGAGGAAGGCATTGGCTTTCCAGATGTTTACAGCTTTCTGGATTGCTATGTTCAGCTTCCTTGCAGATGATGTAAATCTCTTGTTGAAGTGGACTCAGAAAGGCTTCTCTTTGCTGCAGTGGAAGTGCAGTGTCCTGAGGCTTTCTCCTGTGAGCTTTTCCTCTCGTTTTATCTCAAGGAACATCGTGAGGGGGCTGGACTGGTGAGCACAGTGTCTTTAGAAGGTGGAAGCCCTCAGCTTTGCATGGGATAATCCCACATTGGGGAGGACTATGCTGCATCTGCCAGGCTGGGCTCCTGTTTGCCTTGGAAAACATTTGTGTGAGTGATAGAGCTGGGGCACCGAGTGCTGTTCGTTCTGATCGCCGCTTTGAAATATGCTGGGGCACGTCATGCAGTGGAGGCATTATGGCTGCACAAACAGCTGGGAGTTACTGTTCACCGTATATATTCTCAACCTACTTAAGATATTGGTAGAAGTCCCAGTGTTAGAGGCTTCTGGTGTCTGGCAGGATGTGGTGCATTTGTCTTGGCTTTATTAAGTTGTGAATTTAATAGATGTCAGCAGTGTCATTCCCAGCGGTCTCCTGAAAGGCCAGTGCAGTGCACCTGCCATTTCTCTTGTGCATGATGGCATTCCTAAGGAGGTTTTACCTTGTTCCTCATCCATTTTGAGTGTTCAGACTGCCCTCGGTGATGGACAGAGAATCCAATTCTTGGCAATTGCTGAGCAGACATCAAGGCAGCGATGTGTTGGGGCAGAGCTCGTCTGTGCAGGATGAGCATCTTGCTCGCTGGAGCCAGTCTGGGCACCCTGTTTCTCATGGACTACCAGAAGCTGCTGCCTTCCTTCCCAAACTCCCCTTTTGGTTCTGCCTTGTACAAATTGCCAACCACAGAGTGTCCACTGCTCTCAGAAAGTCCCTTGCACCGCAGTCTGCACCTGCCTCTATTGCTGTCTGGAGAGTAGATGTGACAGCCAGATGTTAGATTTCCCAGAAGGATGGCACAAAACACAAGCAATTGACTCCAGATATGCAATACTTCATCTGACCCCACTCCAAGTGTGTTCCCCTTGCCTAATCTCTCAAAGACCGGCCTTACCAGGAATGTATCTGTCCCCATTCTGCCCATCTGGGGGATGGTGGTGCTTCATGATGTTACTTACCAGGAGTTGTGCTGACCTCCCCTGACTTAGGCATGGAGGAAATTTCCCTTATGGGACAGCCATAGCTTATGAGATTACATTAGCTTATGAGTCTTTTTCATATTAGTGATGGATGCAGTGTCTAGCCCTTGTTTCTCTTTGACTGGGTAATAAACGCATTTGTGTTTTAAGTACTGTCTTAGAGCAACGGTGTGAAATGGGGAGAAGGTTTGCAGTAGCTTTACTGCAAATCTGGAGAGATGGCAGAACAGAGAAAGCACCCACAAGCTGAGGAGGAGGCGAGGCAAGAGAAGGTGTGTAGGCTTTTGCAAATAGAGAAAGTGCAGATAAAAGAGGGAGAAGGATATGATGCAAGGGGTAAAACTGATTTCAGAGGAGTGGTGTTATAAAGTGATTGCTGGGGCTGGAAATGGGAATTTAGGTTGTGCAGAAAATAGAATCCATTAGGGCATAGGTTTGCATTTCTGGAAAATAACTGATGTGTTTCACACGGGACAGGGGTGATTAGGCTGGAGAAAATACTGAGAACAGGTACTCAAGGGGACTATCTTCTGTTGGCCTGAAGCAGAACAGATGATTCAAATATGGTTTTCTGACCATACAGCCTCCTGAATTGCATACAGGCAGCTCTGGACAGCGCTGCTTAATGAATGGGCAGCACCAGCAGGATTTGCACAAAATGAAGTTTATTCTAATGATAACTGCAGAGAGGAGCAGCAGAGCTCCCAAAGACAGATGTATTCAAGAGGAGAAGGGCTCTGAAAATGGGCCGTTGGTAACACTGGAGCAGAGATGAAGGGAGTGTTTTATTATTATTACCTGGAGTGGATTCAAGCTCCAGCAGACGGTAGGATTTGCCAGTTAGTGCTAGAAAGCTGAACACCGGAGGCTTGCATGTGGCTGTCAGTCCCATCCATTGCTGACTATGGGGTCCTGCATCCACTGATGCTGTGTGAAACCAAAGTGACTGGTTAAGGAAGGCTCCAAGCTTTGGTTTGGTGGTTCAGCCAATGTAGGACATAGGTGCTAGGAGATAATGCCGTGAATAGGTCTTGGTTTTGGCACCAGACCTAAAGAAAAGAACAAGTGAGGCATTTTATAGGCTGGAGTCGTTGTTTTGATTACTGCTTGTGGAAGATTCATAGAGATTGATTTGGCTGTAAGAAAAGGATTTCTCTTGGCAGCTCAACAGCCTGTTCCAAACCTTCCTGATCTCTTCAGTGTAGTCAGAAGTCCCCTGGATTTATGGCTGACCTTAGAAAGCACAAGCTGTGTTTGGTTAGCTGACCCGTGTTGGAGAGGCAGGGCTATGGAGGCTTATCTGTGTCCAGCAGCCTCAGATTCTTGTTTTAAAAAAGGCTCTGGTATTCATCAGGTTCTTCTTCTAACACACACACACACAATATGTATATATTATATAACCACCCTAATTCTTGTATATTTCTGTCCCATCCCATATGAACCATTCCGTCCCATGGTTCATAAACTCTCCCTGCCACAGATACTGGACAGACTTTCCCCTGTTTTCTTTACATACAGTAACACTTTAACATACAGTAACATTTTAAACTGTGAGCTGAAACCCCAGGATTCTTGCTAATCCTGATGGACCTAATGGGGAGAGAACACTGGGAAGGGATTCTGGGAGCTTAGAAATGAGCCCAAGGCCATGGGAACCAGAAGCCAGATTCTCAGCTGACTAAGGTTTAGCTTTTGGTCTTTCCTATCTGCTAGAAGGTTGCAAGATTCTTCCTGCTATTGCAGATTTTAAGTTTTCATCTTAGATATCTGGTTTTGAAATCAGAAATCAGTAGCTTAACCTATCCACTTTCTGGATAATCATTTTGAAATAAGTGTGCAACCGGTCTCTGGAGAAGAAGATGAAGATGTGATCTCTTGGGAGTTTGCATTAATGAATGCAGCTGGACGTATGCCTGCTCCCAGGGCATTTGTAAAGTGGACTCATTACCTGTTCAGCTCTAAGAGAAGCCTGTTTTTTACTGCCAGATGTAGTCAAAAGCAAATAATACAGACTAGTTATTGTCTGTTGCTTGCTCCCAAACGCACCTAATGTGCAACAAGACTTCAATTTACAGCCCGCACATCAGCAGTCATACGCACACTTCCGCACAGAATATCATGGTTGGGTGGGTATGTGATGGCACACGTAGAGCAGCGTATGGGAGACCCTTTCTGCATGCCAGTAATCCGTGCAGCTTCAGAGAGCCAAATATTAGATACGTTACTGCCTTGGAGTTTGGACACGTCATCTTATGTGGGTTCTCATGTCTGTGGTTGTTGCATGTACAGAGACCTCTGCTGCTTACAGGTTAACAGGGAGATGTCTGCCCACTCTGACTCAGATCGGTGGTATTTTATTGTTGCTATGAAGAGTCTATAAAAAACCCCGGCCTTTATCCAGAAGGAGTGCCAGTAGCATTAAACTCATTTCCGTTACATCAAGCCTCTAAACTCATCAATAGCAATCTCACACTCCTCCCGGGAGCACAAAGGCACTTTGGATTTGACGCCCTCAGTCGCCTGGTGGTAAATAGGTCATTACTAATACAGCAGCAGTAATAAAGTACGAGGCATGAATGCAGAGACTTAGGAATGGTGGTGGTTGAGGTCCTTTTTCTTTGACAGCAGATATTGTTAGCAGTGCAGCAGGATGATTGAGGTATGGTTTGCTCATTACTTCATGGAATCAAAGAACAGCAGTTTACCACAGGCTTGTGTCTGGGCACTGCAAAACAGCCAGGTCCTTCGGTGCCTCTGTGGTTATTTCTTTGGCTCATGTGAGCTAAAAGGAGGCAAAGCCAAGCCCAGCCAAATCCTACTGCTGCGGACTACAGCTCTAACCAGTTTGAGAGCCTTTTCCCAGCAAGCTGCTCTCAGCCCATGGTTTTTCCAGCAGGAGTGTCACGTGTGATGTATAGAGACTCAGTAGAGCCAGTTTTACCTTTAAAGTCTAGGTTTAATTTTTTCTTTTAAAAAAAGATGTGTTTCGACAGTTTGTCACATCGGCTCAGCCTGCCATGTCGTGGGCAGTGAAGTGTTAGGAAGGAAAAGCAGAAAGTATTTTGATGAAGGATCAAGTCAACTCACTAATGTTTTGTGAGCATCTCCCATGCTGACCTTGGTCCGTGCAGACGCACGCCGGCTCTCCTGACTGTGGCAGAGTTTTTGGAGGTGCTGGCAGCAGTGCCAGGTGGGATTGGGGGAGATTTGGGAAAGGTTTTGAAGGGGATTTGCTGAGTGTATGTGCTTTGCAGCTGAGACATTTTGCCAGCTTCTCCTGAAGTCTCCATCATGTGTTTATTTTTGATCTGAGGAGGAGGGAAAGAGGGAGGTATCATCATCAGGCATTTTTATAGCTGTGCAGAGTGGGGGAGGGCACAGGCTGTGTATCACAGGAGCCCCTCAATCTCTGCTCAGGTTCAAGAAAAAGAACAAAAACGGTCTCTCCTGTGTGTGTTTTTTTTTCACTCGACAAACATTTAATTATTGTACCTTCATGCAGCTGATTAATCAATGGAGAGAAATACAGGAGATAATGTACTTCTATTTTTATACCCTATACTGATGAGGCTCAGACTGAAATTTCTCCCTGCATGATTGGCTGAGGCAAGGTAGGAAAAATTCAGAGAGAGGAGAAGAGGGTAAGATGCTAAACATTTAGCGGTGTGCACACGCAGTTGGGAGAAAACCAAAGCCTTAGCCAAGCACAGCACTGGGAAAGCATGAAAAGAAGCGTTTTATTCATAGAAAATGATCTCTAGGGGGTGGACTTCTCAGGTAGAGCTATGGCATGGGGTGGAGGCGCTGGTGTTATGTGACTGCTGCTGGTTGCAGCTCCTTGGCAAGGCTGCCTGCATACCGGGGCTGTGCCGCACAGCCCCATGCCACCCGTGCAGTCGCTCTTGTGTGTTGTAAACCATCCTCTTGGCCTTGGCAGCCTTCAAAGGCTTCATCAAAGTCGTTAATGTGTCCCGTTAGAGACATACAGCTGTGTGCAGCCTGCTAGCAAGTACGAAGAAGAGGAATAGAGTAGAGCAGACGATCAAAGAAAGCAGAAAGGCATGATGCCTTTACTGTCAGTGGAGAAATAAATAGTTACAGAATAGTGCACAGTTAGCAGGGCTGGGGCTCGCTGCTGGCCTGTGCAACCACGTTTATCTCGAATGAATGCAGTGTGTGATGCTGCAGTGGCTCATACCTCCTAAGCCCCTTAGCTGGGCGCTCGGTAGCACTGGGTGAGCTCAGGGCTCGCTGCCCAGGCTGAGCCTCCGTGCGCTGTTGTGGTTCAGCATTGATAAAGATCAGGCCCAGGGGATCTGATAGCACTCTGCTGAGCAGTTTCAATCCTAGGCAGCAGAGATTTGGCATTGTTGCTTGAAATCTAGGCTGTGCTGGGAGTCAGCCTGGCAGTTTGGTTTGCAGCTATGATGGAATAGGAAATGAGATCAGGGTCGTGTATAGAGCTGCCTGGTTCGTGGGAGAAACTGCACCTAAGCTGTCTGACTGCTTCTGAGAGGTACAAAGTGAAGGTCTGGGGGTTTGATGTTTTCTTTCATAGAAAGGAGAGGGAGAAATGAACATACAGAGCCAGTGAGGGATTTTGTTAATTCGCTGAACTGTAGCACTGTCATTCAGAGCAAAATAAGACATTGGTTTTTATTTGTGGAAACATGAGTGGGAAAAGTGAAGTGTAAATCACAAAAAAAACAAGCCAGCATGTGGTTAGTTCTGTCCATGGCTGATACGAGCTAACCTGTGGGACCTGGCAGCTCTGGGTCCTCAACATCCTTGAGTACATTTTAGGAGTGCTAATATGCAATACATGCATCTTATAGGAGGCAGCTGTGATGCTTCATAGCTTGGCTGGTTCTGTTTTTGGCTCGCCTGTCTTTGGGGGGACAAAGAGAGACAGCGTGCCCAGCAAGATGCTGTAAGGGAGCTCAGTGTGCTTGGAGAGCCACCCTGGGGTGATAAGATCAGTGTTGAAATTTGCCCTTCTAAAAGGGACCCAAATGTGGAATGCGATTTTATAGCACCAGTAAAAAGAATTGTTAATAAAATTAATCTGTAAGGGAAGGACAGCAGGGAAAGAAAAGAGAGGAAATTTTACAGCCCTAATATACAGTAGATGAAGAGTGTAAATCCAGTCCTGGTTCTGGTGTCTGGAAAGTGCTGCTGTTTGACCCCAAGTAATGCTGCAACTTCATCCACCCAACAGATCCCACACCGCCAGCACAGTGCCGTAATTCACATCCCTATTGGAAGATGCTGTTGTCAAGGCCAAGGACTGAGCTGTTTCAAGCCCAAGAGGTCACCCATTGCGTCTCCTGGTGAATCAGTGTGGTGCTGCTGCTCTGGTAGTTCAGTACGTGCTACAGGGCTTAAATGTGTCAGTGAAACAAGAGCATGTCTGTATGAGCAGAAAGAGGGGGAGTCATGGAAGGATGAGCCCTGTCGATCCATTCAGGGCATGCTGCACGGGGAGATACAAACCTGCACGTGTGTGAGAGATCTATGGGCAATATAAAGGAAAGGGGAAGGTGTGATCATATGCCACAGTGAGGTTTGTCATCTGGCACCATGAAGTGTGAAGATCCTTTTGATGGGCTGTTTTTGCTTTTTGGTAAGAGTTGCGCCTCAAAAATGGGAATAGCTTAGGAAAGCAGAGAAGAGTAGGTGGTGCAGAGTTAATGCAGGAAAGAGTGAAATGCTGCTCATGGGAAGCACAGAGCCTGGCAGCTGGCAGGTGCTTGGTGGTGGGTCTGGGACCAGAGCTGGCGGCAGGGCTTCGCTGCTCCACAGGAGCTGTTGTGGTCTGGCCTTCCACAGACCGACTTGAAAATCTGGAAGAAAGACTTTTTATTTGTTTAGTGGTTTGGACCTATAAAACTGAAACTCGTAATCCTCTGGTAAAGCATTTGAGGCCATATAGCATTCCTTATTAAACTCTACAGGTTTCAGAGACTTCTTCCATTTTGTTAGCAGCATAGAAGTGTGACCTCTATAATGTTCAATAGGATATTGAGAAATTGAGGCCAGTTTAACAAGAAAATCTGCCTTTCTGGTGCTCCAGCTCTTCCATTCCTTTTCTGTCTATAGTGATGTCAGTAGTAGTGTAAGTGAACCTTTAAGTTGCTAAAAAAAGGTGAGTTTAGTCAGATCAGAACCACTTGCCCATGGCTGGAATGCAAAGCAAAACATTCTGACAACAAGATTCTGAAAGTCAGAAATTGTCATGCCTTGCATTGTTTCAGGGTTGTTTGTGGCCATTCTAACAAGATAAACTGTTATTTGGAAGTTTCAGGGAATACCAAGACCCTGTGGATGGAGAGGAGGGCCCTCCAGGTGGTGGTGTCTGACAGTGCAGGGGTGCCCATGTGCTTGGGCTCGACCTACAGAGGAGATCCAAACCCACAGTGTCTCAGCTGCAAACCTGAAACCCAGCAGCAGAGATGTCTGTGTAGCTGGATTTTTGAATGCTATAGTTTTGAAATTTGGAGGACCAGTGTGTCCTTCCAGTTAAGATAAGAAATTGTGCTCATCAGAATTCTGTAGCACTGCAGTTTTTCCTCACCTGGGAACCTTGGTTTTTGAGGGACTAGAGAACAGTATGTTATGGGAGTTTGCAGTCTTTTATTTATCTTACTGATTAATAATTCTTCACTAGCGAGTGCAGATGGTGAGTTTCTTTAGGGGGCATACAGCACTTTCCTGTTTTTAATCTTTTCTTATTGATGAGTTAGGCCTGCCAGCTGACTAGGAATTAATTACTGCACTGCTTTCTTCCCCCAGATCCTCTACCCCTGAGGCCAGTCCCTTGCAAAGATAGAGGAAAGGCAGCTTTCAACCTCTAGCACTGACTGCTTGGGACAAGAGCATGTTTAAATCAAAGAAACTCCTAAGAGATGTTGAAGCATGTAAGAATAGAGAGTGATACCCAGCTCACATCTAGCACATGGGTATCCCATAGCCACAGCTTCTTGGCTGGGCAGCAGTGTTCTCAGGAACACGATGAGGCTGCCTGCACAGGGGCATGGCTAGTAAACACAGCTGCACTGCTCACATTACCTCTGAGTTAAGACAATATCCTCTCCTGACAGCTCGGATCCTTTTGTCAAGGTGTTGGGAAGAGTCAAAATAAGTGATTTTCTGGAGCTTGTTTAGGGCAGAATTGCGTTCTTCAGAGAGCAGGAGCTGTCAGGCTAAAGGGAACACTGGCACTATTGAAAACCCACTGTCTTTCTATACCAAGGGTTTAACTCTCTCACACTGGCATTGGGATTTATTCTCATGCTCCAGAGGCAGTAGCACAACCCCAGGATGTTGGATCGTCCCTGTGGGCTGCTCCTATGCACCTGAGGTTATCTGCGTTGGAAAGCAAGACACTACCAAGAAAAATCTCATTGTATCGCTCTGGGGAGAAGGAGGTCAAGCAGGCAGGCGAGTAGCTCTTCCCCTTGGAGTGTGGTAAAGCACACTGACATCTCATGGGTGATGGAGAGTGGGAAAGACTGAACTTAAACTGCAATTAGCCCTAATGCAGATGCTCTCTGTTCATCCCTCGTGGTGGATGCATGCTCACGGCAGAGCCACGGTGATGCTGACATCTTTGGCAGGCAACCAAGCAGACTGCCACCACATCTGCCCTCATCCTTCCTCCTCCACTGGAGCTTGGTTTGCTGTGGGTTCATTAACATGCTGATGCAGTTAGCAGGCTGCACCAATGCCTGCGCTTCTGGCTTGTGGCTGTGGTTGCTGCAGAGGAGTTGGTTGCCCTGTGGTGCCCTTAACGTAGTAAGAGAAAGCAGCTGAGGTGTTGGAGCTTGATGACAGGGTGGGCCAGGAGGTGTGGGTACGTGTGTACCCTTTGTTTTGTCTTTATCTTCTACATAAAACTTCTCAATAGCAAATGGATTGTTACCAAGTCATTACAGTTGTGGTATGCATGTAAGACTTTATTGCACCTAAGAGCTTTCAGAAACAGTGTGCACACACACACGTGCCTCTGTATGCACTGACAGGTAAAAAATAAATCCTTACTATCCATGTTTTGAAATGAAAGCAAAAGAAGCTGACAGCAGAGAAACCTCAACTACCCATTTCCCAGAGGTGCCACTGATGGGAAGAGAATTTCATGCAGGACAGCAAAAACAGACAAACAAACAAAAAACCAACCAAAAAAACAAACCCCAAACCCAAAAAAGCAACGAAGGAGGAAACTCCCTTCAAGTTTCAGTTGAAGAATTACCCTGAGGTATTGGCTGCCCACGGTTTTCTGCACAAAACTCTCTTGGGCCCTGCTCAGTCTGCTCTTATTTTCCAGCGCTGAGGAAGCAGAGGCTAACTCAGCACAGCAGCCCTGCAGCTGGTGGGTCTGCTGCCTTGTCTGCACAGGTTGTCATCTTGAAGGTATCAAGCAGCAGAATTGAAAAATGACAAAGAAATCTCCATCGTACAAGGCACAAAATAAAAAGGAGATGGCTGAGATAACAGTAATTTAAAACCCCTGTTATTAGTAGTGCCTCAGGCACTGCAGTGGAAGGATTTGCATGTGCTCAGTAGTTGTCTCCATGGGCAGTAGCTGCTTTCCTCTTTGCCTGGTTCAGGCAATCCTGTTTTCATTTTTCTTCATTTTTTTCTTTGATTTCTTTAGTTTTCCTTAGCCTTCTTAGGCTCATTCTGAGCTCCTAAGCCCTGCTGTACTGGATCTGCAGTATGAATACAGCATCTCGGGCTGGGGGAGGCTGCATTGTGACAAGTTTAATTTCTGCTGGTAGATCCATGCTGTTAAATTAGGGAAAGGAATTCTGGTCAAAGCAGGGAGTTTAGAACGAGATGATGTTAAGAGCTTTGAAGTGTTCACCCAGCAGGACATCTGAATGTTCTCCAGCCCTTTTCTAGCCACTGTGCTCTGAACAAGTAGAACAGAAAGTCATCAGGGCAGAGGGAAGGAAACACGAGCCAACGTGGCCCTGTAACCCACCTGTGCTTTTGGGCTGTATGATTTTGGGGTGGATGTGCTATTTTGTGAGCGTTTTCACCAAGGTGCCAGTAGTGTGGAGGGGTTGGAGCTAGTTGATTTAGATCCTTTGCAAAGACGTTTTCAGAGCAGCATTACACGGCAAGCTCTCAGCTGCCTCTGAACGAAGTTTCTGTATGCTTGAATGATCTGCATGCAAGTATAAATCTTTGCTTCCCAATAAAGCTCTGTCAATAAGAGTAGCACATCTTCTGCATGCCAGGCAGTGCTTAAATTAAAGCTGCTAGATAAAAGGCTTGTAGGAAGAGCACTGAGCAGAGAGAGGACATAAGGAGGTGTCTGAGCTGCAGAGCTGTCGGCACGCAGTTGTGTGGCTCTGAGTTTGGGGGGCAACACATCTGTGCTTTCCTTCTGCCTCTCTGGGCTGAAAGCTCTGGGGGCAGAACAGAGAGGCACAGCACACAGTCTGGCCAGAGAAAAGAGGGTTGAAATCCTGGTGGAAGGATCAGGGGATGTTGTCTCTTATCCAGGAGATATGCAGTGCATGCATCTGAAGGTTGATAGGCATACATCTACAAAAGGCAGAAGTAGTCCTTAAGATGATGCTGGGAAGGGGTGAAGTAACGTTATCTGGGGCTTGTGGCTGCTTTTGCTGTGCTGTTATCTTCACCTGTGTTGATGCGCTCTCCCCTGGTATGTTCCTCACCTCTGTGTGCTGGTTGGATGGGTGGTACAGAGTGTTTTCAAGTTAGCCACGTGAGCAAAACCATTCCTCTAGAAGAGAATGAAAGCAGTGCTTTTCCCCCATTTAACTGTATTCCAAGTCTGCAATCACCCAGACTGATCTGAAAGCAGAAATGCTCATCCAATAACAGCTCTTTGGGGGGTTACGCAAGGAGAGAAGATTTCTCTTTGGATGCAGATCCTCAAATCCTGGTCAAGAAGCTAAAAAGCTGTGTCTGTGTTACAGCACTTGATCCGAATGGCTGTTGAATTGCAATTGAAGGACCCTCTAGCTTCTGCTTTCCTTTTCAAGTTCTGTTCCTCTGCTTTAACCTTTGTCTGTTTGCACGGCAGCGTGTAAGGTTTGTAGTGCAACTCTGTACACTGAAGTGTGTGCACATTCATGATTTATTGCTAGTATTGTTTTCATTGTGGAATATTGCACATGTCTTCTATTTTATTATGGGTAAAAGAAGAATCAAATTTAGCTTGGATGCCTCAGAAATGTCTGGGAATTAGCTAGGTGTAAACATACCATTTCTCAAATTTGGGTGGCTTGACTACCGCCTTCTTTTCCCTTAATTCTTGGTCTCCCCTTGATATCATTCCCCTTAGCAAAATTCCTGCAGGAATAGGGAACCCAGTCCTACCCTGGGATTAGAGGACTCAGTCCTGGTCTCATTCACACCTGGATAAGCCAAAAATAAAAATGTTGGAAATTGGGAAATCTTACGTTTTGGCACTGATTTCCTAACTCTGCTGGTGATTTCTGGATTCCTGTCTGCTTGAAACTGGACCAATAACCATTAATTCAGGAAGCAGCTTTTGACCTGCTTCGGTTTGAGCTTGATGGGGGGTGTACTGACCTTGGCCCTTCATTAATATAAAATCAGCTCAGTGTCCTCTGCTAGGAGAAAGATCTCTGCTTTAACCACACAAAGTTCTTTTGACCTGAGACAGACCAATATGTGCCAGCACTGGGGCTTGGGATATCCCATGGACTATCTCTTCTGACAAAAGGCTGTCTTTCCAGATCCTGAGTCTCTCTCACTTCAGGCTGTCAGGGGCTTTGGAGACCAACCTTGGTTTAGCATTTCTGCTCCTTGCCACGTTTATGCCTTTCAGAGCTACTGAGCTATTTAACAGGAAAGCATATCAGTGCAGAAACATCAGCCTGAGAAAAAATATTTCTGATGCCTTCAATATGAGCCACAAATGTTTATTTGGAGAGCACATTCAGGAGTGATTTGGGCTTGGTGAGAATGGTAAAAAATGTTTTGAAGTATGGAAAATGTTTCCAGGACGAGAAGAATGATCTGTGGATGGATTGCTTTGGGACCAAGTCCTGGCCTGGAGCAGGAGGTGTATGGAGGTGGGATTGATGTGCATCTTCGCAGTGAAAGATGGCAAAAAGGAAAAACAAGCAAACAAACCAAACAACCAGTATCTGGCTACCTCCTTCCCTTCAAAACATGTGTGTAGGTGGTGGATGTGGCTGCGCTCTGCACGGTGCATTCAGTGTGACAGCTCAGAGCATTTGGCCTCCGGTGTTTTAGAGGTTGCAATAGCCAGAATGACTTCTTTCCCAGTGAGCACAGGAGGGGAAAATGGCCTTGGTCTGACCCACTGAGGTGACCTGCTGCTAGGTGCGTGGTCTTGCGTTCCTTATGAGCTGGTTTAGTGATGTGCAGACAAATCCCTTTTGCTTTTATTTCACATTTTCCTTGCTGGGGGATGCTGTGATTTTTTTCCTCTTTTGAAACAAAATGCTTTTATTAGTTTGGTGCTAATCTTTTACCCAGATAATGAATTCTGACTATTTAAAGCGATTTAAGCCTTTGAGTTTTTCTGTTTCTTGCATTAGCAGAGGACGATACCGAGCATTACCAAGGTAACCAAATAACCACAGAAGAGATTTGAGGGTTGCAGCTGCGCACACCAGCAGACAGTGGTGTGTGGCTCACGGGGAGAACAGTTCCTGCAGCAGCCTTGTGTTGTGCTGCCAGGCGGAAGCCTGAGCTGTATCAGGGCGATCAAAGACTGACAATGAGCTAACAGTGTGAGATGGCCATAAAAACTCAAGGTACGATCCAAGGGTGTATTAGGAGATGAATTTCTAGTAGATATTAATGCTGCTGTGCCAGACAGTGGTGCAACCACACTTGGAATAGAGTAGCCCATTTGATTGCAAATATTCAGCAAAATGAATTCAAACTGGAACAGGGACAAGGGCAGTCAGGGGAATGGAGGAGCTGTCTGTGACGGGAAGCTGACAAGAGCTCTCAGGACAGACACCCGCAGGGAGAAGAACTTCTTCAGCCGAAAGATGGAAGGATGAATAGGTACTGGGTGCTCGCTGAGAATGTGGGCTGTTGGCCAGGAGATGCTTTCTGAGCATCAGACAGGTTTATAGCAGCCTCCACTGGGCTCCTAGCTGGGTCCAAAAACCTCTGCAGAATGGGAGCCTGCCTGCAGGCTTCTGTGAGGAGTAACTAATTAGTCCGAATGGCCAACTCTTAAAGTTTTTGCAACCTTTTCTTTGTCTAAAGAGAAGCCAAAGCCTTCACCCAAGGAGCAAACCTGGCTTTAGTGTGTGCGCCAGGCACAGTGCCTGCTATTTCACCTGTTGCAGAGCTCTAGTCCACATTTTGCCAAGATGGTAAATTATGTGGTGTTAACTAGTGTTGCTGGGTTCCCATGGCAACCCTTTTGCTAATTAACGCACAGTGGCAAGGGAAAAAAAATCTGTCCTTAATGATGAATTAATTTGACAAGACCGTTATGGTAAGAAGAGTTCTGAATAGGCACTCTGAAGGTGTAGAGCAGGGACATGAGCACGTTTGTTGCTTCTAAAGAGAATAATGGGGAGGAAGAAAAACATGTCAGTGTGGTTCTGTCCTTGTGGCCTCCAAACAGCAATCCTCCTAGCAACTGGGAAAGGGTTGGCATTTGGAAAGGGAACTCATTATCCTGAAAAGTGTACAAGAGTTGTATACAAGGAAGGTACCTCAGAACATAACTCTAATTGATTTGCTTGTTTGGTCCTTTTTTGGTAAGGTGTTTTGAGTCACATTTTGGTTGTTTAAAAGATTAATTAAAAATTAAGTGAATTTAGGAAATTTCAGTGCATGAAGGAATTAGAAAATTTACACTATTTTGTATCCAAAAAACCACAGTTCCTCACAGATTGCTCCTGTATTTCAGTCTGCTCTACTCTTTCTTGCAGGAGCCATCCCCAGTGGCTCCCAGGAGATGGGCCCAAATGAGATCACAGATTGATCTCATTGTTGGGAAGTTTGGAAGAGAATCCACCGCCACTTCACAGCGTGGCCCTGACTGCTGATTCTGTGTCCTTTGGAGCACGTCAGCAGTAAATCAGGAGCGAGAAAAACAGCAACTTCCCCACACATGGTAGGGCTGAGTTGCAAGCATAGGTGCCATCACTGGGGGCATCTTAGACCCAGCAGCACTTTGTGCAAAAGGCGTTGAGTAAAGCCTCAGTGTTGTGGCTAAATTCATTGTGCTCATCCCTCTCTAATCCTCCCCTCCCACAGTTTTAGTTAGACAGAGCTACGCGTCTCAAACTTCTGCATTGCATGGACCACCAGATAAAGGGGAGCTGGGGGATGACTTGGCATCATGGTAGCATCCATGCCTTCCTCCAGGAGAGGTTCTGGGGTCTCCGCCCTCCGCCTCCTGCAGCTTTTAAAGGACCAAGTAAGCAGCCGCAGTTTCCTGGAGTGCGTGGCTTCAGGGCAGAGCAGCTGTCTGATGGAGCAGAAGGGTTGCCACTCGGCTGCTGGGGTTATTGATGGGAGCATTTGTGGGGAAGTTGCACGTTGGGCTGCTGTGGAGCATGCCCTGTTTGATGGATCACGGCCGGCAGACTGAGCAACATAGGTTGCTCATATGATGCATCAAGCAGGATGAAGGCATCTGCTTTCCCCCTCATTCTGCAGGAGAGGCAGAGAATTTCTCATGAGATTTCAGCCTCTACTGATCTCTGTCAATGTCTGAGCACTGCGGGGTTGTGCCTTGGTGACACATCTGTGCTACCCTGGGAAAAACAACCTCCTGCTCATTTGCACAGAGGATGATGCACACAGGGCTCTGTTTGGCACCCATGGGTGCTATTCTGATGGCTTTGCACAGATGCATGAACTTCCAGAAAAGGTGTTCTCGTTGCCCAAAGCTCGTAGCAAAGGAAGCGTGGTTGTTTTCTCTTTACAAGATTGCCCCTGGGAGGCAGGCACCTTGTACCAAGGAATGCTTTCCTTTCTCCCTTGGTAGCTAGTGCTGTCTGGAGATAAACGTGCCAATTCCTGTTACCAGCACACAATCTGTGTTTTAATTCCCCCAGATGAGTCTAAGTGCAAAAAATACTCATGGCTCCCTTCTGGCTCTGAGTGACCCAAAGATGGAGTGGCTGCAGGCTTTATAGCCATGTAAACAACTCTGGAAGTTGCCATCAGTGGTAGTGCAGGCACCTTCATGGAGGAGTTCTGTATGTCTGTATATTTTTATTTATTTAAGGCTGTTTGGGTCACTAAAATAACCTGCTCTACAGCAATCACAAATCTCCTCTGGGCTTAATTGGCTGCTGATTTGAGTTGTTAAATTTGAGCGTTCATCTGTGTTTGCAAAGAGTGCCAGTAACGCTGGAAGCGAGATGACTTTTACCTTTTTTAAGGAGAAAAAGGCCATTTGTCCAGATATGTACATTTCAGGACAAGTAAATCCTCAGGAGAGCGGGAGAGGTGAGGCTGCACACCCAGAAAGCCCCAGGCCTCTCTGCACAGCAAGGTGGAAGAATTGGAGGCAGTCACTGCGGCCCCTTGCCTACAGCATTCAGCTGCGCTGTGCTGCTTCCAGCACAGAGATGGGGCTGCCTGGGAGAGCTGTGGATCTCAGCAAGGTGATGCCTCTGTGGCCACATCTCTCTTGGGAACTGGAGGAGAAACACCTGCTGCGGGTGCTGCAGCTTGGGAGAGAACATTGGGCTTCTTTAAAATCAGGCATATTTGGGAGAAAGCTAGGCGCTCAGAGTGTGTCTGTATTTGCAGTATGGGAACAAACATTGCTGCTCTTAAAGTGCTGTTGTTGTGCTGTAATAACACGACCCTCCTACTGTCATAGCCCAGTGATGAAGATGGACTGTAGTGTATTATTTAGGCTGTCATGGGACTCACTGTATAGAAATGGGGGAGTTTGGTGCTCACCTTGCATCACCAAAAAGACTTTGAGGTCTTGCCTTGGACTGCAGAGCCTTTCTAGCAGAGCCCATTTTCCTGACCAGCTCCTCGTGCAGTAGCTCTCACTTGGGCATAGCTGATGGCACTGTTATGGTATAACCACAGTCTACCTCTGCCAATCTTGCTTTTGAGAAGCTTCTTTTAGACAGATATCAACAACCCAAGTTCTTTCATTTGTTTTTCATTCAAAGGCTTCTTCACCTTGTAGGTAGGAAATTAGGTGTTTTGATTTTAGATAAAGTGGAGCGTCTCTCCATTTTAGATGATACACTCCTAGCTCTCTCCATTATACATGGCTTGCTCCAAAAGTAATACCTCCTATGTATTTCCATGGAAATGACAACAAAAAGCACAGTAATGCTATTTGGCTGAGCAAATTCTCAGCTACAAGACACTGTTTTTCAATACAGTCCCCACCAGGAGGACTTCTCGTACATAAATAATACCTTTCTTGGAGCTATTTAAGCTATGTTAGTGCAGTCTCTGTAATGGTGGTTTAGCTGAGCTTTTAACGGGTTTAATCTCTTTTTGTATATTAATCCCCCCAGAACCTCTGATAAAATTTGTTGCTCTTCTGTGAATCCCTCCCGCGCTATCAATATCTGAAATGAGTTGCCTTGTGCAGAACAAGCCAGAGGAGGAGGAATTGTTGCAGCTTCTTACAGCTCTTGCTCTCATTGCAGTGCTTTTAGGACTCCTCTCCCATTTCCTGTCACTGTTACTGCCTGCCTCCTTGCCCTGTGAGCCTCTCCCCCATTGAATATGGGTCTGGAATGAGCTGATCTCCCATTGACTAGCTTTATTTCTAGGTATGCAGAGATATTTGTAAGGTTTCTCTATTTGATACCATTAGGGAAGATGATTGAATATTGTCTCTTCCATATTGCGATAAAGATGTAAAGGTAAAGAGGACTGCAACAAACAGTTGTTGTTGGCTCCTGTTTCTAGTTTCTTGCGCTGTTCTTTCTTGCTGTGTGCTGCATCTCAGGATCCCTAAGCCTGTGTGACAGCAAACTCAACCTTTGGGCCAGATTATCAAAGACTGTGACTGAACTGGAGGGGAAATTATCTTCTTTTTTCCCATCACGTTGCTGTAGAAATCACACACTCTCCTATGAAACAATAGCACACTTTGGACAACCTCTTTTGTCAAGTATTTGGTCTGAAAAGGCAAGGCCTGCTCTGTCAAACCATCCAGTGCTCCCACGTGAACCCCAGCTGAGCTGCATCCTCATGCAGTGGCCAAGCTCCTCATGGCTGGACCTGAGCGGGGTCCCAAAATCTCTCCTTGTCCAAAAATGTCTTTCTGTGATTTTGAGATGTCCAGGTTTTCTCCATCTGTTACGGAGGCAATAGCAGGGAAGGAGGTTTTTGTAACAACATACTTGACCGCTGCTGACATTCTGCTCCTCTTCTCTGACCTCCTTCCCTTTAGATGAATTTCTTGGCTGGTCCAGCTGTGCAGTTTGGAAGGAAGGCAGCTGCCATCGTGAGAAATGCTGGCCATAAAAAGTAATGGAGAAACTTGTGAGGGTAGGATAATGTATT
This sequence comes from Perdix hodgsoniae, assembly GCA_035772895.1. Taxonomy (NCBI): domain Eukaryota; kingdom Metazoa; phylum Chordata; class Aves; order Galliformes; family Phasianidae; genus Perdix; species Perdix hodgsoniae. Next base: position 12,270,426 of record JAPSGF010000012.1, on the reverse strand, counting down.
CTTTCTTTGCCAGAGCTGCAGGAAGGAAGAGCAGTGAGAGGTATGCAGCCACAATGGAAACCTGGTTTGATCCTGCCTGTCTCTTTCTCTTTGGGTGAACCGTGAAACAAAAATAAGAGGCAATCTGAGCTCCTACTGCATTTTCACAGGGCTTGTTTAAATGAGGATTTACTTAGACTTAACTTAGACTGAGGGCTTACTAGAGCCACTTAGTTCTTCCAGGTGGAGTACGTATCTAGGCCAGTAGTAAAAATTCATTACGAGATGTCTACAAGAGGGTACTTGCCAAGCACTTGCCCAAAGAGAGCATCTTGAAAGCTTTCGACAAACAGTATCAATTTTTAATGATACCTAGAAATAACTAGTGCTGCCAGAGTTTGCCATAGCGTTTATAAAGCCCTGGGAATATCTGGGATGGAGCAGGCTGCATTGCAGGCAGGTGTACATGCTCTTGTTTTCAGCAACTAGTCAAAATAGCTGTAGCAGAAGTTTTTATTTCTGAGTGTTGGGCTTATTTTGCTATCCAGTTAATGTGCTTTTACAGATGTGTTACCTCTGATTGCTCACCATCTCTCTCGCAGCAGCATAATTGCAGTTGGCACAGTTTTAGCCATCTTTCCTGTAGGTAGTCATGGCTGTCCATCACTGTTTTCACTCTTCCATGCCTGCCTGACCCATGGGTATGATTGCCATGAGCTGCCCAGCACCCAATACACTGTAACTGCATGCAGACTGCTTACCAGGCAAATAATATATGATAGCTGGTCCTAAGTAGATCCTTTAATTGGGATGACATACTCAAATGAGCTCAACCATGACAGCTTGGGCATGTTTCAGTCCAAATTCAAGTTTGGCTGTCATCACACACCCTCAGCTCCACCGATGTGTAGCAGCCTCCCCACACTCTCATTTGTAGTTCGTGCTAGTTGCGGTCTAAAAAAATTGTGCTAAAAACTGCATGCAGCATTGAAATCTATTGGCTGAGACATCAGACACTAGGGTTAGATACTCCTCGAAGCAAGAATCTGATGCGTTCAATGAGCGTAGGCTTACAGATGTTCCCATTGACTTTGGTTCCACTATTCACATGAGTAAGGACAGCCTACAGCACAAACCTCTTTCTGTGCTCTGCACATAGCGAGAAAGAATGGTGTTATGGGGAAGTAAGAAGAGCTTTGGAGCTTTGCCTTTCTTCAGTCTGAGCCTGGATGCCCATCATCTCTTCTTCTGAATACCGTTTCTGACTGCCCTTGGCCCTGTCCCATTGTTTTCCTACAACACAACCAGGACTTGTTCAGGGCATCAGTAGGGCAGTGCCCTGGGACAGGCCATGGAAAGGAAAGATCTTTGATGCAGAGCTCACATAGCCAGAGCTCAGCTTCACACGAGCTGTACTGCCTGTCCTGCTGGGCTGAATCACATCCCAGGATGAGCTGAATGTTGTCCACCCAGAGTCTGGGCTGGGTTTTATCATGCTCCATTTGCCTTTCCCCTCTGATCTGGGAGTTGACGTTTTTTAAGCATAGGTCTTTTGAAAGTAACGTTTTGGTTCACCCTTAGAGTTGCCATTTGACTTCTTTGTCGTAACGTGTCCTGATTAATGATTAATTGCAAAGGACATGTTCCAACTCCAGCCTGTGTCCCGGGGTGCTTGTCGCAGCAATGATACACTAGGTGATTACTCACTCCCCTTAACCTGACAGCTGTATTTCTTTCCCTGACTGGTTAATGACCTTGACCAGGTACACATGTGTTTTCTCAGTGTGTGTGGTTGGGGATGTGCAAATTCCTCTTTCGCTTGCATGACCTTCATTTATCTAAGTTAAAAAAAAAAAGGAGCTGTTCTGTGAACAGATGGAGCGTTATGTCTAGAGGTAGGTGAATAATGCAAAAATTTATTCATTCCAAACCCCTTCGGACAACTCAGATGTTTGCCTTAAGATAGTGTTGCAAATCCTAGTGCAAATATCTGCTTGCATGAATGTTCAGTGTGACCATCTTGACAATGGTATGTGAATGTGGTAGTCATCGAGTCCGGGAGCAAGAGTAGTGCTGAGAGCCTTAATTGATTCATTAAGGAAATTCAGAATTATCACTATTTTAAGCAGTAGTTACAGAACATGTAGTTGGTACATAATGAAGTTAGACTGAAAAAGGTTGTCAAATCATAGCAGGTAAAAATAATTATGTGAAAGCCAATCTGTTCATGGATAATTCACCAAGGAGGAAATGCTGCTAAAATCAGCAAATGTTTGCTGCAAGTAGTTTGCTTGGCTCTTGTTCCTTAATGAATTGAATCTATTTGCTAGGGAAAACATCGTATTGCCTAGAAAAAAATTGTATTCGTATGCTTCTTCCCCATGCATTTGGCCCCATTTTAACATGAACACACTAATTATGCTGTGGAGCTGATTTTATTATGGCAGAAATAAAACCAAGTTTGCTACTCTAGCTATTCAGACGCTAAGCTCTGGAATGGATGTATGGGGAGAGAGGCCTTTTAATTCTGTTGCACTTCTGTCCAAAGGCTGTATTCCTTACCAGCTTTGAGCTGTCTGTTCCCTAGGCACACAGTGAGGGGCTCTCAGCAGCCGGAGGCTTCCAGCTGTGTTGGTGTGGGGTTGCCATGCACTACTGCCAGGGATGGTGTTCGTGGCCCGCTTGGGCACACGAGTTGGCTCACAAGTTCCTGGTCTGTGTGACACACTTTCTGATGCACTGGGAGCTGTGTGAGTCATTATGCTCCAGCTATGGTCTTTTTGGATGGAAATTATACTTTTAAATATATACTGTGATTACATACAGCGGTGATGGGCTCGTTTGAAGGAACTGGAATGTGAGCCATTAAGTTGAGTGGCTGCCATTATGTGCTGCATTTGCCAACAGATAATAGACAATGATATTTCATCTGTGACAACTTTGCCCTCTAGACTTTGAATAGAATTATCTCACTACGTAGCTGCTTTCTTCAGCGCCATCCAGGTACAGCTTTGTCACCCCAGGCAGCAAGTGTGGCCCTGTGGGTTGGAGGGGTGGGATGCAGAGGGCCAGGCTGGCACACATCCTGCACAGCAAGACTGCAGGGATGGGAAGGGCTGGCTTGCACAGGACCCACCAGACAGTAACTTCTGTTCATTGCTAACCTGAGCCGAATTGAGAAAAGCAGCTTAGGGGAGGAAGCTGCATATCCCATTGCTGATCTGGCCAATCCTTGTAATAGGCTTACAGGGCTTGATGACAATCTGCAGGGGAGTTGCATACATTTATTTTATTACCTTATTGGTGAGATAACCTCTTACATCTGGGATTGACCATTGAGCTTTTTACTAAGAAAATAGACGATAATGCAGAGTGAATTAGATGGAAATAATGTCAGGCCCACTGCCTGACATCCACCTGTTGAAACGAAGGGAGAAAAAGTGTGTGCTGTGATGCACCTGCAGGGCTGCCTCCTTCTCTTCCTCACCCCTTGTATCCGTTCCCCAAAAGTGATGCTTACTGTGAGGCTTACACTGGAGCAAGCTGAATGCTTTTGGAACCCAGGAGTGGGGCAGCACATCGTGCAGCCAGGGCTGCTGCTGTCCCTGCAAGGCCACCTGAAGCCGGGGTGCTTTTTGGGGTTGCGTGTTGCTTCCCCATGCACCTCTTGCTTTATGTTTTCTTTTCATTAAGATTTGCCATAAGCCAGGGTCTGCAAAACATTCTGAAGATGGCATTCTCCTCTTTGTGTTGTGTCTGCGAATGAGCCACTCTTGGTTTTATGAGATGTAAGCTGCAGTGCCCTACACCAGGAAATCAGGAGATTGGAACGGCACATGAGGAGCCTGAGCAGCACTGTTACCGGGGTAATACATGCAGCTGGACTTAAGTCTGTCCCAAGCACTGATTTGCAATACTAGCAACCTCTGTTTCTTAGGTACTGGGTTCTCATCATTTTGCTAAATATCTTTTTTTTTAATTTATTTTCTTCTTTAATGCTATTATTTTAACCTCGTACTACAATAACAATATATGGGACTTGTGCATTAAGGCTGTTAACTGATGATGTGTTTTAATTCATGGTGGTATAACATGGCAGAGTGCATATGTCGTGTGACATACGGAGAACATGACATAATTTTAATTTTAAACACAATGCAGTGACTGATATCACAGAGGGACTCTTGCTGCCTGCTCCCTATGCTTGGCCATCCAGGAGTGGCGTTTCTGCTTCGTATTAGCAGACTTAAATTTGAGTTAATTTCCTTTCCTGATCTTTAGACCCTGATCAACTGTGTCAGCTTTTAGAGAACAATGTATCTACTTATGCTTTCATCAGTTCTGGTCCTGTCACTTCATTTTACCGTGGATGTTTGATTCCAGATAAGTGAAATTGCTGTACTTGGTGCTCATGGTGTACGTGCCCGTGTGCATCGTGTGCTGGTGGCTGTGTGCTGTTGGGTAGGTATGGGATGATTTGGTGTTTGTCACCTGCTCTGTGCTGCGGGTGCCTGCTGCAGTTCTGCAGCTGCTCTGGGGGTGCAGACCCTGCATCTGGGACAAGCAGCCCCGAGTGCCACAGCGCAGAGCTGTGTTGTGTGGAATAATGAAATCCACTGGGAGTAATTTGTGTAATTTGCTCTTTAATTTCTTTTTGCTTTGGAAACTTCCGTGCCCTGGAGTACAGGTGATGTAC